>VXAY01001093.1:662793-746163 GCA_013399855.1 Oxyruncus cristatus
TTTTTTTTTGATTGTCACTTTGCTTGTTGCCCTTTTCTTCTGCTGTGTAAGAAGAGATGGGGATGGGGGGAGAATTTCAAAGTTCAGACAACAAAATTCAGTGTTGTTTTTTGGGGTTTTTTTTGTCTTGCTAGGAAAGGTGACTGTCTCAACTAGAGAAGAAAATTCAAGCAGCTTAACTGAATAACTGGGTTTTAAGATGGTGATGAATGAGACTGGCTGTGTTGGTCCCTCTATTTTCCTTTCATCACAAGTTAGTCTCCTGACATTTTTACTCCACATTTGTATGCTCAAGGAGCTTACGTGACATACAGGTTTCTTTGACTATGAACATTACTGCCCATCTTCCTACTTCTGATCTATTCCAAAAGACTAAGGCAGCCCATGAAAACCTAATTTTGTATATTCCCTTTTAATATCTGAGGTCTTGTTCACTTGGCTGCTGGCGATACAATCTCCTGCTCCCTGCAGACTTGTAGTTGCTAGGATCTTTGTGTATTAGTGTCTTTTCACCCCCAACTGGCTGGGTGCCAAATGGCTGAGACTTCAAGCAAATGAGATTACTTTACAATGACTCGTTTGTTATTAGAACTTGGAAGGGTTTCTTTATATGTTAAATGAAGGTCTGAAAAGTTTTCTTAGTTTGAGACAGCTGCTTATCCCCTGGCAGGAACAGAATTTTGACTTTGCTTGTAGTGCTCTTCAAATATTGTGGTTAATGCCAGAGACTTCAGTTTCTCAGTAAAAGGCAGGAAGCCATCATTTCCTTGCTGTAAGCACTATATTTTTAATACGGTATTCTGTATGAAAATGCCCTGTGAACCAGTAGCTTCAAGGAGCTGATTCACCTTTTTGTTCTGTGTAAATTTCTTTTCTGCATCTCTGTAAGATAACAGTTCTGACTTTAGTAAGAAAAAAATAATCTTATTTCTTTATTTTGTGGCCTTGTGCAAGCGACTGTTAGGATGATGACTCTAAAAAAAGAAAAAAAAATTCTTAAAAGTTCCAGCATCAATTGTGGAACACATTTCTGTGTTTGAAAATTGTAGCACTGCACAACAAATGAAAAGTGCATTAAAAAACTGCATTTTTTTAAATAGAGTTTGCAAGAAGGCAGGAGAAATTTCAACACTTGAAATTAAATATTCAGAGATGTGATTGAGTGAATATGTTTTCACAAAAGCATTTACAATTTTTTAGCAGCAAGAGAGCTTCAATCTCAATAGAAAACAATAGGGAGGAACCTATTTAACATCCAAAATCAGAGGGGCAGAGCCATGAGAAAAGTTCCAGTCCCTTGTTGTCTCTAAGAACAGTACTGTCAAATATAATTTCCACTGCAGGAAGAGAGGTGAAATTTAGTGAGTGTGAAATTCTCTACTGGGAAATTTAAATACTTACGTAGGACAGTATGGGAGTGGATATTTGAACAATCAAACCCATGCAGGAATTTGACACAGTGTTCATTTCATGTGTTGGATATAAGATCTCTAAGATGCACATCCCAGACACATTAAACTCTAAGGCAACTTTTGTCTTGATGTTTAAAAATATTCGTGAGGCAGATAGGTCTGACTGAAATTAAACTGTCAAGTAATCTGTCAGTACTACTTAGATGGGGGTGGACATGTATTCACCCACACTGAGATGCAAATACTTCCCTTGTGAAATGTGACAGCTATGTAATGTTGCAGAGGAGCTCTACACAACAGTTCAGGATTTAAAATGGGGAAGTATTTATTCAGCTGAACTTACACTTGGAATTTTAGATAATCAGAAAGGAAAGTCACAGGAATGTGACTTACAGAAAGGAACATTAAACTGTAGGAATGTACCTTATATAGTTTTCCTACTCTGAACTGAAAGTAATTTTTTTTCTTCTCATCTTCCAGAAGAGTTGTAGATACAGACTTAGAATGACTGAAAAGGCTTTCCTCATGTTTCAAGTCAGGATCAGCTGTATCTGCACTCTTCTCTGTCTAACCTGTTCTGAGAATGTCCAGTGATGGAGATGCCACAAGCTCCCTGAAAAGTCATTGCCAGTGTTAAACTATCCTTTATTCTTAATATTGAACATTAATTCCCTTTATATACACTCTTTACTGCCTGTCTAAAGGCAGAACTAAAGACTGTCAAAGTTTCCTTCAGTCTGTCTTCTTTCCCCTAATCATTGGTTAGCTCTTTAAATCTTGCGTTTTATAATGCATTCTGCAAATTTTTTTTTCTGGTGCTGTCATTGGACTGTCTTTGGACACACAGAACTAGACTGAGTGTTACATTAGAGCTCTTGTCAATGCCAAAATGAGTGTCAGGGTAATGTCAGATACCTGATGCATTAAATACCTCTTTTGATGTTCTGAGTCTGAAAGAAAATAATGCTCTGAGAAAATCCCCAAGAAAGCTGTAAGCTTTCTCCAGTTTAGCCTGACAGTGAGTGTAGTTGCAGATTATGACATTATGGTAATTTGTTCTAGTATTTTTTTGTATAAGAAAGCCATAGGAGTCATCTGAATTAACGCCTTTTCAAATAGAGTGCCTCTTTTAGAAACAGAAACACAATAATATTGAAATACCATGACCATATTGATTTTTCAGTAAAATGCATAGATTTTTACATACTTATATGAGGCAAAATAAGAAGTTGTGCCAGCAAAATAATTGTTGTGTAATCTAATTCTACAAAGCCTCTGCTGTCAGAAATTGGAACTTGCAGTTTCTTTGTCTGCAAGGCAGATAAATCAATAGATAATGATATTTCACTTGCTAGTACTGATGCTTATCAAAAATTATCGAATCACATCCTGGCCCACCTTTAGAAATTAAACAGTTTAATCCCCTGCAGCCATGTACAGGAGACCATGTTTTTTAGTTCCTTAATTATTTTATTACTCTTCCCTGAATCCTTTCTCAGTGGCCTGGAGAAATTTTTGAATTTTAAATGCTGGGTGTGGGTAGACTTCCAGTTGTGGTTGCATCAGTGCCAAAAGCGGAGGTAGTAAATCTGTATTCTTTGATACTGCCCAGTTTATGGCAAAACCAATTTATTAAGAATACATGGTCATCTAATTACGCAGTACATAAGCTAAATTTCATTGTTGCTTTTCAGAATAGAGTCCCTGTAACATCAGAGCAGCTTGTATTCCATGCTGCCACGTGTCTGACATAATATTTTGCAAAGTCTGAATCCGTGTTGCTGTGAAGCTATACTTGTGCAGTCTCCTTGTTACATTGCCAGGTTATCTAGTTTTTCCATAAGCCAAGTTAAAATAGTAGTACAGCCCTTCATGTTTGCATTTGTTCTGTTACTGTGAGAAGTTTACATCTCTGTGTCCCTTAATAAAGAGCAGCATATTAGTTTTCCTTATCTTGATTACTACAGAACCCAACCATTGACTTTTCAGCTGTTTCAATTTCGCTTTAAAGTTTTCTGGACTTGACAATATGACTGTGCAGCTTCGGTGGGGCCTCTTCAACATCCATATCAACTGATGTTAGAATACAAAGTGTTTAATCAATAATACCCAATAATACCTTTTCCCAAAAGGGGAAGGTGATTGATAAATATTTGTAGGTGGTAGAATTGTTAAAATTCTTTTTGTTCCTTAAGTATTAACAAAACTTTTAATGTGCCTTAAGTCTGCTGACAGTGACATTTCTTGAGTGGTTTTCTACAACTCTTTAAGTTTCTCTTTATATCTGTTGCTATCAAATTTTTGTTTTGAACATTGTATTTCTATATGTATGAGACACATACTTGAAAGCTCCTTATGCAAACTGGCAATTTCTATGTTTAATGCATTTATTTTTTTTGAAAGCAATAAAAAAATTAATTCTCCTTAGGGTTTATTTGCATGCTTCTCTTTAAATTATTTTCCTTGTTTTGTCCAAGTGTTTCTAGATACACAGAAGGCTTAGACATATGTTGAATCTCTATGCCTCTGTGTGCTGACAGGCTTTCCTGCAGTGAATGCATGTAATTAAAGGAAGTACTGGTTGCAGATGGAACCACAGCAGCTACAAGCACTTCTGTTAAGAAACAGTATTGTTGACAAAGTGTTTGGGGAGGGGATTTTTCTCTCTTAACTCTCTGGTTTCTGTTGAGTGCCCGTAACAGAGGCAGAAACTTTGTTGTGATCTGCTTTTGATCCCATTTGCCTTTCAGTAATTTCCGTGTCTTTACTGATCCTAGCCTCGTGATTAGGACTGTGTTTGAAGAGTTGTATAGTCCACCTTTGAAACTTGCGGGTAGAAAGGCCTGGAACCCAAATGGCCTCTTCCTGAGTGATTCACTGTCTAGAGGTCTTTATATCTCTAGTATATTATATAAAAGCTACTATTTTTGTCATGTTTAAAAAAGAATAAATCATGCTGTTTTCCTATCCAGGTGTTTGGCAAGAAAAATTCTTTTGGGTGTTGTGGACAGTGAATCCCAAACTTCCCATGACGTGGCGTACTCAGAGCTACAAAGCAATGCTAAATTTGCATAAAACAACAGTTTACCGACATTTTTGTCCTTATGTTCTTTATTTTCATTCTGGACAGCTTTCTCTTAGTATTTTGGCTTTCTAAACCACACCTGGAATTCGGAATTAATGTGTATAACATAATATTATGAGTTCTTATTAAAAGTTAATCATCTGACACCCAATACAGACCTGGTTCTAGTGCGCTTATGCTAAACTGATGTCCCACATGAGCACCCTCAGCCTTTTCTTTTGCTATAATTCCCTCCAGATTATATCCCTTATAGGATTAGGGTGCCAGTAATGCTGGTACTTTGTGTTGTCTCTTTGTCCTTTATTAATAAGGATCCTAGTTATTAATAAACTGAAGTAAAATTGACAACTGACAAGGAAGCAAACTAGTTATTAGTACTAAAAAGTACTAAAGTACTAAAAGCTGAACCAATGTGCTTCTTATACATGCACATTTCTGTCAAATTCAATAGAAGAGAACCCTTACCAAGAATTTTTCAAATGACTCTTAGTGTGTTTCCTGGAATATAGAATTGATGTTGGAAGTGGATGAAAGAGTAATTAATTTTCAAAACATCTCTTTAATGCTTCAAATTTGAGGGAATTCTGTTTTTTCTGGAGGAAACCACATACTTGGGAATACGTTGTTTAAAACAGTACTCTTGATTAGAGCTATTTTGTTTTCTGTTCCTGTGCAAAAAAAAAAAAAAAAGTAATCTGTCTTTAAGCAGTTATGTAGACTGACATCTATCTTGAAGGAAAAGAAGTTGATTTTTAAAGTAGAATATATAGGTATAAAGTAGAATTATGTAGGTATAAAGAAGTGATAGTGATCTGTAGATCTCTTACCTTTACTGGATCTGTGTAAATATCTTACCTCATTCACAGAAGCTTTTACTGTGTGTAAGTAGTTCATGTGTTGTGCAATCTGTGTAGTCTATTGAGTGATGTATGTGACTGGTGACTGAGTGTCCTGAATTGATGTAGTGCTTGGTCAGATATAGCTGAAACCCATCTGCTGGTAGACTCTTGCAGAAATGGGGACTTGGGCTTTGTATTGTTTTGGTTTTTGTTTGGGTTTTTTTTTTTTCCTTTTCTTTTTATAAAATAATGTATGGAATTGGCTCTAGAGTTGATTTCTTTTCATCTTTCTGAAATTAGGAATCTGTTTTCCCAGGTGTAATATATGGCATAGAACTAGTAAGACTACAGCTTTAGCAACAGTCAATGCTTGTGATCCAGGGACTTTTTAGTCACAGTCTTTAGACTTGTTTTGGATTAAAGGAACTAGGAGAAAGACTTGATTTTGTTAGTGATTCATCATCTTTTTTCTGCCTGTTTGCTGAAAGGCATGAAAGTTTCTGCTCCATTTCTCAACCTCTTGGTGAGAAATGCAATTGTGAAGTAGCTGCATAAATGGATGCCTGTCAACAATCTGACACTTGTCACGTTCTTCTCCTAAACATTTTACAGGAGGCTCCATAATGCTGCACAGGAGTGGACAGTGTTTGGCTGCACAGAGAACATGTACAGGAACTGTGTGAACCTCTCTGCTGAGGTTTCCCTGGAGAAATATGGCATTAATGGATCGGCGTAATTAGAACAGTGCTCCCAAACTCTCAATGTGAAACAACTGAGAGGACAGAAACTGTCAGTACTCTCCCTCAGTGCTTCTGCTCGTAAAGGTTCTCAGGGAAGTTATGCAGTATATGCAGATATGGTAGATGTAATCATGTTTTTGCCAACAACAACAGGATGCAAAGACCAGTTTATCTTTTGAGTCTTATTGTTGTGTTTTAATTATTATTACTTTTCTAAATGTTTCTACTGAATTAACCTTCTAATCTACATGATAGAGCAGTCAGCTACACAAGTGTGCTTTGATTTGCACGGCACCTTAACTTTTAGAATTTCTATGTGAAAAAATTGAGTGTTTTCTCAATTTCTGAGATGTTGAACTTATTCTTTCTTTACACCTTCTTGATGCTGCATCATCTTCATTGCATTGGAAGCTGTAATAGAATGTTCACAAAATCCTGAAGAAGTAATAGTGAGAAAGATACAACTCTTGGAGAAGATGGATTATATTTAAGAGACAAGGACTGTTTTAAATTAAGGTAGTCTTTGCATGGTATTAATGAAAATCAACTTCCAAGACATAGTTGCCGTATTTTTGGTAATCCATCACATGTAGTAATTGAGAATAAAATGCTTTCATAGAAGTTTCAATGAAAAATAAATCCAATCTTTTTAATGGAAATGGAGATAGTTATATTGGTGTCCTGTGGTAGCACAAATAAAGTTACACTATTTATGCTAAAGTTCTCTTTGTTTGAGAGAGAAGTGTTATTATTTAAGATTTCTTATGGTTAATTGCATTGAGCTGTGGTGGGTTGACCCCATCCAGCAGCCACTTGCCAGACTTGGTTCAAGAGCATTGAGAGAAGACTCAGGACTGCTTGCCCTGAACTGGGAGTTTTTAACCTGTGTTGAAGTAGCGTGAGCAATATGGTGTGTACTCAGTATTTTTGGCAGCAAGCAATTTGAGTGAGAGAAGGCAAGCTGACATACAGTGGCAGGAAGCATAGGTAGCAAGAGAACCTGTTTGTTTAAAGATATTATAAAAAGGAAGAAACTCCTGAATAGCCACAGGGAACAATCTGTATTGAAAAAGGCTCATGAAAAGCTTGTTCAGAGTTCAGGCTCTCTCCAAAATAGCCATGGTCCTATGTCTCATCGTGGCCACGTTTTTTATTTTTCATGGATACTTCTGTGATGGACCTCAGCTGAATTTTTTGTCTATGGGTCTTCTTTGTCCAAGTCAGTGTGTGTGGGCAATGTACTCTGTTCCCGGTCTGAGAGAGATGAAGGAATTTTACTTCTGCAGCAGATCACTGCAGCAAACAAATGAGTGAAATATTTGTATGAACATATTTGTTGTCTAAAATATTGTTTACATCATAAAGAAGTCAGTNCATCATGGCTCCGAGTTCCTTCTGCCCCACACACAACTACAACAACGACAACAACAACCCTTCTTTTCCGGTTTGAGTTAAATTATGTAATTCGTAGAGACGTCACAGAAGTCTCTAATTGGCTACCTAGCCGGAATTTCACCTGGAACTAACCATCTTCTACCCTAAAACTGAGGGGAATGGGCTAAACCATGACATTTGTCCAAGTCAGTGTGTGTGGGCAATGTACTCTGTTCCCGGTCTGAGAGAGATGAAGGAATTTTACTTCTGCAGCAGATCACTGCAGCAAACAAATGAGTGAAATATTTGTATGAACATATTTGTTGTCTAAAATATTGTTTACATCATAAAGAAGTCAGTAAAAAGTTTGCTCCTTTCTGATGGTCCACTTGGAAACAGCTTACTAGCTTCTCTTCTGCAGGCAGCAAGTGCCTTATAGAACATGTAATTAATCAAGAATTGTAGTAACAAAGTAAAAAGAAAGTAAATAAGGAATGACACTGTCCACAGTAAAGCATTAAGAAGCTTAATGGATATTAGGAATGTATCACATGGTAATGGTTCTCTGAAGTTACCTCTAAAAATATACCTGTAAAATAAACCTAAGTGAGAATACAGGATCAAGCACTGGCCCAAAATCACAGAAACATTTCAGTTGTTTAACTGCATGCTTTTTAATACATTTTGAACTGTGCCACATCACATTCATTCAGACGATGTCCAGGCAGTTTGGATCCTAGCATGTGTAAGAGGCTGTTTAAAATTAACAGTGGGAATGTTGTCTTCTAGCATCTGAGGAAAGAGGTCAGCTGTGTGGCAGTAAGACATTTTTGTGCCACTTAGCTGTGGATTCAGAGAATGGTTCCTGGCTGGTATATGGGGTGTATTCTTAGTAACTTGTCTGTTTCGCTTAGTAGTTAGATTGGAAGCAAAATTTTTAATACTTTTTTAGGAACGCAAAGGCAAAATGGAAGCAAAGACCTGTACTGCTCTTCCCATTCACCACTTTAACCTTCGTAAATCTGGGTCCTTGCTGCTATTCTCAAGGCTCACGAGACAATCAAAGTCCTTCCTATGCCCCTGTTGTAAGGGTATTTTCCTTACTCTGGTCATCTCTCTTCCTAGCCCATCAAGATTTCTTCAGTTGCTCCTTTACCTTTCCAGTGCAACGTCTTTGTTCATAATCTGTCTTTCTGTATGTGTGACAAATGGGCTTCACCAGAGCCTATCTTAAGTAGTACTTCAACATGGCAAGCATCAAGTTGATCAGTACTACTCCTTATGTTTTCTGACTCCTTATGTTTTCTTTCCTGTGTAACTGAAGACTGATTTCCTGGGGAAAATAAGGAAAGAAAAGGAAAGAAATAGTAGTCTTCTGCCTATCCTTGCTGTTTGTCTGCCTGGTAAGTGCAAATGCAGTTGCTGCAAAGCTCTAGAGCGAGTCACCGTTTCTGGGATGTCTTAAGCACAGCATGAAACATTCTGGATTGAGGTGGAGATACCACGGCTGCTGGAGCAAGCTGCACCTCCTGTTCGTACTGAGATGTTGCTACATATATTCTGGACAGCCATAGTGTAAATTTATATTTAAACTCCAATGTTTGTGTTAGTTTGTAGTAACTGTACTGGTGTATATGGGAAGAAAGGCTTTGAATAGTAGCTGGTGTTTCTTACAACAAGACCATGGAGTCTTCTGGTATTTTGTTTATGCATAAAAGAAAGTCTATCTAATATTTTCATGATATCTTTGTGCTTGGTAAATAGAGCGTTTTAAAAAATCACTTGCGTTTAGCAAGTGAGTTATTCGTGACTGCCACAGTCAGGTGAAAATTTAGACAGTCTTCTTGGCCACAAATTGGCTTTTCAGTGGCATGATTTTGCTGTATTCTGACCTCTGCAGAGAAAGGAAATTCTGACTCCTGAAAATAAAATGCTTTGTTATTTTAAGAATATAAAAGAAGAATGTTTCAGTTTGGTTAATGTGATTGTTTCAAATAATCTGTATCTTTATATCTTTATATTAAACCAGCTGCATCAATGTAAGATCATTAATTTATTTATGCACTTATTAGGAGCAGTTCAACAATCGTGTTTAGGTTAGGTCAAGGTTCCTTGTGTTTTAGCAAGTTAAGTCAACAAACATTCAGTGTGACTCAGCTTCTCCATATGCTGTGGGAAGACATTTTTTATCCCGCAGTCTTTAATGTGCTGGATCATTATCTTTGTGCTGTGAAAGACTTCCAGGTTTTATCAAGGTTCTCCTTGCAGTTGCTGTTACGATTATCACTAAGGACTTCTCTAAGTGGATGGCTTGTAAAAAGCTAACTAATTTAGAAGAAAAAACCAGTGATCATTAAAGAAGATGTAGTTCAATTTAATGTTAAGGGAAAGATCATCAGGAACTGAAACGATCAAAAAGACAACTCTCATTACTTCCTAGAATAAAGCAAGAGAAACTAACCCTTCCAGGAGAAAATCATAGTAACATACAAGAAGACAGAAACAGGACGAGGACTATTTTTTTTTTCTTTTTCACCTTTAGCACTGAGAACCTATCTACCTGTATGTTACAAAAACATTTTATTATGTTGAAAGAAGAATTTTTGCAAAATTATCACAGCAACAGACTTTTTTCACTGTTGGATTACATTAGTAGTTGCACTGAACCCATCATCAGTGTTTAGAGTATTATTTTCCAGTTCTTCCAGATAAAGTTCTTCATGTGGAAGAAATTTATTTCTCATCTGCTTTTCATGTGAGATACTTACTATGCTAATCTTCCAAATACATAATTATTAAACCAAACGGATGAGAGAGTTGTCTCACTGTAGATAGTCTCAACTTTCCTTTAAGGTAATTTCTATTTGAAATTTTGTTTTACCCCAGCAAAGAAGAAGGGTGAATAGGTTCTCCATTCAGATAACTGTGTATATGGTTTCTTATTGTTAATTTTTGAAAGCTTCACAATTCAGTTGGAAAATATGTTAGCATTTAGCTATATCAGGTATTCTAAAGTTTGTAATAATAAAACCATTTGATTGTCACAGTAAGTGGATAGAGTTCTACATATGACTAATCTTGCCTTCTGTTAGTTTGTCTTTGATCCTTGTTTTGAGAACAGCTGTTAATAGGATAGCATGAATATGGGTGTACATAGTTCAGCTTGTGTTTGCATGTGGAGGGACATATGCCATTGAAATTATTGACTGGTGCAATGGATTAAATGAATTACTGAATACTTATAATTAGAGGTTCTAATTATTGAAGTCTAATTATACCAGTCTGCAGTTTTTTTGTAGTATCACTTGAAGGCTTTTTAAATGAAAATCCAGAATTTCCATACTCATTTGGCTTCTATATAGTTATTGGTGAAATATTTTGGTGGATTTTCTTGAGATGTTCACAGTTTCTAAGGGTGAAAACACTGCAGTGGTTGCTTCTGTTTTGCTATCTGCTGAGGAAAGATTAGTGCTGAGGCTCCGTTTGCTGGTGTTTTATGGACAATCTGCTGCCATATTGCTCACAAGCCAGGCAATAACAAGTAATTACTTGAGATTGTGATCAGCAGTCTTTTTCATCTGAAAAAGTGATTTTTGAATTTTTTTTTAAGTCTGATGGGTAGATAATGGTGATGTAATATTTTTTAAAAAATGAAAGAAACACATAACTCGGTGTGTGCTTATTTTGGGTGATTTCAAATGGTAGTAATGTTTCCTCTTTTTAACATAAAATCTCCTACAATACAAATTGTAATTAATTTGAAATAACTATGACCAACAGTTATGAATGCTAACTTCTTAACAGACTATTTAGTTTTTAATTTTAAAGTGGACAAGTAAAAAAACAACTTGCAGCTTGCTCCAGAAACATCTTCTTGCTAAAACTTCAAACAGTCCCCTTTTGGTATCCCTGAAAGCTGATTGTAAATGGAGATGATCTCTAAACTAACTACAAGTTTTCCTCATCAAGCTGTCTGAAATCATTTTGACTCTACTGTGACAGAAGTACTTGTCTGTGTGAATGCTATTTTACACTAAAGACTGAAATTTTAGCCTGCGAGCTTACATGTGTCTGTTTTATAAATGGTCACACTGATCAGTACCAGTCAAATCTTATGTCAATTCAGTGCAACTTTCCAGGACACAGATCTTCCTTGAAGTTTTAAGCCTGGTAAATAGTCAGTTTACTTACTGCCAGAATTTGGGTTCTTCATGGGAGCAGTTAAATTTTTTTTTAAATGTAGTTGTCAATATGATGAAAAACAGCAGATTATATTTCCATATCTGCAGAAGAAATGAAAGATTAGACAATAGTTTACTTTGAGAGTAGTAGTTGTTTATATGTAGTATTTCCTTTGCAACAGTTTTCTGACAGTGTCCTCTAATATGGTATGTTACAGGCTGCTTGCCAGTAATATAGAATGAGGGAGGAATACTGAGCTTTCACTATAACTCTGTTGCACTGATATAAACATAATAATGAATGGCATCTACCCAGCAAGGCTGGACAACATTAGCTGCGTTTATAGAAAATATAATACTTGTTCATCTTCTTAGGATAAATTTATATTTTAATTTTTTTTTTAAAAATTGTATTAATTACCTTTGATTTTGTAAATTAATGAACAGAACTTATGGATTTATAGTACAGAATGTCCTCTATATGATAATAACAGTTTTATTGAGAACAATCATACCAGTTCAGCACAGTTTTTTCTGCTAGTATCACTGTGGATAGGCACATTCAAGATTTAACATTGGCTTTTGGACAGAGAGACTTGTATGTAATAAATAAGTAAATAAGATATAAGTTAGTAATACACATTTAGCCATACTTCTGATAAAAATTCTCCATAGTAAATTTTTCAGCATCGTGATCATGAGGTCATATGAAGTTATCTACTTCTTTCTATCCTAGCACAGAGAGATCATCTATCAGGTTCCTGTCATTCATATATGTTCTTTTAAAAAACCTCTTCACTAATAGAGATTCACTTATTCTTACTCTTACAAAGCTTTCCTTGTCTCCAGTCTAATTCCCTGTATTGTATCCCTTCCTGTTTTTTGGATTTGATAATCTATAATGTTCCACACAGAGGAGAAACAGATTATTCTCTTCCTGTTGAAACCAGTCTTTTATGTATTTAAAGACTGTAATTGATTATGCCCCAATCCCAGACAGGGACTGCATGTGTGTAGGCTAAAGAACCTTCATTTTTATTGAGGATTTCTCTAATATGATGTCTCTTCCTAATGGTTTTACACATCTCTCATAAATTGACCTTAAGTAGCAAAATTGAAAATACAAATTTGGAAAACAGAAGTAAGGCCTTAAAGGCATTCACATTGCACATTGGATAGTCTCTTCAGTAGTAACTGCATTCCTTCTTATTTGCATTTTCTTGTTACATTTTTTTTCTAGGTCATTTTATTAAAAAATTAACTTTTCTAGAACTCCAGTGTCTATAGCAAATGAAACTTTCAGCTTATGCTTAGATGCACCGAACCTGTCATTCTTAGACCAATCGGGTTGTCCAATATTTCTTCTCTCTACACTGGAATGTACCTAATAAGTAACAACATCAAGGCTGGGGATAGACTTATGTTAGCACAGAAATTTTGCTAAATTGTAATCCGTAACCTAGAATTTTTGGCAAGTGATCATGTTAGAGAGCTGATATTTTTATTTTAAAAAATGAGGCTGAGGGGGCTCATTTGAAATACACAGCTTAACTGTAGCAGTTTAACAAGTTATTATGCCGTAAAGGTCATTTATTCTGTTTCACTTGTAAACTACTGCACCTTAGATTGAAAGCCATTTAAGTAATACATTCTGCTTCACACTTGGAGTAGGCAAACAAGGTGTTTATGGACAGTTGTGATGTCTTAATGACTACTGGTGACTTCTTAAGCACCCAGAAATAGATCTTGTTTCTGAACCCCACATAAGCAGTTTTACACTCCTGATTCTTACAGAAATATTGCATTGCCTCATTATGGCAATTACAATGACCATTTAACTCTGGTAATTCCACTTTAAGCAGCTCTTATATTGCAAAAAAGGCTTTTATTAGCATTGGGGAATTTAGCTCCAGTACCATTGTTTCCTTATTTTGTCCTGTGTTAGCAAAATTGAATGCTATTTATAGTGTTGTTGTAACAAGCTTTGTGGCTGTTTTTTGTTTACTTTTGTCTGTGCAAATCAACGTTATTTTTGGCAGGAATAAGTTTAGCTGAGGGAATTTCTGTCATTGTTGCAACAGTTGGTCCTTATATAATGTTTCAAGAATTACACGATTGAAATTGCTTTCTTGACGTGAAAGTAGTTTACTGGGGAAAACTAACTCAAACACAAAAAATAATTACTGTATATAATTTATCAAAAGACGTTGTGATTGAATTTACTTTTCTCCACAGAATGTAATAAATGATACCTCAAGATACACATATTTATACACACATATGTAATATGTGTAATATCTCAAATACTTTTTTTTAGGTAGAAATGGACCTGATTTGAAAAAAGCAAATGAAATGGGAATATATAGAGAAAGCAACCAATTTAAGTCATAATGAGTTTAGAGGGAAATGCCTCTCGTATCTATGAAGTCAGTGAAATTAGAAAAATCTTGCAGTGTCTGAAAAGGATTGGCTGGTATGTCACTGCTTCTGTAAAAGGAAATTCTTATGAATGCCATTAGGTTTGTATACTGTGGCAAGATAGGAATTTTTTGAATTAAAATTATAATTCCACCAGGATTACTTTCTCGTGAATGTTCTAATTTTAAAATGTTTAAGAGAAGAGTCAATCTGCTGCTGCCAGTGGCACTGGGGTGAGGGAAGAAGTGCTTGTTCAGCCGTGGAGCCTGGTGATACAGGCATATGAGTGAATCCAACAGTCTTTTAGGTTCAGCTCAGCACTACTGGGTCAGACATTGAATGACTCTGTTAGACACTCAGGTGTCAGTGCCTGTGTCATCTGCTGTTACCTAGGCTACATTAGAACCAGTATGGATACAGAGCGTAATTGCAGTTCAGGTTATATCTCTCTTCAAAAGGTTTTATTCACTCCTGCTTATGCGTAATGAAAAGCAAATTTCTTTGAAAGCAAAAGCAGCTGGTTTACATCGGAGCCATAATTTAGTTTGTTCTTCACCTAGAGAAATGCTTTCGACTATAGGTCGAATAATTTATTGTTTAACAGAATTTAGGAACTACTGCCTTGACAGTTAAGGTTCTTTGGCATTATTTGGCTTAATACAGTTTTAATATTTGCTGCATCTAAAGTATGGGATACTTGAAATATTTCTTCTTCACATTTGGAACTGTGGCAGAAAATGTACTGTTTCTCAGAAATTACTGTTATTACTGTATTTAGGAATTTATATCAATTGTACTAGAACTTGAAGGCTCTTCTGCCCTTTTTTCTGTAGTTAAGATGATAGAGGATGTTATTGATTTACCATTAAAATGTAACTATAAAGTAACAGGAAGATGCAAGAGAATTATCCAAATATGGCAACATTTATTTACCTCACTGGTTATGTCATTACAAAATGTGACTTTTGGCTGGCTAACAACTCTATTAGAAGTGGAGTCTATATGACAGTTTTATTTTAAATAAAAAATTAATTTCTGTCTTATTTTATTCCACCTGGTGTTGCTTCTGTAAGATTTGAATGTGGTAGTGCATGTCTTATACAGAACTTTGGATACTTTATGGAAGAATATGAAAATAGAAAGAAATGGATTTACCCCTCTTTCGGCCAGCACAGAGTTAATTTTCTTGCAGTTGCCATGGTGGGGCGGAGCCTGGAGCCGTGTGGGTGTGTCTAGGTTCTATACCACCCATATAATTGCTGGGGGTATGTGGCTTTGGGTGGAAGAAAGGGGGGGAAGCATGATATGGGACAACTGCCATTTTGTTCCTTGTTTCCCACTGTAGGAAAGGAGTGAGCAGAGCGGTGGGGTGGCGTTGTGTGGACAGTCAAACTTGGGGGTTTGTCTGTCTTTGGTTTGTGTTGTCTCAGACTCAGCAGAAAAAACGCCGATGGTAATGTCCACCATTTTCTCCTTTGTCTTGGGAAGCCATGTGGCACTGGCCACAATAACAGTGGGTCGGTCAGACTTCTGTAAGCATTTTTTGCGTGTAAGCACCCTCTTTTATACACTGGGTTTTTTTCATTATTTCATTGCTATTTTTCTAGTAAATTGTAATCTCAACCCATAACCTCTGTCTTTTTGGCCCTTTTCTCGCGTGAGTGGGTGAAGGGAAAGGAAGCAGCTGCTTGGAGCTTAATTTCCAGATGATTTTAAAGCACAACACCCTCTTAACAAGAAAAAACATGCATAACATTTTTATAAGGCAACAGACCACATTTTTAGAGAGCAAGCGTTTGGTCTGTGTAGAGATGGTAATCTTCAGTGAAAACTATTTTGGAAATATGGATTGAACATGACACAGTAAGCAATTTTAAGCTTTATGAACATGGTAAAATACATCTCATTGTTACTGTGACATGATAGGAACAGTTAACTGATTACTACAAAAGTTTTAGAAATATGTTTCTCTTATATATGTGATTGCAATGCATGTTCAGAAGTGCATGTGTTGGTGCCAGCCTTCTCAAAGTTTGACAATAGATTGCCAACTCTTTCAGTTTGTAATTGGTGGATGGTAAAGGTGCTCAAGGAAACAGACTTTAATTAGTCTCTCATATCATAATTATAAATGATCTGTTGATTTTTAATGTGGCGGATAGTGGATGTGAACCAAATTTGTGCATCTTTAAACATGGCAGACTTGGCAGATATTCTGTGAGTAATTCCTATGTTTTTGAGAGACCAGAAATTATTTCTGTTCAGTATAAAACCTGCCTGAGTAACTAAATTCATGAACTGCTTTTTTTCAGGCAGGTAATCTGCCCAACCAAGAATTGGCAGTGTGTTGTTATTTATGGTATAACCTGGAATAAGAAGACAAAAAAAACTTCAGACATTTAAATGTATTTCATTCAAACCAGAGATCTGACTATTTTTTTTCTCTTTCTCTTTTCAGTACATGCTTCAGAACTTTAAAAAAAGGCATAACTTTTTGGGGATACTTGGATAGATTCCAAAGCTTCCATTAATCAGTTATGAATATATCGTTTTAAAGTACTTTTTGTTGGGTTTCTTTTATTCTGCATTCTTGAAATTATACTAATGCAAATATAACCTCAAAACATGCCAGTTTATGTCTTCAGCTGTGGTTATCGTGTTTTTTTTCACTGCATGGTGATAAAACATGGAGTAGTGCATTGATGTAAAACTGAACAGAATCTTTTGTGACAGAAAAAAAAGTTTCTCGGTTGTGTTTCCAGAACAAAATCTTAGTTATTTAGGCTGGGAGCATGAAAATAACTTGCAGTAATTTTTGTGTTGCAGAAAAAAAAAGAAAAAAAAAGGAAAAAACCCTGAAGTTACCTAGATGATAATCTCCAGTTTATAACCTCAGAGTTTTTAAAAATCTTCTTTAATTTAAACAGGATTTAATCTGATTTCAAAGCTACAACTTCTCTGCATTGAAGTAAATGATTATAGTTAAGTTTGGAAGCATTGCTTTATGTGCCTAGTAGTTTCAGTCTCAAGAAACAGGTATTTCATAATGAGCTATCATTTAAGCATTGCATCTTAGGCAGAGCTGAAATGTATTTCTTTTGGCCTCAAGGCATTTTTTTGGCCATTGTCTGGGAATAGATCATAGAATCATGAAATAATATAATATAGACTAGAAGGGCACTCTATAGGACATCTGCTCCAGGAGGGTCTAATTAAATCATCTTGCTCAGGAGCTTGTGTTTGAAAAGGTTATCAGCAGTGGCTAAGCGATACACTTATTTCTCTCTCATTTCCTAGTGGATACTGCCTTGCTCACAGGAAGCGAAAGGCAAAAGAGCTTTCTTGCTTAGGGAAAAAAACATTTTCAGAATATAGTGATAAATTTTTTCATACTTGAAAAAATATATATCCTGTTTGGTACTAGTTTGACAAGTGGTCCAGTCTCTCCTCAAAATTTCTTTATAAATTAATTGTAGTGTAGTTATGTATTTCACAGCATAATAAATTCTGATGGGTTTGTATTGCAGTTTCCTGAATGTGGTTTCTACGGAATGTATGACAAAATCCTGCTCTTCCGCCATGACCCTACCTCTGAAAACATTCTCCAATTGGTGAAATCAGCTGCAGATATCCAAGAAGGAGACCTAGTTGAAGTTGTCTTGTCAGGTAACTAAAAAACAATGAAAATTACTGTCGTGCTTTTGCAACTGAAAATATCCACAGTTGTTTTCTCCTGGTTAGATTTTGACCCAGCATAGGTGAGACTCCATACAAACAAAATTTCCTTTTTCTTGATTCTTCTCTCAGATGTATTTAGGCATATTATGCCTTTTTTTTTCCCTGTTGCATTGTATACTTTGTAAAAACCTCTTTTGTCCATATTACTAGTTAAGCAGCAGGTTAATGTTAATAAACTTTTACTTTATGTGGAGTGCTATGAAAATGTCCACTGGAAATAGAGTAATTGCTTTCTCAAAGCCCTGTGTAATTATGCCTGCCAGGACTGCTTTGACTCTTTACATGATTTTTTTTTTTTTAAACTTATGAGAGGAAGGGGAGAGAAAAATTTAAATTCTAGGTGGGAATGGAAAAAAAAAAGGTATATTTTGTATGGATGGCTGTCCAAAACGAGTGCTGGATGCTTCATATACACAACTATTGATTCTGTGAAAGGTACGGAAGTTGAAAAGGTGGAACAAAAGAGAATAACTATTTAGGACCTAGGAAATAAAAAAGTCAGAGGGAACAAGTTCCTGCAAAGCCAGGGAATGAAAGTTGTAGTCTGAAGGTGACTAGCAGATGAAGGGGGATTTGAGAAGAGATGTAGTGTGAGTGAATCATGAGGTAAAAGGCCAAATTTTGGAGGCAGTCAAAAGGCAAATGGATTTAAGAAGCATGTTTGGCCAGCAGAGTAGCCATGAAGAATGGATCGCTCTAATTGAAGAAGGAAGTAAGCACAAATTATGTGACTGGAATTAGAGGAAGTCTGGGGATATCATTAAGTGTCAATAAGACTTGTCAAAAGCTTAGATGTGAGATATGTGACTAGGATTGATGCAGAGTTTACAGGGAGATGCAGTAGAGTGAATGCTGGAACTGTAAAGATGTAGAGGTGTTATTTGACAAATAAAACTTGGAAGAAGGCTGAAGGGCTGTATTTTTGCAATTGGAGCATGCAGTTAGTGCGTCTGGAAAGATGCTAAAAAATACAGAAGAGCATATGTCATATGAAAGTAGAAATTGAAACTGTAGAAAAGTATAGGATTAGTGAAGAGAAAGGAAAAGTCTTAATGGGTGCTGAGAAGAGTGGAAGAAGTAAGAGTTAGGTCACATAATCTAAGCTAACTGAGCTTTTAAATATAGTTTTCTTGTGTAGGACTCTATTCCATACTCTTTGATTAGAATAGGAAACAGTACAATAGGGAATAATGCAAGTCATTCCTTAAGTCATTATTCATCTTTTCTGTATCAGGAAACAATTTTTTCCCTTTACAAAATATACCAATTTTCTCCTTAATATTTCCCACATAAAGTAATCACTTCAGATCAGTAATTAGAATGCAGTGAAAAATAAATTAGCAGGGACTTTAGTGGTTTATTTGATATGTTGTTTATTGCATTTGAAATGGAGACCATGTATCTTCTAGTTTGCCAAAATTAGGCAAGTAGCTGTTTAATCTTCAACAGCAAAGGATAGCAAATGAAACTTGTAATATGTCATGGCCTAACTGATGGCACTATTCAGATGTCTCAAATTATACAAGAAATTAAACACATTTCCTCTGTAAACAATTCAGTGTCCTCCCACAGATGAGCTTAACTAAATGCAGCAATTCATTTTCGCAGACAATACCTGTGTTATGTAGGGGAGGAAGGTATTCCCAGTTCTGCAACACTGAATAAGCAGTCTGTAGTGTGTGGGGAATTATTCAAACTAATGCAGGCAGGTTTATTGAAAAATATTCAGACATACTTTCAAATTACTATGGATTATGGCAATAGTGCCTATCAAGTTACATGTAGATGGGTCATCTCTCATTTGTAATTAAAAGTCTGTCTAAATGCAGGATCATTGAAATCTTTTTCAGGATGTTTAATAATGTACAATGAAAAATTATTTTGAAGGGAGAAAAAACCTGAAAGCAGGAGGGATTGGCTTTGAGCACTACAGTGTATGATAATGAGCACTTAAGCAGTGGGAAGGGCAAATGAAATGCAATATATATTCAGATGCATATATTGAACTGGTTGAAGTGTTTTATTTCTGGCCTTCATTATAAATTTCTAAACAGAATATGCATTCTAAAGTTCTATAAATGCAAGGTTTATTATAGCAGTAGTTCTTGAATGGCATATCTGAAAGAGACAGTAGAACACAGTGTTACTGCTACGGCTTTGCTGCTGAATAGTTCTTGTGCTTTGGGTCAATATCCCCTGAGGCAGTGATATCTGATGTCAAAAGCTGAACTAATTGACTGCCTTCATTTTTTATTGCACAGGTCAATACTGGGCAGAGTAGAGAAAGCTGAACTGTTAGTCCTAATTACTACAGTGTTATACAATCAGTTTATATCCTAGTAGTATGCATTTTCTAATTTTCATTGTAGTTTACTTAATAACAAGATTTTTTTAAAAGGCTGGACAACCTGTGGCATTTTCTTTTTTCTTATTGCACTTATGTTCTTGGAAGTTTAAAGACTAATAAATGTGATGATCATTTGTTTTAGAGCTTTATTACAGGTTCTTGAAAGAGTTGAAAGTTATCTACAAAAACTTATATTTGAGAGGGGTTGCTCACTGTAGCTGAAGCAATTTAGTCCATGTTGGAGAAGAAAATTGTACCTGTGGATGTGATGCTGTGTAACAGAAACAGTTTGTGTTAGAGATTTCTGGTGAAACACAAAAAAATCTATTCAACTCAGAATGCAGCACCTCCTCTGATTTCTTATTCCTAATGAACATTATTACTTGCTTTCTGCGTTGGAGCAGTATGCAGTAGGATTTTAATAGAGTGCAAGAATCATGTAAGCTGCTGAACAAATGTTGTGTGTCTGTCTGCTGACTGGTCCGGAGGAGATAAGCACAGGCTGTTGCAGTCAGCCAGATGAATTGCGGTTCAGTGCCAGTATAGATTCTGGCATTTTGGAAGTGAAAGGTCTGGCATTATAGTAAGAGTGGAAGCAAAAGGGTGTGTTGAGTTACAGATTTGGTCACCTGCACATTAAAAGAGCAAAAGGGAACTTTTGTTATGAACTTTAGTAGCTCTGATAAATACAGTTTTAACTTCTTATTTTCTTCCTTTTATGTGTTTTTTTTAAATATCTGTTTGAACACTTCGTTTCAATTGACTACATGGGATTCTCGATAATATTTGTATAACAACACGGGGACACTTGAGAAATGTATTAAACCCACTAATTTGTATGTTGAATGCATTTGATTTCTGAGGCTGCACTCCTGGGCATTCATTGAACAATACTGCTAATACCCTTCTGTCAGTAATGTACAGCTTTCATGTTTCTGTTTTCTTAGCTGTGCATTTTGTATTTAATTTTTCTTCAAAATGTTGGAAAGTTCATCTTCTCCTAACATGCACAAAAGAGGAAAATCCTTATTAGTCCTGTGGAAATCTCCAATAATGTGTTTATTAAATCAAACATCTACTTAGTTTTATTGCATTTCAGACTGAAAGGGATATGAATCTTTATAGAAAGGATTTTATCAAGATATATTTGTAGGAAGGAGTCCTTTTGGTTCTAATTCTGTCAGAAATGAGTAGGCAGCCTAAAATCAGGAAGGTACAGAAGTTGCAGTCAAAGTTACAATCAAAGATGGCTGTAAATGAGTAGTCAGTCATTTATAAACACTGAAAGGAAGAGAAACCAGAAGTTGCATCTGTTTAGGTCTCTCTCTCTCTAAAATGCAGTCTCAGTGTTTGCTCAAGAAAAGGAAGCAGATCTATGTGAAGTGAATTGAAGCTGAAAAATGTTCTTCAGGCTTGATGTGGTCAAGTAATATTTGCTGAAAGCTTCAACTGAAGTTCTGAAAAGTTAACTTTCATGTTCCACTCATGAAATAAAGGATGCAAACATGAATTAACAAAATAGCATAATGTAAAATTCACAATAGATTTGAACAGAGTAGAATATTTTTGCTGTGATAAACTCTCTTCTTTAAGTTAGCTCCTAGGTTTTTGGAGATATTCAATGTTATTTTGACTAGATTTTAAAAATAATTTTTTCAACTGCAATTTGTTAATGCCAATGAATTAATATTAATGATACAGAGGTGCTGTTCTTCATGCCCTTTCTTTCTGGAGAAGGTAAATAATTAACAAGTTTTTACATGAGATCTGGATTGTAAATCATAGGATCACAGAATATGCTGAGTTGGAAGGGACCCACAAGGATCATTGAGTCCAACTCTGGTCTCAATGTGCCTGAGAGAATTGTCCAAACACTTCTTGAACTCTGTCAGGCTTGGTGCTGTGACCACTTCCCTGGGGAGCCGTTTCCAGTGCCCAACCACCCTCTGGGTGAAGTTAACTCCTTTCTAAAAGGAAAGATGTTTCGAAATTACTGTTTTAAGCTGTCTGTAGATGCAACCTGTACCACTTCATATGTGTACCTGTGACCTTTTTCAGATTAAATATATTTACTCTTTTTCCCTTAAATGGAGGCACTGACTGTGCAGAACAAGCTGACATGAGAATTGCTGGGGCTCTGTACATCTGTTCTCTCTTTTTGAATTCTGTTTTTCTAAGACTTCAAAGAAACAATTGCTTTAGATGCCTTCAGACTTGTGTTCTTGCCAGCATAGTTTATGTCCTATCCTGTACCTTATTCATGAAGTTTATTAAAAATTGCTGTGTAAATTTGCCAAGCCTATTTGTGATATAGAGAAAAAACACCAATTGTATAGTTACAGTTTTAATATGAGTTTGCTTATAAAAAAATCTAGCTTGTTTTTACTGGAGCAAAGTTACATTGGGATGTAAGAGGTTTTTGTCTGCTGCTGGAAGGCAGACAGTGAAACATTAGCCTCTTCTGTGAATTAGTGGAATGTACTTCATCTGCTTTGCTGTGAGCAGTTTAGCTCAACTTGGCAGGATTCCTGAAGTGAGAAAGTCAAATAGCAGCTATTTTACGTTCCCTTGCTGAGCTGATGAGGGCAGAAATTGATCCACTGCTTTTGTTAAGAAGCTGTTGCTGTTTTGGTATCACATGGATGATTCATCACCTGGTTGTTAATGTGGACATTTTATTTGGATTCAGTACAGCTTATACTGTCTATGTTAAAATACATTGAACTGAATAAAAGCTGTGGATAGCTATACAATTACAGTAAATGCCATATATTAACACAACTGAATTGGAATGTTAGTTCAACTGCCAGGTCTTTGAGATGAAACACTATGATATTATATCTTTGAACATAATTTTATAGTACTTACATAAATGGTCACAGTTTGTGATTTTGCTTCGTTGTGATTGAAGAGCATCCTTCTTCTCTTGGTGCCTTCATGGCTATGTTAACTTGCTCTTTTTCTGGTGTTTTGAGAAATACAGATATATTTTTTCTATTCTGTCTAAGATGGTATCTTTAACAGTTAGTCATCCTCTATGTCCTTTTAATTGTCATCTATTTTCTTATTTCTGTAGAAGTAAGACTTATTAGTGATTAGGCTAAAGTGGGTTGATTTTGTATCCCTCACTGTTCATTAGTCCACATCGTTCTTGGATCATGAATTTCAGATAGATGACTGTTTGAAGTTCTTGAGATTAAAAGATTATTTCCTTCTTTGTTTATGTTTGCCTCATGGTGTTTTCTTCTGTTTATAAGAATACAGACCTCAAGGTTTGTATTTTTTTCTGCATCAGCAGAATCTTTCTGAACTCCCTGTTCTGTCTTGCCCTCCTATTTTCTTTCTTCTGCAAGAGACAGTAGGTAAAAATAAGATGAAACATAATTCCCTTATATTCTCTGGCTGCATTATTGGCAGTATACACTGCGTAAAATGATATGTGACAGGCAAATGTTAGTAGTGAAACAGCTAATATGTCAACTTTGCTCTTAGTGCTCTTGCAGAAATACAGGCCATGCTAGTTGTTCTTCCTTGGGCCTTTCTGTATGTTTTTAGTATTTAATGATTATTTCAGCAACAGAAACTCTGAAATAATGGGAAGATTTTGTGAACGGGGATTGCAAGAAAGCAAACCATGTATTTCATCATAGGAACAAAATTATGTTTTTAAGTAAGCTTTTTGAACTTTAGTGATTTCTCACTCAGGATTTTAGATGTCATTTTTAAAGCTTGATTAGTTAGTAATCCTAAATAATGTCATTTTGTATTTAGAAAAAATTACATGTTGTAAAAAAAATACTGTTGATAGGGAAGATTAATTTTCCTTTAGAAAAGCTACACAGACCCTTCTGTCAGGACAGGGCCTATATATGAGAGGTCACTGTTCCACTGCAAGCTAATAGATCAGATCAGACATCCTACCTTATGCACCTTTAATTGTCCATTTTTGAGATAATACATTTTCAGTTTATTTGTATGCTGTTTAATAAAATTTTCTGTTCATTTGAGGTAGTTTATTTGGTTCTCCACATTTAATACAAACACTTTTTTTCCAAATGGTCATAAAGAAACTATGCTTTCATGAAAGAAGAGGATAGATGCTCAAATGGATAAATCACTATTTATGACTTGGGAAACAAAGGGTAGAAATTCATGCTGTTTTCACAGTAGAAGCAGGTTACCAGGAAGGTTTGTAGGTCTGTGCTGTTAAAATGCATTCATGAATTATCATGAAAGCATGACTAGTGAAGTGTCAAGTGTCAGCAAGGCAACAAAATAGAAAATGGCTTGTAACGTCACTGCCCTTGTGTCATCTACCTTTGTTACCTTGTCTGCTTCAGGGAATGCTGATGCTGCTTTAGGAACTCCTCTTTCAAAGACAGGATTCCAGGCTTAGATTTTTGTCTGATCCAGTCGTTCTTACGCTCTTATATTCTTATGATTTCTCTGAAAAGAAACATTTTTCATGTTACATCAGTTTAACAGGGATAACCTCAATGCCTGCAAAGTTCTGTGTCATTATGATTAAGATAGAAAAAGCAATTACGTGATTCTTAATTGTTATGCATCAGTAAGTTGTATAGCCGGCTTTCCAAGAAAGGTGGATCTGAAGCTGATTAGCTACATTAATTGCAGTTAATGTTTAAAAAAAATGTCTATCAGCTTCTAAAGTAGACCAAATTAATTCTTGGTTTTAATTTTGTGTTAAATGTATACGTTGAAGCCTTTGGAGTTAAAAAAAGCCCTTATTCTCCTTAAAACATCTTAATTCAGTGAAGCAATTTTTTAATATTTCTTACGAATTTTTACTCGTTTTCTTAATACGATACATACCACATTTAGCCTTTTTTAAAAGGTTTTAAGTATTATAATTTTTACTGAGTTTAACACAATTCACTTAGTAACAGTATCTCAATAGGTTATTCAAGCAGCCCACACTTCAGCTGATCCTTTCTCAAAAGACCTAAAGTGATGAATGAAACTTGGAGTCTGAGGTCCATTTTCCTATATATTAATGGATATTTTTATGCTTATTTAGGGTTACATTGCAATCTTATGATCTGATTAGTCATCTGAATATGACATGCTTATAATTAAAAAGGCATTGATAGAAGAAAAGTGCATGATAATAAAAATGTATTTTCATCAAAGGATAAATCAACTCTGTTTACTGTTTTACAAATTTATTTAGTCTGTTTAGTCATTTCTTACCTCTGTGGTGTGTGAAACTTGGACGTAGCTATAAATTCTTTCACAGGATGTGTCCTTAAAAGGACTTGAGCTTTTCTTAAAGGTAGAGTGGCAAAGTCCAAACTTGTTTATTGTGCACCCCATCACTAAAAACCATTGAGCATAGACCCTCAATATGTATATATTTATTTTCTTATAATTTGTATATGTTGATGAAGTTCTAATATTTTCTTTCTGCACCCTAATGGATTGTGCGGACGCAGGGGTGTGTGCACCTCACTTTGGAGATCACTGCTATAGGGTCACTTGAAGTTGTATATTAGGAAGAAGGTTTTCACCTCTTTCAGAAATTTAAATAATCTTTTTTGAATATTTGAGTAAGAAAACTTCAATTAAATTTTTTTCTTCTTTTCTCTGTTCTTCATATTCTTTCAGTTGCTTCTGCTACTAACACAGATTTTAATCACGAAACAGCCACCATTTGGAGAATTCTCTTTTCATCACCAGACTCCATCCCTTTTCGTCAAATAATTACCTCTCTGGTTCATTTTTGTTAGCTACAAATTTAATGGGGAACAAGCCTTACTTTGGCTAAGCAGAAAACTCTTGATTTGTCTTACAGGCTTTTGTTCGATAGATTTGTTTAACACTTTCTTTGACCAATACATACTTGATGAAACATTTGTGTCAGTGTGTTTGTTAAATTATAGTAGTGAGTCTTGACTGGCTCTTAGCTGTAAATGATTCATCATATTGAAAAATGAAAGGTAACCTGGAATAACTTGCCCATCAGATGAATTGTATTATATAACAGTGTATTCTACACTGCTTGGATGTATGTCAGGAAAAAATATCTACTGTTTGGAGAATCTCTCTGCGTTTTCAGTGTTTCTGAAGTCATGATCTTAATAACTCAGTGTTCCAGTAGGTTTCAAATTGCTTTCAAATGCCTTAATGTAAAAAATATATCTTTCAATATCATTGTTGAACTCATCAAATTCACTTCTATTGGCTGACTGCTGGCTTTAATTTTGAAAGACCAAATAGTCCATGGTAATTTCCAGTAAATGATGTTTGCAACTTTTTGTGGTAAGATACACATCTTCTTTTAGGAAGTGCTTTAGGTTTGTAGCTAAAGAAGGTCTGAGCACAAACAAGCAAACCTCCTTCCCTTGGGGGATATCACAATTTGAAACGGAAACTAGGGAGGAGGAGACTCAGGAACTGCCACAGGTTGTAGTCTGCTGGTTTTTATGTCTGGATGATAGTGTAACTCAAGCCTGGAGACACTGTCATTCCAGCTGAAATCTGTCTCACTCTGGCTTTTGAAGAGGTCCAAAGAATGTTTCTGTTAACATAGTTAGCATGTGACTTGCCAAAAAGAATTTTGGTGAGCTTTCCTTCTTCTTAGGACATGAGGACTCCTATCACTCTAGTTTGTTGGTGCAGAATGTTATTCTACAGCAGTTATTTTTGTTTCCTGGTTTGATTTTTTTTTTTTTGCTTCCTTCTCTTCTTGAATCCAGTAAACTCTTACTCACTTCCTCTCCAAACAAAACAATTCCAATCTTTTAATCTCTCCTTATATGGAAGTCTCTTCCATGCCTCCACTGGTTTTCGTTACCTTGGATCTGTCTCAGAGAAACTGAACACAGAATGTCAAGTAGGGACTATGGGTATCACCATTTGCCACTGTTAATTTCTGCTTATTTGTGTGCATGGGTGAAATACTGGGTAAACCTGTTAAGTCAGTAGAACACTTTTGTTGTCTTTAGTGGAGCAGCCAAACATTTTGCTTATTTTGACTTTCTGACCTATCGGGTCAGGCGCTGGAGATGTTTTCATGATGAGTAATTCTTGAATTGTTGTAATCCATTTAAAAAAATCATCCACAATAATTAATTTATTTCTTTCAGGTTATGTCATCTTGTGCATTTCTTTAACATTTTTAATTTTCTTTTTTCCTTTCCTAATGTTATCCCAGAAAGATATAAGTGGGGCCGAGAAAACTGATATATACAGTCATGCTTCTGTTCCTTACCTCTGATGGTCCCATATCAAGATCTGAGGCCTGGAAAAAGCTTTATTAATGAGACAGACACTAAAGCATATTCCAGAAGTGTTCATATATTTCCAGGATTAATTATTTCATTACCTTCCAGGGGCTTCAGGTGAGGCTAACTGGCATGTAGTTCCCTTGGATCCTCTCTTTTGCCCTTCTTGAAGGTAGATGTGACATTTGGTTTCCTTCAGAATTTGGGCACTTCTCCCGGTCACCATGATAATTCAAAGACTACTGAGAGTGGCCTTGCAAGGACGTCAGCCAGTTCCCTCAGCACTTCTGGGTGCAACCCATCAGGCCCGTGGACATCCAATGATACCATGCAAAAAGCCCTACCTGTATTTAATCTGTAGTGGTATATAGTTATGAATTCTTAGGCTAATTCCAAAAGATATCTAGATTTTTGCAGATAGTTAACAGTAAAGTGTGTTAAAAATAGTTTAATGTGTGAAGTTCTGTTGTTCCTTAGTGAATTCAACATAAGATTGTATTTCTAATTCCATTATACTTACTCTTTTAACCAGTAGCATTTATTCACCAAGTAACCAAAAATTTCTTAACCTTTTGTGAAAGAAACTTGTGGGAATTAAGTAAGTTTTACAAGTGCTAATAATTCTTTTTGAGCACCTCTTCTTTTTGAAGAAGAGTTTTTTTTCACAGTCCTTGAAAAAGAGCTGCGAAGAACTTAAAAAAGAGGAAATAAAGATGTAAAGGACTTGAAGCATATACTTTTGATATTGATTTAGATGAGTCAGAACATAGAAAAGGAACAAGAGACTTTATTTTTCATTTGGAGCTGCTCCTTACTGCCAGTAGTCAGAATTAATTTTGAACACTGCATCAATAACTCCAGTAAACTTCCAGAGTATTTAATTTTGTTTTCCTATCCTAAATTGATACTTCTGCAGTGTTTTATGATTGAGAGGGCCTGAATCTGTGAACTAAGGTATTGCTGTTTTTTTCCACTGCGATGAAAAATGGGTAAATTCATAATGAAGGAATTGTGTGATGGGATTTCAAATGAAATTAAACCTACTGTGCTGTCTAGTTTATAGGTTTGAAACTGTGGAATCGTTCACAAATGAATACAAGTACATGAAAAATGAACTTCAAAAATTCTGAGTGTATAGATGAGTCAAGCACATTGATTCATCAATTTTAATCTCCTTAAAGGTCTGAACTAGCACTGGACAAATGATTGCAAATGGTTTAGTATTTCCTTTAGTTCATTGCTTAAACCTCACATCACCAATGAGATGGTGTAAACAACAGCCCAAAGTCAATCTGGATACTGGGTTTTAGGAACCAGGGAGATGAGTACTTGGATGCCTCCCATAGTGGCTTGTTTGCTCCCTTCCTAGTCTTATATTTGCCACCTTCCCACTGCGCTTCCCAGTAAGGATGTAGCTGCTGGCCACAGAAGGCTGGGTACAAAGTCTTGTTTGTTCTTAGTGTGCCACTGCTCTTACAGCTGCCAACCTTTGGCATCACTGATCAAAATACATGGAGGTCCTCTGGCCTCCATCTCTCGGATCTCTGGGATCTTCCCCAATTCCCAACATCTTACCTCTGTGCAGGATTTTCAGCCTCACCTTTCCAGCGTCCCTTCTTTCTGAGATAACTGCTTCTTTTTGGGGACCTTTATCTTCTAGCCCCTCAGCTTTCTGGACACCCAACCTCGTCATATTTCCAAACTAAATAGTTCATGTGCAGAAGCATAATATGTAATCAGCCTTGTAGCAGGTGATTCAGTTTCCTATATCTCTCACCGGAGGATTGAGGACATGCCACTTTTGATTAGTCTGTGTGGTATAAAAAGATTGCAACTAGGCTGCAGTTAGCGAGTAGCAGTCTTCTGCTCAAGACTTCCAAATTCAATTCTGAAAATTTATTGCTCACTCCATCCCCTCCTCCTGCATCTAATTAGCTGAATGCCAGCTCTTCTTGTAACTGTGCGCTCGGTTACAAATGCCAGCAGGAAGTCAACAGGATACATTACTGATTACTCTTAAATGCATTGCAGGTGAGGGAAGGTAGCAGGAGAATGTCTGCTTTTCATAGCTGCAAGATATGTTTAGTCTTGTGGTTGGTGATTTCTTCTGCTATGAGAGTCGTAGATGCTAGATTACAGTGCCCATTATGTGCAGCTCTGTTACTCTGCTAATAGTTCAAAGTGCTTTTGGACTTGGAACACAAAATGATGAGTAAATCATTTGCATCTTTCTGAAAGCAAGACCTTGTTGCAATCTCTTGTTCTCCTTTACAGCTATGCTGAATGATGGATCTGCTCCTAAGGCCAGAACAAGGACTACTACCCATGAACAGCCAAGTCCTTAACAGACTTGATAAAATAGTCTTGTCAAAACTGTTGTAGTTTTAATGTCTGTGTTTTGGTGATACTAGGAAAGCTTAAATAGATGATGACAAGTTAACCTGAAAGTTGGCAGTAAAACAGTGTCATATTAGAACAGAATATAGCAAACTTTTCTGCAGAGTAGTACGTTTTACAGGGTATATATACATATATATAGGCATCTTTGGAGGCCCTCCTTTTTTTTCCATACAGCTAGAAAATTGTCTTCACCCCGTCAGTGCTTTGTCAAAGCAAAAGGATAGCCCGATTACAGAAGCTTTTTTGTTAAAAAGAAAGGTCTCCATTTAATCTGGGGAAAAAAAAAATATCTTTCATCAGCAGGGCTTTTATTTTTTCAGTGAATAACACAAGAATAGTCTGAAAGTTAAAACTTCAAATGTTAGTGGTTACATGAAAGGCTTTCTAGACATATAATTTTAAAAACTTAAGACTTGCAAGATGATGAAAGAAGTTTAAAAGAAGGACCTAATTCACAAAGGACTGCTTCTGGAGTTGCATGCTCTGAAGATTTAAACTGTGCTACTTTTAGCCACAGAAAGTCAACTGCGCTGTACAGGTGGCAAAATGAGAAATATGAATTACGCATGTTTAGACAGATAGAAGATTTGTGTAACTTGCTAGCTAACATATTTCCAGATCAAGCCCTGATGACACACTAGTTTCAGTGAGTAGTGATCTGAAATAACATCATTTCATGAGAAGAGGAAGCAGAATGCTCTGTCTGTTGAGCCTGATGAGAACATGTAAATCTGAAGCTTGGAAAATCAGTGGTTTTACCTTAAAAATTAAAACTCAAAACACTTCCATGCCTTTCAACAGAGTGGAACATTGCCAAAACAGTTTCAAAAGAAGGAGAAAGAGAGATGTTTTGTATTCTTCATATTGCTGTATTCTGCAGTACTTGCCAGCTTTAAAGCTTATTTAAAATAAAATGCATTTTACCTCCTTGCCTTTTACTTTTGAATATTTATCATGTCAGTATAAAATGATATGGATTTTTAAATATATCATTAAATAAAATGATACTATAAGTTGTAGTTATTCAGTCAGGAGGGTTGAAATGTAGAAAAAGAATGATATTTATCACTGCTTATAGCATTTGTATCTCTTTATGAGAATGCCTAGAACTTACCTCAGTTGCTTTTTCAACCGACAGGTTGGTGTTCCTTGTCTACTAGTTTAAGTTCAGTTTCTTGCTGACCACTTGTATGGGGGGTGCCTAAGAATATTTGCCTGTGGAGTAAGTAATTTAATAATGATTTGTTGGAATGGTGATCTGCACACCCTTGTATTCCAGCCTCAATATCCCATACAGTTGTAGGATCTAACAATCCTTTGCTGTTCCCTGAAACCGTTTGGTGCCTTTCTGTGATCTTGGGTTTCTGGAGGTTCTAGAGGCCTGTTTTGTTCAGGTGGACCCTTCGTTACTGGTTCTTGTTTGCTTACTGTCACAGAAATACAGTTCAGGTCGTGGTAGGTGAACAGTTTTGGCAGTCAGCTCATCCCTGCTGAGTCTTAAGTCTAATACATACTTTGTGTTATAGCAGCTGTGGCAGATACAGGAGGGTGAACACACCATGAAAACGATAGCCTAACCAGCTGCAGAGCTACTTACATCCAGCCATAATTCAGCAGAGACAATTCACTTTTCTGTCAATAGTCTAAATGTTAATTCAGTAATCAATTAAACAGGTAAAGTTTAAGCTTCCTTTGAAAATTTATCATCTCTGTTTTGCAGTGTGTGATGTACAAGAAATTCTAAGGATATTTAAATTGAAAGCAATTTAAATGAAAAAAACTAGGTATGTAATACTCCATGTGTGTTTATAATAACTGCCACAACTTCAAGTTCTGTACTTCAGGAGGGCTCTTTACATTTGATTTCTACTTCCCTTTAACTACATTAATGCTGTTACTGCTAAGTTTGGAATTTATTTATTTTCACATATATTAACAACATAAACCAAACAAAAGATACAATAATTTCTAAATTTTTTTGCCTTGGAACTAGAAACACTTCTTTATTACAAGAGCATGAGCCGTGATAATCCATTAATTAACTTGCAGGGAGACCGGGAGGTTCAGTTACAGCTTTAATGGAAATGATACAAATTATTTTTCACCATTTGTGAAGGGGCGGTTGAGGGTGGGAAGAGACCAGTACAACAAAATTGCAGTTGAGAAAATGACACTCAACAACAAAATACATTCCATCCACTTAACAGCTTCAGATGGAACTGGAGTCAGAGCACAGAAGAGAGCCAAATGATTAGATAGATCCCTAATGCAAAACTACTTGTGTTTTACTGCACTGTTCATACTGTTTGAAAAACTACACAGTAAATCAATGTAAAACTCCTCTCCAGTCTTCCAACTTCGCAAGCATCGTTTACGCAAAATACAAGTTAAAATACGTGCATAACTTTAGGTAGTTACCAGTGAAATTGACGTGAACTTACATACATACTTAAATCCTTTACTAGATTGAGATTTAGACTGTTTTTATTGTACGTATCACTTTTAATAGTGCTTTGATTATTACTTTTATGCTTTTAGAAACAACCTTAGAAAAGTCCATTTTTGTAAACAAAAAGTTTGCATCTTTAAAATTCACATATATATATAATCAGAATTCATGGCTATCATATCTTGAAGGTCTTGCAGCTTGTCTTCTCTCTGGGAGAGAAATGCATGCTCTGCTCACCAAGTATCTTGTTTTTGTAAGCTTCTTGATTTTATATTTGTGTGTGCAAATTTAAACTAGAGAGACGGTCACAAAGAAGGGTGCATTACAGTTCAGTTGGAAGCTGGTAGGGCACAGCATTCCAGTTTTGGTGCATATCCTTGAGAAAGTTCCTAGATACATAGCTTTTCCATGATCATTTTGTTATGCAAAGAATCAGAGATGTTAATCACAATATTATTCATAAAGCTGTATGTAGATATGCCTTGTAAAATTCAGGAGCGAAAGTCCAGAACAGAAGAGCTGAGACTCTGAACTCTAGATGGAAAGTCTGAGGTAGGCAAGTAAAGAGATGGGAAGGCTTACCAATGTGTTTGTAGTGGTATGCTGAGGTGGTATGTCTTAGCATGTCATGTGGCTGAAGGTTCCAGAATGCTGAGGACTGTGTCTTCACATGTATATCACGATTTCATAGATGAGGCAAGAGGAGATGAAGTGAATTACCAAAGTTCAGTGTAGTTTGATCTCATCCAACTGCTGACCTGTCACAGCTCATTTGATACCCGTATGTGGTAGGGCCATAGAGGTGTCTGCTGCCTGACTGCGGCAACTTTTCCTCCTGGTGCCTGTGTGCTGTGTTAGTAGAGGCTCAGAAAAACAAATCTTTCTCAAACTCCACAGACCAGTGATCTACTGGACAGGTGTTGTCCTAATTCCTGTCTTGAGTATGAAAGGGGAAGTTAATATGCCTGAATTTTGTTATCTTTGTACAAGTGAAGACTATAAATATATTTTTATATTTTTAGTAACATCAAAATACATTTTAATGTATGAGTGCTTGATTCCTCCAACGTATTCTTTGATTTGGTTGGAACTACAGAAAAACATCCGGAGATATGCACAAAACGATGGTTCACTCCAAGTCCTAGACAAAGTAAAATCACTAGAGATCTGTTCAATATCTAAAAATGTGTTCTGAAGGGACGGTGTCAAGAGGATGGAGCCAGACTCTTCTCGGTGGTGCCAAGCAATAGGACAAAAGGCAACGGGCAGAAACTGATGCACAGGAAATTCCATCTGGATATGAGGAAGAACTTCTTTACTGTGTGGGTGACCGAGCACTGGAACAGGTTGCCCAGAGAGGTTGTGGGGTCTCCCTCACTTGAGATAGTCAAGAACTCTGGATGCAATCCTGTGCAATGTGCTCTAGGATGACCCTTCTTGAGCAGGGAGGTTGGACCAGATGACCTGCTGTGTTGCCTTCCAACCTGACCCTTTCTGTGATTCTCTGAGTTATGTTTTATAGTAGACCATGGAGACCATTGTTACAGAGTGAGCGTTGTCTTAACAGTGAACTTGACCACTGAAGTCTGGAAAAAAATAGAAAAATAACATATTTGAACAAGTATCCTTATGTGTTTGAAAGCTCTTAAGTCTGAACCTAACATTTTTAAATATAAAACTATTTAATTTAGTTTCAGGACGTTCTAATATGTTGGACTGTTTTATAAAGTCCTAATTTTATGAATTAAGTAAGCTTTTTTAGTATTGTTTTTATGAAATAATTCTGGAGGAAAGTGAAATGCTGAATTAAAAAAACTATTAGGTGATTTGGATTGTTCTAATAAAAATTTAAGAAAGGGGAAGTTTGATATTACTGGAGTCATTGGATCGTATGTATTCCACATAGCTATGTTAATAGATCCCAAGACTGGTTGAGATTAGAAATGTATTTTTCTGTGGGCAGTTCTGGAAAAGTTTTTCTTAAGAGTAGCAGTTCTTTTCACAGAAGGAACTGAGTCCTGCTCATAGGTCTTTATTGGTACTCTACTCGGTTAAAAACCTCTTCTTGATCGGTATGCAGATTTTTGGTTCTCTTTTCATTAATAGACAAGGAACAAGCCAGGATATTTGGACCTTTTAGGAATTCCTTTGAACGGAACCATTAAAAAAAAGGGTTGTGTTTTTTGTTGGTTCCTGCTTTCCTTCTTTCCTTTTTTCTTTCTGTTGCAAATCAGGAATGTATTCCTGTTGAAAGGCAGAATATTTCTGTGAAGTGGCTACAAACCTACTTCATTCATATTGATACCTGTGAACAGTAAGCACACACTTAAATAACCTGTTTAAATGGCAGACTGAATGAGATTCAATGTTTGCATATGTGATTAATGTTTAACTGCATTTGACAGGTATTATTTATCGGTAGACAAATCTGATGAATGTTTAATATATTTAATAAGAAAAAGAAAAAATTTCATTTAAGTGTATTTTAAAAATATTGTGGTACTGGTTGTCTCTGTATTAAAAATAGCTCTTAAAACATTGTAGTTGTTCATAGTTTTCACTAGTGCCTTTAACTATCCCCTCTAACTTTTGCAGCTGTTGCATTAGTTGCAGGCTCATGCCACTTTGAAGGGATTTGGTTCTTCAGGAAAAGCAAAACCATCTTCCAAGCTGCTCTGCAAGTTTTTTTTCTTAATTGATGATTTGGTATATTATTACATGGGGTTTTTTTAAGCTCTAATATGAATTTTTTACTTGAGTGATCAGTTCACTGATACCATCATAGAATGCTGAATCAAATAGACCAAATCATCGGCACAAATGGCGTATTTTGGATACATTTTCATTTACTTGTTAAAAAAACCTTGCAATATTTCTTTACTGGATGTATTCAGTTTATTTTACGTATGTGTACCTTCAGGTGTAGAGAGTCAAGCCTGTAAAAGAGTATTTTGAAAAATTTCTGTTATTTAATTGAACTCTGGAAATTTTGGTAAATGTTTGGTATGCTGTTATCCTCCTGTGCTTTTATTGAAAAAATATTCTCAGAGATGTTACCGCTGCAGGTTTGTAAATGCAGCTTTATGCTTTTTCCAGTGGTCATTGTAATATGAAGGTATATCATCAATCTTTTTGTCTTTAAAATATAGTACAGTGAACAATACCAAATTCAAGGCTTGTCATCATGGTGACCAAAAAGAATTTTGCTTTGTTCTGTGATGAAGTACTACATAAATGAAGAACATAACTAATGTTACTAATTCTATTAATTTTTGAATGATCTTGCTGTTACAGCTTCTGCTACATTTGAAGACTTTCAAATCCGGCCCCATGCTCTATTTGTTCATTCGTATCGAGCGCCAGCCTTTTGTGACCACTGTGGAGAGATGCTGTGGGGGCTGGTGCGTCAGGGACTCAAATGCGAAGGTAAGCTGCAGCTAGATGCAGTTTTTCAGCCTCAAGAAGAGACTTGTCCATTCCATTTCTGTGTGTTGTCTCTGATGCTGCTTTTAAATTTGTTAGAGACAGTAAGACCTATCAAAGTAATTAATTGATTAAAGAACTGATCCTTTTGACTGCTCTGAGGCCTCCTAGATATGGCTCTGTAACCTGAGGTGCAAAAAAAAAAATGGTCTATATGTATTTTTAAGGAAAGGTTTTCTGTTTTTTACTCTACTTCCCTGGTGAGTTTTTCTCATTCTGTATCACATTAATTCAGATTATTTAGCTGAAAGTACTGTCAGTCCATAGGAGGTTGTAATAGTTATATTTTCTCATTTTGCCACTTCTGATAGACTGTATCCAATAGAATATACCATTTACTGTGAAAGACGTCCTTACCGCCCAAATCTGATCAAGAAATTTCCTGCTTTTTGAGACCATAGATTTTAAAAAATCAAAAAAACCCCACTGTTGTAGATGTAACTATTTGGAACTGATACCATTAGCTCTCTAAAAATTTGTTAGAATATAGGAACAGAGTAGAGGAAAAACGTTTAGTCAAAAATAAGGGTCGTATTTTTGAATTCTTGTTTTTGAAAAAATCCAAAATTATTTGCTTTTTTTACAGTAATAAACCATAATCAGATGGTTTTAAATTTCTCTTTTCAGGATGTGGTCTAAACTACCATAAAAGATGTGCATTTAAAATCCCTAACAACTGCAGTGGTGTACGGAAAAGACGCCTGTCAAATGTCTCCCTAACAGGACTCAGCAGTGTTCGTACAGTTTCTGCAGAACCCTCACCCAGTGTGCCGGATGAAGTCCTTCTGGTATGGGATTCCCTAGCTGTAGAGGCCATGGGAGGAGTTGATAAGAAACAACGATATTTAGTGCTATAGAATCTGGGTTTGCCTGTTATAGACTACAGAGGAGGGTGGTATGTAAATTATAAAGTGAGAAAAGGCATCTTGAGGTCAGCAGCTTAAGGTATGTGGATTTAAGGTATGTGCCACTTCTCATACTTTCAAGAGTCTCCTCCTTTTTCAGGAATTAGGTTATTTTTGAGGTCTGAAACTGCTGCCCATGCTAACATGAGTAGCTGTATCTTGGAAAATGTCTTCTCTGGAACTAGAAGTTGAATTTCTTCTATATTGGGCCATTATATCCCTTGGTTTATTATATAGGAGGGGTTTGCTGCATTAGAACACTGTGACCCAGACAGCACAGTATCAAACAGTATCTGGCACAGCCAAGGCTATAGTTAATCCATTGGAGCCTGTGTATTGAGCGTATTTCTGAGTGTTCAGAAGAAAATAGGAGAAATCTCCATTAGATCCTTAAACAGGTCTTTGTGTTCAGTATATCTAGGTGTGTGTGGTGTGAGGGTGTGAGTGTGTCTGTGTAAATGTATGTATAAATGTACAGTATACACATGCACATGGAAATACATGGTATACTTATATATGCATTAATTTATTAGTTTTCTGTAATGAAATTAACTCATCTGGGAACAAAATGTTGACTGGAGTGAATGACAATGATATGTATTTTTTATCTTTGTCATGTTTGTTCTTTGTAACACTGATGGTCATAATATACTTGAATAGTTAAGATTTTACACAATGTGTAAATGAATCCACTTCTAAGTGAAAGTTTTGAAAACCTTAAGGTTTAAAAGAGTGGAAAGAATTTATAAGTACACACAACAATTATCATGTTTTCCTCTCAATTAGAATATTAAACTTATTAAACTTGACATACTAAAAGGACACTATTGCAAATTATGTAGACCTGGTGTTAGATGCAGTACCATCTACGAACCATAATTATGTACTTATGCTACTGATTATCATTAGTCTAAAGCTACTTGGAAATTAAGGTTAACATTATGAATCTGTATTTTTAATTTAAAAGCTGCATAAATGAGTAAGGTGCTTAAGTTCTGCAAACTACAGCAACAAATGTTTACAGATTAATCATAATTCTCAGCAGCTTGTTTCAGAAATTGCTTAGGCCAAGACAGAAAATTCTTACTTAGGCTGGCCCTAATTCTGACTTTTTTTTCTGAAATTTTGCTTAAAAAATTGTATAAGTGAGCATCTTCCTGTACTGTCTATGAATGTTCACTGCGCTGTACAATTACAATGTAGCAAAAAAATTTCAATTTGAAAGCGTTTTTAATTATATGACTGTGTTGTTTGCTGATACATTCTTACATGAAATACTTGTTTGGCAAAGCTATGTATTGCAAAATGGTTGAAAACATTAAATTGCCAGTGAAGATATACAGTAAGTTTCATCTATAGCGCAGGCTGTACTTCTCTAAGGACTTGTAATCATTGGTGTAGCAGTGTTGATGATTCTGAACATCACGCATGCGCACACATGCGTGCGTGCACAAAGAAAATATATTTACAGTAGGTGAAGGGATGGGCATTAGCCTAGAGAAATCAAATAGCTTTCTGATTTCACTTTTATTTCTTGAAATCATGGTATCATTTACCATATTTTCAGCAATGCTCTCACATATGGGTTCTGTATGTCTTTGGTTCTCTTTTGATTTTTTTGCATTGAATGTATTTCAATTCCCTCTCCCCCTTCCACTCTTTTGACGTGTGCATAAACTTTGTCAGTTCTCTTCTATCAGATCTGTCCTTTGGACTCCATTCTTCTGCAGTAATTCTGAGATAAGCTTTATGATAGTTTGTACAGTGGTGCCAATCAGACCCTGCACTTTGGAATTTCTTTCATTATTTTTTTACAGTCTGTGTGAATATACTGAAAAAACATAGTCCTCGTTCACAAAATTGCATCATTCTTTATTAATATTGATGTGCCACTTGAATCACTGCTAACAAAATACAAGCTCTGTTTAGGAGCACTGAATTCCATCAGATTTCTGTCAGTTCTTTAAATAGGACTAAAATGTAGTTTCACCCCTAATTACCACGTGGAGTCAGAGTAGTGGAGAGAGAAGAAATTCCTGCAGATCTTTGATAGATGTAATTATTAAACTCAGGAGTTTTGGGTTTTTTTGTTGTTGATGTTGTGTGTGCCTAAAAGGAGCCAACTTTAGGTCACAATGTTGAATTAAGCATTCAGTAAGCATTAAGTAAGTCTGCCCTCTAGAAAAATGACACTTAGGAAGCGAATAAATTATACCATATCATATGAAATTGTGCCATTTGAAAAATCTTTGAGACAGGATAATGTGGAATCATGCAAAACATACTTTAATTAGCCCTGCATAAGGAACCATCACACACAGAAACAGTTTCAGTTTGGATATAAATGTTTTCATTGGCCAATGAAGCATTTCATTTGAAAATTGAATGGGGACTGTATTTGAGTACAGCTTTATAAGTCTAAAATTTGGACAATATCTTTTTTTGATTCGTAACTTAGTAGTGTGAAACTCATCAACAAAAATGCTAAAAATGAAGTGGAACTAGGAGGATACAATGCAATCCAGAATTTTACGTGTCATAGCTCAAATGCAATTCTTCTGCATTCTATTCTCTAACAAAGAATGAGAGTATAATATAATCCCACATTCAAGCTTGCTTCTAAAGTAACATTGTTTTCTGTCTTTTTCTCCCCCTTATTTCTTCTGTTTTTTTTTCCTTTCCAACTTCCTGTCTCAGTCTCCTGTCAGCCCTGGCTATGAGGTATGTACTGAATTTATTCCCTATCATACTATCAGCAACATTCTCTTTTAGGAATATCAGTATGAATGTGGAAAAATGCAGAATTAAATCAGAATAGAGTCCAGATTCCAAAGTGAGGATCATAATTCTTCTACTAAACAGTAAAATTAACAACATTAAAATATTTCAAAACTAAAGTGACTTCTTCACTTCTTAGGCATGACAGAGGTCATTGGTTAGATTGAAGCCCTATTTTATACTGGTAGTAACACATGGGAAGAAAATTTGAACTTGAATTTAGAACTTGACTTCGGAATTTGCTGCAGTAATGTAGAAAATAAAGATTTTATTTTTAAGGTGAACAAACTTGACTTTCAAGTGCTCACCAGTACTAAACTTCTAATACCATACTGCTATTGTGGTAGCTTTTTTTTTCAGTCTGTGGTTGCATTTAAAAAACAAAACCAGTCTGGGATTGTGTATTTCTGTAGAAATAAACATGAGCAGTCTGCAAATAAGTTATAGCTCTATATAAAAAGAGTATCAAGTCTAAATGAGAAACAAATGCTATTTTTTTTAGTGGATACTTCATGTCAAAGGTTGTTCTCTTTGATTTTCAGTATGGATTCTTCTAAAGAAGTTTGATTTGTCTTTAATGTTTCAAGTTTTTTGAAACTAAGAAATGTTGGCATCTTTCCCTTGCAACATGTATTTGAAATGCAGCTGGAGAAGAGCAGGCTTTGCAAATGTTTTCCATTTTGGAAATACTACATAGTTAAACTGAGGAATATTTTGTTATGCTGAAGTGAAGATTTTCATGGCCAAACATTTATCTCTTTGAAAGAAATAACTTTATTTCATAGAATCATAGAATGGTTGGGGTTGGAAGGGACCTCAAAGATGGACTTGTTCCAACTCACCTACCATGATCAGGACCACCTTCCACTAGACCAGTTGCTCAAAGCTCCATTGAAAACTTCCAGGGTTGAGGTTTTAATTTCTTCCTAAAACAAATACATTCTTATTGTAGAGTGCCCCAGAATTCCAGTTCCACAGAATACCCATAAACAATACAAACAGGTATATATAAAGCAGTGGTTTTGTTATGTCTAAGGTAATTTTATTCTAAGTATGTGCTGCCTGAAAAGTGATGAATCTACCAATCTGTACGATGGTGGATTACCCTAAATTAGCAGTAACTAAAGACAGTAATGAAAAAAACCAAAAAAGTTATTTGGAGGAAAGACAAAAATGTGTTTCTTTGTGAAAAGAAAATATGTTACCATCTATGTTTTTACTTCAGAATACATTTATGTAACACAGTAGAATTTTATTTCTATTTTTTTAAAATATATGTTTCCATTGTTTTGGTAAGGCTTTTCGTTCTTCTAAAAGCAATGAATGTTGATACATTGAGGTCATTTTATGGACACATCAGAAGTGATTTCTCAGAAAAAGTCTAGCTGAGCTTTGCATTTAAAATAGGAATGATGTGTCTCATGAGGCATAGGTAAGTGGAATGTTACATATTATCTTTGCTTTTTGATGAAGAGTCAAGAATTATAATTATTATTTGCTAAATAATTAAAAATGTAGAATGTAAATAGTCTTAGTTAAAAATATTTATGTATCACTGACAGAATACAAAGCACCAGGTGTTGCTTGCCTCTGTAGATTGGTTATAAGCAGAGCTGGCTTGAGGCTTTTTAGCTATATATAGAAGAGTGATTCTGCAGAACTAGGACAGTAAACTCTAGGAGGGAATTGTCTTGAGTTGTAGGTGGCCATTTTCTTTCTTCCCTTGCACCCAGCACTTAATGCAGATGCCCTTTTCTCTTACCCCACTGAAATAAGGAGTCATCGTTTCCAGTGACTCAGAACTACCCACTCTAAGAAGCCTTTTTTTCCCACCCTCCTACAGAAGATGGTGTCTCCTTTTCCGAGTTCCAGTCCCTGTAGAGCCTTGTATGCCTCACTAGATCACTGAACTGGAAAAAAAGGGCCCTTGAGGGAAGGGTTAAAGAAGTGCTGGGGTGCTGTAGCTGAGAGCATCTTCATGCCTTAAACCACTTGTAAATAGTTGAAGTCCTTTTCTAATGGCTAAAGTAGAGTTCATTAGACCGAAGATCCTCAGTGGCAAAATTAATATTTTCTCTTGAAAGCACTCGAGTTAACTATGAATTAATACCACTTGTAGTTATGTTTTATTCTGTCACCCTCAAGTTATTCTCCCATGCTCTAGTGATGTACACTGCACAGTCCTCTCTGTCTTAATGGGAACTTATTTTCAGCACATTCATATATTTAATAAAAACCCATATGGTGTTTTGGATAGTGCTCCTGGAATTTACTCCAAAATCTAGACTTCATTTAAAAATAATAGAAGGTGAAATAGAGGCTGTGAGTAATTAAACCAATCCTAATTAATGTTCACATTCATTTAGTCCCAGATCCAGGTGAATCTTGGATCATGCACTGAACAGAACTGAGAATTGAGATACTCAGTAAATCAGACACTGAAAGTTAAATATTGAAAAACGAATTTAAATTAATTCCACAATATTTTATGCTCTTTTTTTTTTTTAGTTTTCTTGCTTTTTTACAATTGTTTAAAATATTGAAACTTACTGAGGATCAAAACCAGATCAACAAAACATATTTAAAATTTATGTAACACTTTTTTCCTGAAGCGTTGCGTGTCTTTGATATTCAAAGTTCAACTGAACCCTGAATTAAATGACTTCAGGATACAGAAAGTAAATTAGGAATGGCTTACCTTAGGCTGTGCCATAAAATAACAGTAGTCCTGGTACTATCTGCCATTCACTAAATACTGTAGGACTGAATTTCTTGTGACTAATTCAACATACATTAGCACTTTTCTGATCTAATTTGCACCATTATTATTGTTTCAGAGGTTCAGTACAAGTAGATATGATATAAAAGGTGATCAAGCCAATAATTTCAAGTTACAAGGTGTATATTTAAGAAAGCAAATAAAAAATTGCATCGCTCATGCACCTAATATTTTTAAATATCTAGGAAGGTAAGTAGAAGAGAAAATGGTAAACCACTTAAGATGTGCATGTTCTGCAATTTCGTATGTGCTGTGTCTGCTGATGTTTTTGAATGCTACTTGCTAGTGATCCCATGGAGAGGTTTTATGGGTATTTCACTCTTTAGCTTAGAAGAGGAGAGAGATTTAGGTTTTTTGTCCTCGGGTAAAAAACCCGAGCCCTTGGTCTTAAATCACTTATTTTGTTTTTAGGAAAGACATACGGTAATAATAGTTGTCAGTTTATGAACCTTCATCTAAGTCACCATGGCTTCAACTGGGGATTTGTAGATGATCTGTGACTGTAATAATAGGAATTCTTTAGGGAGCGTGTAGTACATCTAAGGAAATGTACACTCCGAGCTAAGTTCTTGTAGTTTCTAAGTACTAGCAGGAGGATTTGCACATACTGAAAATACCAAAAATGGGCAAACACTGCAGCACACATTTACTTCCCTATAGTATCTCTGAGACAAAAGTCATGTTTGTTCTGGGTCTTGTGAATTGGTACAAGATCACTAAATGGTATTTGTGTTTTGAGGAGTAGTGGCAATCAGGTCAACCTTTTATCTCCATTATTATCACCTGGACATGTTCAGTGGTGCTTTCCTTTCTAATTGATAATGTTGTTTTTCTGAATTGGTAACATCCTACTGCCCCCAAACTTACTTTTTAGACAAGCCTCACCAAGCAGATTTGTCTAGACTTCCTCTGTCCAATGCTAAAACATTCCAAACCAGTGTCTGTGGTTAAGACCAAAGACCTGCTGATTATCCCTAAATTGGTAAGGATGGTATGTAGACAGTGTCAGCTGGGATGCATTTATAGAGACATGGGGTGGGGGGTGTTGGGAGGCAATATTTGTATATGATAGTATGAATCAGAATTGTGCAAAGATTCCCTGAAGGGTGCTGTATTGAATCATTGTATTGTCTTGTTTGGCTATGATACACATGAGGATCCAAAGGTATCTTTTTTTCCCCTTCTTAGTAGTTCTATGCATTAGGCACAATCAAGCTGCTGAGTCTGGCTTCTGATGTGGGCATTCTAATAGTGCAAGATACTTACATGAAAATAATTTATTAATTACATGTATGTAATATATATATATACACAATATACTTAAAATTATGAAGTACATGATAGAAGATCAAGCTAAACCTTACAGTTTTGAAGGAAATTGTGTCTCTGAGATGCTGGGGAAAAGCTTTGTGCTATGTAAGTCCTACAATGCCTTCTGGTATTAGCAAATCCTGTGTCAAGAAAGGGCTTTTGTTTTGGGAGTTCCCTGATTCTGGCAAGTCAGCATAGTCACACAATGACTGCTGCAACTGAATAATCTTCTATTGCTACTTTCCAAAATAAGGCAGGTTGCAGACAGAGCATTCAAACCACTGTCTGCTGGCATTGATGTCTGAGTGGAAGTGCAGCATACATAATAATTTCCATCTGTGGATAGTTTAATATTAACAGCTTCTACTGAAGGCAGTACTTTGATGTGTTTACATATGTGAAAGTGAAATGTTTTTCAGACCATAGCTATCTAACTGTGGTGCTTGTAGGATTAAATCATACACTTGACTTAAAGAGAAGAGTGCAAGAAGCCTCGAAAGACAACACAGTTGATTGCAGTCTAAGTGTGGTATTTCAGTATATTTAACTGAAGATTTGTTTCCTTGAATTCACTTAATTACAGTCACATAGTTTAATTTGTCAAAGAAAGTCAACATTTGCATTGCATTAAAAACATAGAGTCCCTGTGGTTACGTAGATGTCTAGCACTTCATTTGACAGTAGCTTCCTGTGAAGAAATTGTGTATGAACATATTAAGGCTTAATCCTCTGCCTTTAATATAGGAAGGAAATGCATGTTTCAACAAGACTGCTTCAACACTGAAAATGAAACTTCATGCAAACAGTTATTGCTGTTTGTTTGGGTTTTTTTTAAATATACACCACTTTTCTCAGTCGTTCAAGTAAATAAAAACCCTAGCTCATGATAATTTGTTCTTTTGTTAAGGAAAACATTTTAAAGTTGTAGGAGTGCCTGTGTTCTTTCTGATTGAATATCTCAGTGTAAAATGCAGGAGCAATGTTGCGATAGTTTTTAGATATTGAGCCTGCAAAAGGTTAGCACTTCTTTGTGAACAGTTTTAAAAAATTACATATTTAGAAGAGTATAGTTTGTGTAACCTGTTCTCTTCTGAGTGAAGGTTACTGACTTGAACGTGTTTCCGTAAGCATGAGTGTCAAAATGGAAGTAGTTGCTTTCTGACTCTTGTAGAACATGAAGCTTTTTGGTAAAGTTTTTTGTGTCAGAATCCCTGGGACATTTTTAGTGGGACTGTCAAAATCTTTTAGAATAAAAGGCAAACAGCAGTCTCTTTTATGTTTTAGACTAGCCCATGCAGCTGAATTGCAGTTGGTCCTTGTCTTTGTTCCCAAGAGGCCAACTCTGTGTCCAAGCAGTCAGCTTTTATTGCTTCCCATTTGTCCCTTCAGCATCTCCATAAAGTTTCTTTGATTTCTGTGGCTTAGAGGAACAGATGTGATACTAGAAGGCAGTCAGACTCACCCAGGTAGTAAGAACAGCTGAATCCATTGGCGGGGAATCGGTATTTATTTTAGTTTCTTCATTGTATTTTGCAGTGAATTTGGACAAGGTAGAAAAGGTCTGAACTGTTTTTACCCTTGGGAGACTGTCTTGTTCCTGCAATAACAGAGTTCTGTACGATGATTTTAAGCTTCTGGCTAATGTGGTCAAATTGTTATGTCCTCTTATAGCTTTCAACAAAGCTCACCAAGAACTCACATGGGTAGCATCAGTATATTCCAAAAATCAAGGAGATTGAACAAGAAGGAGGGGCAAGGCATCAGCTAAATAAGAGTCGTGAGGAATGCCCTATGGGTGGAAAAAGCTTGGCGCTTCTCCCTTCTTGAACTTAAGAAAACTAAACTTTTTTTTTTTTTTTTCAAAATAAGTGCCAGCAAACTGGATTCTATTACATATTCTCATAGTTTAAGGCATAATTGAATTGGAGTATCTGGATGTGAAGAGTGTCATTGGCTTGGTTGGACAGTTAAGTATCTGCACATGTTTCTTGGTGTTTGTTGTCACTTGGAAAATCATACTCTGAGCTGCTAAAGTATAGTTTACCTTACTGAGATGACTGTTCTAAAGGACTGTTTAGTATTTGGAGCCACGCAGGCTGTTAGTTTCCATGGTGTAATCTGGTTAAGCAATCATTTCCTGGGAGGTTTCCAGACTTGCTGAGTCAGTAGTCTGGCTGACTACAAGGAAAAACTCATCTTTCTAACAAACCAGGCACGCCAGCTGAAGAAGAAGGTGCTTTTTGGAAGAGGTTCTTGCTTTTGCAGTGAGAATAGGATAGTTCCTGGTTTTCTTTGCTTTCAGGGACTTTAAATTGTGGCGTCTGTCTGATGCTGGGAGTGATGGAAGTTAGAGTTGAGGGATATTGACAGGAGTTTTGGAGGATATTAAGAGAAGCTCATCTGATGAGGGGGAGGAGGTATGCCTCCTAATCAGTCCGTAATCAGAGGGATGTGGAAGATGCTCAGACTGCTGAAACCATGAGTTCTCTGTCACCAGCCTCCCCTCCTCTGCTACCTCTGAGCAAGAGGAGAGGGGCACATTGTCTCCGACTGGAAGAGATGGGGAGTGGAGTCAGTTTTATCAGGCCTGGGCATGCAGGAGTGAGACCAGATCCATAAATGCTGTTTCTTCTAGCATGGGAGAAGGTGAAAGTCAGCTTTACCTCTTGGCCTGAAGGCGCTGTAAATTAAGAATTTCTGGTGTGTTACATGGTGTGCTACGCTGCTGGCGTGTGGCAGCCCCAGCGCTTGCAGAATGGCAAAGAAAAACTGAAATACTTTTTTCTGTAAATTGGACTGGAAATAGAAAAAGGTGACAGATACTGCCTATAAAGAATTTATTAGAATGAGTTTAGGCCTACCAGTGAAGGTGGTGAAATTGTTGTGTTTATTTGTTATTAAGCTTGTTATTGTTAACATAAATATAAGCAGCAGTTTGAATATTAAAGTTGTGTTAAAAAGGTAAAGCGGGAACCAGTCTTAAAGACTGTAATCCTACAATAGGTCTTCCAATGTTTTATCTTTTGTTTAATCTCCATTGCTAACCGTTACTGCTTGAGCTCTCAAAAACACTTATAAATTACTAGCAAAAACTTAGTTAATTGACTGTTCTCTAGCATGACTTCAGCAGCCATATGAAATGAGACTTGAAGTAAATATTTCAGAAAATAAAACTGTGCATTGACCAATATAAATAAAAAAAAAAATAATAACAGGACAAAAGTTTTATCAGTGGAAACTCAATATTTGATGAAGGTTGGTGGTATGATGAATGACCATTTCAGAATTATCTCAGAAAGGGTCAACTCCATGTAGAGCATCTAGAATTCCCTTTTTGTCCAACTAGATGTTTTCACAGAAGCATATACTAGCACATTAAAAACTAAAAACTTGCCATCAAACTGAAAAAGCAAAAAATATAGCAGATAATTTGTCGCACATGTACTGTACCACACCTGAGATTTGATCAGACATCTAGATCAGAACCAAAGCTGTAGTGAAGACTGTCTCTCTCTGTTAATCATATAACTGCCCAAGATTAGTCTCAGTACATTTCAGCAACCCTAGCAAGTTTTGAAAACCTGCAAGGCATTTGGTGAGGAAAACTGGGCCAAACCAGCTTTCTAAAATTCTTTAAGCACAAAGTCACCTAGATATTAAGTATTTTGGGCTTTGCTTTTTTGCTGTATTAAGTTGGCAAAATAATTTTTGATTTAGCAATAATCTGGAACATGAAGGCAAAGATTAATCATAGAAAATAGGTTTAATTTAGATTATATGTCAAGATTCTAAGAGAGATCATAGCATTAGGAGATACTTGGATCACTTGTACTGCAGACAAAAGTAAGATTGTCAAGAACGCTAAACTGAAAAATTAGGTTGTTACAGTGACATAATGAAAGCAAGCAATTGAACTCTTTCCCTTAGAAATTCTTACTCCTTTTCAGTTAAAGTACGTTTTAAGAGGCTAGTGTAATTACATGTGAAAAGTCCACCAATGTCCACATTCAAGAAGGAGATAGCAAATTGTGACTAATGTCTTGCAGGTAATGTTTAGAATTAAGGCAAAGCATTAAAGAAAATACTTTCATTAAAATGTAATATGCCACATGTAAAACTGTTCTTGTTGTGAGCACTGAAGAGCAAACTCAGACAATGTATCCATAGGGTAAGGTTGAGGCTGGAAATTGTAAGCCACTGAACTAAGACTGATGATGTAGCATCGGTCTGGCCAAAGTTGTTCCTGTTCTACAGAAGCATAAGACTGAGAGGACCACGCTGCTATTTCTTGCTCCACTTGCAAGCTTTGACCTGTCCACAAGTACTGAGGGCTGTAATTTCCAGGTGGCTCACAGTAGCAGTTTGTGCAGTATATAAGTGGCTCATTCTTCTGTCCTGATGGTCTTTTGTCCTCCCTTTTACAGTCCTGTTCATGTTCATTTCATAAGACTTAATGCAATCTGCGGTGGAAGTATTCGGCAAACTTAATTGCTAGCTAACAAATATTGAATAAATTTAACCTTAAATTGAGACTAGTTTGTTGTTGGGGTTTTTTTTATGCATAAGTGCTTTGCAGAGTGAAGATCTAAACCTCAGGAAGTAAACATATAGTATCAGAGTATGTACTCATACTTTTTCCATTATTACTTGTGATAAAGAAAAGGCAGATGCTTTCTTATAGTTGTCTCAATCTAGTTTCTTTTTGGTGACCGTATGTACCTGGCTCATATAATGTATTTTACGTATTTTTGCTTGATTTGAAAGGACTGCATGTATACAATGCATCTCTATGCTTCTCTGGAAAGACAGTTTTACAGTATAAGCAAAAGAATTTATCTTCACAGCAAAAAATCTATCTGAACTTTTAAGGAAGAATTTTTTTTTCCCCATGGCACTTACACTATGAAGGCAAAGGCTGGAACTCCTTAGATTCTTCTGCCATCAAAATGGCTTGTAAATTCCTCTTTACTCCAAGATTCTTAGAAGCATACAAAAATGAATCTCTGTATTTTGTTGACCAGGGAATAGTAACCAATAAACCTTCTTGATTGTAACATTACTTATTTGAAACTAAACAGTTTTTCAGGTTAGGTCTAATTCAAGTTTCAGCTACTATAGTTTTTGAACAGTGCAGGCTCATCGTGAATTACTTGTTTTCTAGCCTTCAGTTTTCAGATTATTTGCAGATGGTGGTCATAAGATGCCGAGTTTTAAATGATCAAGCTGCATCTTGTCACTTTTTTCCTCCTTTCCATGTTAATTGTGGCAAGTATTAGGAGAAGGCAGTTTTCTGGGTGAGTTGTTTTCTGGGGTAATTACCATTTGTACATCTAAATGAATTTAGTAGAGAAAATAAGGTAACTCTTTTCTTCCAGGAATAATTCTTTGGATTCCATACCTTGCTGAGTGTCTCACTTCATACATATTTATATATATATATATATGCATTTAAATACCTATTGTGATAGATTGTGGATTATCTAAATGTGGCAAGGTTAGTGATAGCAAGTATTGTAAATAAAGGGGATAGAAAATACTAATCTTTTTTCTATAAAAAACCTGCATACACATAGAATAAGGCAATAATTTTCTTAATGTTTATACAAAAAAATACAACCTTTCAAAGTTACATTTGATGTAAACCAGAAAATAATAGAGGTAAAAATGGCTTCTGTTTTTATGAGAACACAAAATGCTTTTTTGAGAAATTTTTGGTGAGTATTTTCATTTTGATTAAAACACATTTATTCTTTGAATAAAAACCTGTTTCAGTCACAATGTAAAACGTATGATAGTAGTGTTGGCAAAGCTGTTGTTCAGTACCATTCAAATGTTTTAAAAGCAGTCTGAGAGGGGTATGATGCATGTTCTATTAGTGCTTAAAAGCACTTACATGACTTCTTATGACATAAGACTTAGTGTTCCTGAAGTGACTGAATATATGAATATGATATTTTTTTAAAAATGAATACAATTATTTTTATGTATTTCACAGCAAAAGACACCATCAGAATCATTCACTGGGCGAGAGAAGAGGTCAAATTCACAGTCTTACATTGGACGACCTATTCAGCTAGACAAGATTTTACTGTCTAAGGTTAAAGTGCCTCACACTTTTGTCATCCACTCTTACACACGTCCAACGGTTTGCCAGTACTGCAAGAAGCTTCTCAAAGGGCTTTTTCGACAGGGTTTGCAATGCAAAGGTAAGTAAATGTCCTTTAGGAACATAAAAGCTAGGCATAATGAAATTAATAAATTAGTGTTTGAGTAGTTACTAGGTAGCCTTATTCATGATTTCCTTACTAAACTGTCTTGGTGTAGGCACATGTACAATTACATTGGATTAAGCTGGAGTCAAAATTACAGTAATTGGTATTCTGCAGGAGCTGGCTGCATGGCTGTTCATTCTTACCCTTCGGTGTATCTGCAGTAGCTTACATTTTTCATTCAGGTGTAGATTATCTTGTATTTGGCACTAGGTGAGCCTGTGCTTACAGCTTAATAGTTAACACAAAGGGCTCTGTTCTTATCTTCATTGTTTTCAGTCTAAAAAGTCTTATGCGTGAATTGAAGCATATGCCAGAGTCACAGCAGTTCAGGGTTTTGGGGAAGTTGTAATGGAAATAAAATAAGATTGGCTATATGAGAATTTAAACCCACATTTTATTCGGTGTGACTGATGTGCTCTGAAGCCTCCATGGAGTTGTACCTTAGTAGGTGCTGAAGTGAGTCAGACCCTTTGGATTGTAGCCTAGATTGCTGGCTCACCTTAGCCAGCTAGAGTGCCTGTAAATACAAAGTATTGTTCATGCTATGGTGTTAGTTAATGTTGGCTATTAGATGCTTAAAATCACCTTTCTTTCAATAAAATAAACAATAATTATCATAAAATTAATCAGTATACTTAGTGTTGCTTCTTTGAACCCTGCAGAAATTCAAAGCTGCGTTCATTTAATTTGTGTTTCTGATTCAATTTAGCTAAAGCAAAATCTCTATAAGGGCATCACCTGTTTCACTTAATTTTGAATCCTGGTGACCTAAGCAAATATTAACCTGATTTAAAAAAAAAAAAAAAATTACCTGTAGTTTGGCACTACTGTACCTCAGTTGTTTTTTGGATCAGTCTTAAAGTTAAATAATTACAAGTATATAGACAACCTATTTTGTCCTTCCTCAGTCTTTTCTGGGTGTGGTAGTAAGTTATAGCTCTTAGTTTAAGTTAAATGTGTTCATAAGCCAAAAGAAAACAGTTAACCTGACATCTAATGAAGTGCTACTTACACGTATGAAAGAAGTAGAGTGAAATAAAAATATCTGGAAAACAGGGAAGGGATTGAAAGAACAGTCAGTTGCAAACTGTCTAGAAGTTGCTTTGAGATGTAAAGAACAAATATTTTCTCACTTAAAATTGTTGGCTGGGGTTCTCCTGTTTCAGTTTTCGTCATCGATGTTTGATATGTAGTCAGTCTCATAAGCTGCAGCAGATACACTACTACTCAATCTGCTTCTTTCACTGGAAAAGCAGCTCTGGCTTTGCAGCCAAGCACTTGGGTCTCCCCATCACTCCCCTAGATGTGTTGAGCACATGCTTTGGCTGCAGTAGCACCTCCACCCAGCTATCCTTGCAAATGCTTTTTTTTCCCTGAGGGAAACATGCTTCTAGAATCTTCATCCTGTCCTTTCCACTGACAGGCAGTATGCAGCCAGGCTAACGCACTCTCTCTGGAGATGTAACTTGTATTAATGAAATTATAGGGCTTGCCATCTCTATGCTGGATAGCAGCAAAAATATAGTTGTGTCACAGAAAAATAACCTTACTGTGTCCGTTGTTGACTTAACAGACTGTAGGTTCAACTGTCACAAGCGCTGTGCTCCTAAAGTGCCAAATAACTGCCTGGGGGAAGTTGCCATTAATGGGGGTAAGTTGTCTTAACAGTTGTTCCTGTGATTGTTTAAACCATCAGCTAAATGAAAGAAAAATGTAAAACTGTGACCTGCCACAGAGGTGGTGTCAGCAGCAAAAAGCTGGGTTGAATGCAGATAGCCTGTTGAATGCAGAATGCCAGAGGAAAGCCAAAAGCCACACACATGTGAGAAGTTGGCATTTACCTGTCAGATAGAAGCACAAAATTACCTTTTAATCTGAGGAGGGGGGAAAAAAGTGGTTAAGGATAATCTTCCTGAGAAGGAAAAGCATACCTAGAAGAACTGGGAATGCCCTCCAGGAAAAAATTCCACCTCTCGCTTGGCATAAAACTAATCATATCCGTTGCCAGAAATAAAGGCTTGACTATCTGCTGATTTTCCGATGCATGTGCTGTTGGTTTGGTGTTAAGTATAGGGGTGTATGGGTAGGCTTGACAGACGGTACTGGAGAAAAAAAAAGGGTGGTTTTAGATGAGTTGTTGATTGCCTTGAAAATGTCACTTTTCTATGTGATAAGGGAATGAGAAGTGTGGTGAAGTGTTCAGTTTCTAATGCATATTACTGTGTTAAGTTGTCAGCCTAAACTACTTCTGAGATTATTAAGGTATTACCTTGTGAGGCATGTGATCTACTTAATTGAAAACATACCAAGAAATTCCATAATTATGAATGTTAATTAATATTTTCATAGTATTTCTCATAGTAGTGTGACTGTATCACCACAAACCTTTTATGTTTAATGGCAAAATTACTACAGATACTGAGTATCCCACTTGAAATGTGATAAGGTGCATGATTTTCTGGAAAGTTGATGTACTCCTACCACATGTCCTCTCTGCACCTCACACTGGACTCTTGGAGTCACTATTATTTTTTTTTAAATCTTTCACCATTTATACCTCACTTAAGCATTAACCATCTCACAATACAACTATTTCTTCACGAATGCAAGTAGCGATACTTATGGAAGTTTGTGGCTTGATTTTCAAGTCCAAAAACTAAATATGCACCATCATATGTTAATTCCATTGTTAACAGTGTAGAGTTTCCCTGAGATTTGCAGTCAGAGAAAGTAACTAAATCTGCTTATAAATGATAATTTTTTTCTGCATAAATGCAGTTTTAGAGAGGAATGATTGATCTAAAGTGCTATGAGAAGACAGGAAGGAAGGTAAACTTTGTTTCTGCACAGCTGGACTAAATGAACAAAATTTACATTTGTTTCTGAATTACTCCTCCAAGTTCCCACTTTCCACCTGAGGCAGCTGTATTTCATGCCTCCAGCACATCCTCTGTGCCCTCTTCCCACCTTTGCTTCAGAAACAACATGCTCCTTTTGTTTGAACTTACCTCCTACACGTGAACCTGATGCTAGGCTGATGAGAAGTAATAGTTTGAGGAAAGCTTGTGCAAAGTCACTTGGGGTGAGAACACATACTCTAGGCTTACTCCAAGTATACTCTTTGAATCTCTCATTTATAGAATTTGGCTTTTATGCACCAAATAATATCCATAGTACATATCCGTAGGATCATAGTAGAACTCTTAATTGTGTGTCCTAAACGACTGATACAAGGTTCTGGGGATTATCAAAGGCAATTTCATCTTGTATCACATTTCTATTTTCTCAGTAATTTGGTCCACATTATTTTCAAACTTAATAAATAAAAACAGTATCTGTCACTGTCCATCTGCTGTGTGATAAATCTTCCCCAAAATAGTAAGTGAAGGAAGAGCTGAAGCAATAAAATTCCAAGTATGGTGCCATTAGTAAACACATTATATACTAAATGTAGGGAGTTATTTTTAACTGATTGTATGTTTATTAAAAATAGAGGTTTTAAAAGTGTTTTAGGAATAGCAAAGAGAGAACCTTGCACTGAATGACTGAATGACTGGTTCTGCTAGCAATAAAATATAATGTCTCTTAATCGCACATCAGTAATTTATATCCAAATATCTTAAGACTACTCTGTGTGGAAACAAACCTTTCAGCTGTGCATTTCCAACTTCAGTGAAATGCCATCAATTCCAAAGATTTTGCTGTCAACTAATTCAGTGCCCTTTTTACTTGTGGGACGTTGCCTACATTGGCTGTCAAGAACCTTCCTCTACTCAATTAGGCAAAAGTTTCTAGGGGAGACTATTTGATGTGTTACATATGGTTTTAACCTTACTTCAAATTTCTGAAACACCACAACATCCCAGAAAAACGAATGCTGTCTTTACTCTCTTGACTGGCCTGATGATTTTGGCATGTTAGATCTCAGCCTGTGTAGGAACAGGTGGAGTTTCAACAAAATGGCTTTTTTATTTTGAGGGTTTTCTGGGGGGATGTTGTTTGGTTCTTTGTAATATAAATCCTTATGTAAATAGGTTTTTTTTTCTGTTCCTTTTTGTATTCCAGATACGAAGTAGCAATGTATTCCATTTTGTATTCCATTCACAAGCAGCAATGCAACAAAAAGTTGTTTCTTACTTTGATCTTGCCTAGGCATGTCTAATTTAGAAACTGGAAAGTTAGATATAATTTAAGATGAATGATGCTATTAATACTATGCCATAGTAAAATACATTAAATCTTTGATTTTAATGCTTATTTAATATTTCTTTTCTAAAGGCAGGGAATGTTATTTCAGTAGTATTGATTACTGAGCCGTTTTGTGTAGGCTTCACAGAAAACCCTGGTGCAAAGGAACATATAGTTCACATAAGTAGTTCTCTTGGGAGTTATTTCAGTCGTTCACTGTCATATATCATCATATTACAGAATTTCTAGTTTTGAAATACTTGTAGCATCGTTTTGCAGCTGGAGCCTGTCAACAATCATCAAGCCAATACACAACATTTAAGCTGCATAGAAAGTCTGCCAGAAGATCTCAGAAATAAAGCTCATGAGTATAGAATCTTCGATAGAAGTCCGTGGATAAGAAATTCTGCTTTGACTTCAGCATTTTTTATTAATAAAGTTGTATTTCTGAAAAATTTTCCTTTGATGCCTTTTCAGTTTTCTGTAGTGATTTTCTAAATGACTGGTTAAATGCTGCATTTCACCAGTACACAGAGTGCTGCGTAGAGGTAGATGCAGGCAATAGAGTTCCAAAGAGAATCTGAGTTTTTTGGAAGCTTAAAATACGCCAGGATGTTGTGATCAGAGTATTGTATGTTTTCAGATGATAACTTGAGAAATGATATTGCAGATCTTCTTAGTCCTGGGGCTGAGTCTGATGTGGTCATGGAAGAAGGGAGTGATGACAATGACAGTGAAAGAAACAGTGGTTTTATAGATGACATGGAAGAATCTATGGCTCACGATTCAGAGATGTCCATGACAGGATGCCATAGTGACAACGGGGAAATGCAAGATGCTGATCTGGATCATGATGAATCTAACAGGATGATCAGGTGAGCTGGGGAGTGAGTGTACCTTCCATCTTCCTTTCTGTTTAATTGTAAGTATGGTGTCAAGGGACCAAGTGGGAATCTACATGGGCTTGGAGAGTACTAGTGATATGTGGTGGTTCTGAAATTCAGTGAGATTACTTCACTGATTATATGCATTAGTAATTTAAGAGAAGCTTGTAAATTATGGTAAAGTAACACTTGAAAACTGATGGAAAAATAGTTGTTACAGGTCTGTTCTCATATGAAAATGATGTGAAACTATTTGTGCATGAGCGATAGTAAATTATTTATTCATTTATTTTTTACTTATTTATTTTCCAAAGCATCTTTACCCTGACTAATAGCTCAGTGCTTGATCATTTAAATAAACAAAAAAAAAAAAAATTGTGTAAGTGGCTGTGGAATATCAGATCTAGATGAATTGTTTGCTTGTATTTTTAGATGCCTTTAGAAAAAAGGAAAGTTTGACAAACTTGAAGTAGTAATTTGAAGCAAGTTACAAAATAGATTAGTGCTTTGAAATTATTTCTCAGGAAGGAAAATAGGAATTGAATTGTTCAACATTCCTCAGAAATGCCTGAAGAGAAGAAAGGATTATTCACTTACTGGAACTGTCTGAATAGTAGGGAAAAAGTATGGGTTATTCATTGTCAGGGAATCCAAAATGAATTAAAGTAATTTCATCTGTAATTTCCTTGATGTGAGGGGTCTATACCTTTAAGAATTAAAGAATGTTTTTCTTTCACAGATCCATTTGACCTGAAATTTCCTCTTTTAGTTTGCTTACTGGAAGTCTCTTTCAGTAACATGTTCTCTTAATTCTCTGTTACTATCATACACCTGTTGCTCTAATAGAAAGCAATCAGTTTCAACAATATGCAGTTTTACTTCCTCCGGCGGTGAACTACTGTCATATTTATCTGCATAGACATGATTTGTACACAGCCTGTATTATTGGAATGTAAACCTGTGCATATATCTCAAAATCAATGTCATAGAACATTTTAAACATCCAGGTTGTATTAAATGGACAACATTGCAGGTTTTCAAAATAAAAATGCCCAGTTATACTAATAAAAATTCATAATTAAGGAACATGTTTTACTATTTGAGGGACATTCCTGTATTTCCAGTAATACCTTCCCCCAGTTATTTCTAAGGGTAGTTTCCATATGCATGGATATTTTTAAGTATTCTATAGAAGACATAAAAAGTAAACCTTTTGTCACTACACACAAGAATAATTAAACAGGAACTGCAGATAATTTGATCATTTTTAGGCAAAAAAGAGAAGTTAGCTGTATGTTAGAGACTTAATGACACGGCACACTTTTTGCATTTTGATGGGAAACTACCAATTCATAAAAGGTTTCTTATTTCCAGGATGCATTACAGGGAAGCAGGGCCATCTGCAGACATCCACAGTCACAACAACTGTGGAAACTTAAAATATTATTCTTTTCCTGAGCAGTTTCAAACTTTTTTTGTTGGAGTTGTTGCACTGATAGCTTTGCCAGCAGGGCAGAATACATGAGGTCTTTTTGCGTTGTGTATTCACGTACAATGCAACATGACTGTTTAAAGTTCTGCCAGAAATAACTAAGCATTCATGTTTAGGATTGAAGTAGATTGAGTCCATATTCCACTACACAGAAGCTGCTTTAGGAATTGTTAACTCTAACAGGAAGGAAGAAGGGCTTTGTTGCATCTGGTTACTACCAGTTTTTGTCTGGCGGTGCTGTCAGGCATACTGTCACGTTCCCCTGCCTCCCCAATTTACTGTGTGTCAGCTGAGTGGTGGAAAGTTGCAGTGTGCATACCCCTCAGGGCAAGACAATAGGGTTTTGCTTTAAGTTTTTATGGGTAAAATGTGTTAGCTTAAACCTCTTTCTCTGAGAAGTTCCAGCAGATTCTCTGCTATGCCCAGCAATGTAAATTGCCATCACTCCACTGTGTGTTTGAACCCAGGGAGGATCACAGGACAATAATCTGATGGACAGTGTTTGCTTAGCTTATGAGAGATTCAAGATCAAGTACTGGTCTGAATCATACATAGTACAGGCTTGAGCTATGGCTCCCATAGCCTAGCTGAGGCCGTAGTTATTTGCCCATTTTCTTAGCTCGTCTTGAGGAATATTTTTGGAAGAGTGTGTGTAAGCTTTCAAGAGGTCTCTGACATTCTCATGATGTAGCATTGCAATCTTTTTTCTTCATAATCTTTCATTTTCATAATACTTGGTATGACAAAACAAAATAGTGTGCACTCCTGGTCTGCTAACAATTATAAAAATAAATGTGGATATCATGTGTGTGTGTATATGTGTGTGTATATATATATATATATATTCTGTTTTAAAAGAACTGTTTTTGCCCAAAGTTTTCTGCTTTTTAAAAGCCTTTAATGATTTATTCTTAAGCCCTTCAACCAGCAACAATATTCCGTTAATGAGAATCGTACAGTCTGTGAAGCACACAAAAAGGAGAAGTAGCACAGTAATGAAGGAGGGTTGGATGGTTCACTATACAAGCAAGGACACACTGGTAAGAAATATTAAGGAAGACTTGTCTTACTCTACATACTAAATGATAGCACAGAATCAAATTCTAACAATACTTTGATAATTTGCAGTCACTCATGTGAGGCACTTTTTGCAGTTTTGTGATTTCTAGGATCCCAACTCTTGTCATAACTAAGGACTGGCACTGCTTATAAGAACAGGTGACAGTTAAAACATACAAAAAACCACTTGAATATGTCTGTTGCATTAGAGGAAGCCGAATGTAAAGACATTCTGAAGGAGGTAAAACATAATGTTAACACATTAGGAGTTCTGTAAAGTAGCTTTTACCTTTCAGTTGCAGTCTCCCAGATACTTTACTGCTAGTTGACTTGAGACTTTTTTAAAGTAGATTTAGCATAGAAAAAAGATATTTTCATTCCAACATGCTAAAACAGGAATAAAGCCTTCAGTATGTGACCTTCAAAAACAAACTGGGGTGTTATAAATAATACAAAAAGAAAGTTCAATTATTTTAGGAGCATACTGGTAGCAAATTGTGTTGAGTGTAATGCAGACATCGAAATGACATTTTCGACTTTTAAAACTTGTACAATTTTAGCAGAGCTATTACTGAAAGAAAAGAGCGTGGCCCTATAAATCTTAAATTCAGTTAGAAAGTCTTCATTAAAATCTTGTAATAGCAAATGAATCTTTATCGTTCACAATACACCTCTTCAAACTAAAGTGAAGCAGCTTGGCAGTGGTGTTTTTGAGAAATGAACATTTCATTAATTTACTTGGAAAGTGCTAGAACTATTTTTCACTTGCTTTTCATTGCAGAGGAAGCGACACTACTGGAGGCTGGACAGCAAATGCATTACACTTTTTCAAAATGATACTGGAAGCAAATATTATAAAGTAAGGCATATTTTTCAGTCTCTTTTTATACCAGAGGAATATAAGGACTGAATTGCTAAATATACTTACTAGAAGTAAACTAGTAATATAACTTCTATGTATGGGGGGGGGTGTTGTTATTTAAGCTACATATATGTGTTTTGCTTTTCACAAGCAAGTCTCTGATCAGAAAGATGGCAGCTAGCAAGGACCTGTAAAATATATGTTGTGGAAATTGAAAGTTTCTATTCAAGAAGTCAACAGGGTTTTATTTTCTAATGGAGTTCTGTTGATATCTGCATGATTAATCTTGCTTTTTTTCCTGAAGGAACCTCACTACTCTCTTTGATAAGTTCAATTAAATAATTGAAGTTCTACTTGGTCTTTGAAAGAAACCTTTAGTATTTTACCATCAACAGACCTCTGTGTCGCAGTTTCAGGTTACAAGAACCATTTTGTTTGTAGAAGAAGCATGTGGTAAAAAGCAATGGCTAAAATGATCAATTACTTAGATAAAGTTCATGCTTTAGTTTTATATGTTGATGATCTTTACACAGTAAGTAACATACTTTCTTCATTTTAGGAAATCCCATTGTCTGAAATTTTGTCTCTGGAACCCGCAAAAACTTTCACTTTGCTGCCTCAGGGGGCCAATCCTCATTGTTTTGAAATAAGTACAGCAAATATAGTCTATTATGTTGGAGAAAACATAGAAAACCACTCAAGTGTTCCGCTGAATAACAGTGTTATCAGCAGTGGTATTGGCATTGACGTGGCACGAATGTGGGAGATGGCAATACAGCACGCCCTGATGCCTGTCATCCCGAAAGGGGCATCGACTGGGTCAGGACCCAGCCTGCATAGTAAGTTTATTCGTTTCCTCCATTTCAGATGAGTAAAGTTACATCACAAATGACATTGCTCAGTCTTCTGCACACATTGAAAGGATGTATTGCACAACTGGTAAAGGCTATCCTGTCATGGCTTATTACTTGTCTGCATATTATTTTAAACACCCCGGTTTCTCATCCATGTGCTTTTGGTTTATAGTAGGACATCTGTATTAATACAAGGTGAAGATTTCTTAGTGAGCAAATAGTTATGATACTAGTAAGACATCTTATTCAAATTTGTATTGCTAATGTAAGAAACCGCCTCCTTGTGCAGAGGGATTAAGTTTTCTGAGCTCCGGTTTGAAATTGATATTTTTTTTTTTTTCCCAACTGTAATTTTTATTTCTAACTGTGTGCAGAAGCAGGTCTTCACCCTTTAGGTCACTGCAGCATAGATGATATGCTCCCTTTCATCACATTTGGCTGTACAACTGCCTGAAACATTGTCCCATGCTGAGATGAAAAGAGCTCGAGTGTGAAGAACAGCTATTCTAAGCACAAGGCATGTGTGATACCCAGGAAGAAAAGGACTGAAATACCGTTGCCTCCAATTTACATACCTTTGTGTAATTCTCTCGCAAAGTTGAGAGTTTATGTAAATCAAACATGAAACTTGTTTAAATCTAGCTTGAGTACTGATAACAAAGTAGCACAGAGCAAACAATTCCTCACTACTAGGCATGTGCTGCTGTGGCTGCTCTGTTGCTTCTACTCAACCTAGTCAGTGTAAAGTGAATTTGGATATGTCTACACAATTTGGACTAGACCTTTCGTTGCAATATACACCCACTTTAGCACTTGACATCTGGATGCTATTAATGCAGCACAAAATGCTAATGAGACCAGAAGCCCTTGAGAAACCAAGTAATACAACAGCCTGTGGCTTTGCATCTCCAGGCACAACATCTTACATATCAGACAAGATCAGCAATGTCCTTTGCTTTCTCTACGGGGATCTTGCATAAAATAGTGTCAAATTCTGTATGTCATTTCCATCAGACTAGTTGCCTAGTGGCCCTGGTTTGAGCACAGCATAGCTAAACAAATCACCTGAAAGGCCAGGCTGGGCGTGACAGCTGTCTTCTCTCCCTCTTGGGAAGTTTGAAAAATGTTTTTGCAAGTTAGTAGTTATTTTTGGGTTATATGTGCAAAAAGTAAGGTTGTCTGAGATCTTTAGAACAATTTCCTGTGGAGAGTGAGAATAACACCCTTCTGTCTTTTGCTCAAAGTAAGACTTGGCTATGTCTTTGTCCATGCTTTTTCTCATGTAAACACAGCAGTACATACATTTGAAAACAAACTGTCAATGATAAAAAGCCTCTAGGTAACTAAAACATTCCATTCCAAAAACAGTCTCTTCCTAAGGAAAGGGAATAAGCTACACGAAGCAGAAGTTACTTATGTTACTTACTGCAATACAATTGGTGCTGATGGGTAGTAGCAAGTGCCTTCAGTGTATAATACAGGATTTATAGTAGGGGACACTGGTTTTGATAAAGCTGAAATTTTTACTAAGAAAATGAAAGTCAGCATGAACAGGATTCTATGTAGAAGTAGGAGACAGAAGTGGCAATGCTCCAAAGAAGCATTCTTTCCTCCCCAAAGTGTTGTCTTTGTGTAGTACAGTTAGCAGTAGTTATATTCTCAACTTTTACTGAACCCCTCAGTAGGTTTGCAGTTCAAAATTGTTATGACAGCATCCTAAGCTCTGAATTGGTAGAGTTTGGATCTGATGTTTGTTTTATTAAAGCACAAGTGCAAGACTTTGTTTCCATTATGTGTTTTAATAATGTCTGTTAAGCCAGTTGAAATGTGTATTATTTGTATCAGTATGCAGTCTAATTTGAATGTGTATTTGCCTTCATCAGAATAGCATAGAATACATTGTAGGTGACTCTGTAAATAAAAATTATAATTAAATCGACTAAATAAAAACAGTTTAGTAGCAGCTGTTACTTGCATGAGGCACAAAACCTCAAAATAGAATGGAAAAAAGCAATAAGGAGCTTATAAATGGGAATTATGAGAATCTAGTATTAAAAAATTAATAATAAAACGTATAATTCTGTTTTTTCCATACACTGCAAAGCTGTTGTTCAAGTCACGTGTTTGTGGGCTGGCGTAATTTTATATTAGCTGGTAGTTGAACTAGCTGACCTAATTGGTACAATTTCTAGAGCTGTCAGTAGATATTGATGTAATGTGAATGTCATTTTCTATTACTACATGTTTGAACTAAAAGCACAGCAATCTAAAGTATATTTTGCTTTCTTCCCCAGGGGATATATCCATCAGTATTTCTGTGTCAAACTGCCAAGTTCAAGAAAATGTGGTGAGTGTTCTCTGGATGCTGGTGCTAGACATGCTATGATTAAGCTGGCAAAGTCATTGATCTGTTTTGCAAAGAGGAATATTAGAGGAGTTCCCATCAGCCATTTCTCACTTTGTAGAAACTTAACAATTAGCTTTGCTAATTTTTGACAAAAATCATCTTCATGGCACCTTTTCTTGAGATACAAGAATTATATATGGTTAATTTCACTGAACACAGACTTTAACTATGGATCCTTGCAGGAGGTTAATTAGCAAGTGGAAAAGTGAGGTACAGAAATTATTTTCATGGAATTTCAGTCACAGTAGTTGTTTTTTGTCTCATGGGCAGAGCTAAAAAATAGATACTCCCTGCAGCCAACTAAAACTTTGGGACAACTCTGGTAGTTGTCACGAAATTGCCTGCTAGGGATGTGTCCATTTGTTTCCTAAGAAGAAGTAAGAGAGTCTTTATCTTCAACTCCTAGGCATTCTTTTACTCTTTGTTGTATATGCTACTGGTTAAATATCAGGGAAATAAAACTGAGCTGCAAGATTTGATGTCTGAGTGTCCCAGATGAATCTGCTAACGCCTTATGCTTTAGCCTGTTTTGAGGCACTAAGAAACAGTGAGACATGAGACTCCCTCTCTGGCACAAATGGAATATTTTACCCCTCTCAGTGAACCTGTTGAAGATTTTTCAGCTTTTGCAACAATTTCAGTTAATGTGGCTTGTAAGAAAACGCACCCAAAATTTTTTTGGCAGATAATACATTTTGAAATGTACTGTAGTAAACGTATGCTACTTCCCACTAGAAAAAGCAAATGAAATATAAATTCTGTTTCCATATCCTTGGGGCTTAATATTTGTTATGTTTACATAAACAGGATATTAGCACCGTATACCAAATCTTCCCAGATGAGGTATTGGGATCAGGACAGTTTGGAATTGTATATGGAGGTAAGGCTTTGCTGTGTTGCACAGTTGTGCTTAAGATAGAAGTTTTCTGGAAGGGTGAAAATATTTGGACTCTGACATGTTTTGTTCCAGAAATTAGCTGTCTGTTGTTTTATAAAAGCATTATATATTAAATAATGATTATGCTTTATGGTGATGAAATCTTTTTGTAGTTCGAAGTTTTCTACCCAGTAGTGGGTCAGTGTATATCAATAGCTTCATATTCTCTGTGAGTTCTAATAAAGAAAATGGTGAAGTGCAGAAAGCTGTTCTTTTTGAGAGCCATAATAGATTAAAAAAAAATTGTTCTTCCTTCTGTTTTTCTTGACGTGTTCTAATGAGGTACTTTTTTTTGTTTTTCAGTAGCTTGTTAGAATTGTTTCTCTTTTTCTTAGTAATTTTGCCCATTTTTTTCCTCCTTTTTTCAGCAGTTTTTGGGGGTGTATTTAGGTAGAGCTGTTGTTTGAGATAGTATTAAGTGAGAACTAACAAATTTCTCACTGAAGAATCTCTGACTCTCTGATAAACGTGGGACATGCACTTGCATGCCTAAAGGCTATCACTTAGTTCGTTATTTGCTAGTCTGGAGCTGCCAGTGGAGGAGTAAGCCAACAACTGGACAGTTGCAGACAGTGCAGCTTCAGCTGACTTAGATATGAGAAGATTAACTTTACATCAATATTGTTGAAGTGCAGAGATGACTTTCCATATGTATGTTTCTTCCAAGTTTAAACAGCTTTCTTAGGTGGCAGTAAAAAAGTTCTGTTGTCGAAGGTAGAAAGAAGAGAAATGACAGAAAACTTTTAATAAATTAGCTGCAGACGGGCTCTAAGAATTACTTGGTTGTGACCATTTGTGCAATCCATGAAAGGGGAACACTTTTCATAATTAATCATGTTAATTGATAGAGACCTTTTGTTTTATTAATGCAGGAAAACATCGCAAAACTGGAAGAGATGTTGCCATTAAAATAATTGATAAACTAAGATTTCCAACTAAACAGGAAAGTCAACTTCGAAATGAAGTTGCAATTTTACAGGTAATTTTTCTTTTTTCCTGTATTAACTCCATTATTTATTTCCATAAATAGTAGATAATATAATTTTTTTTACTGATAATCACTAGTGTTTTTGAAAAATACTAGTATTTTTACTGCTTCATTTGAATAAACAGCCAAGAACAAATGTATTGTCAGTATCACATTAGGAGTTGCAGTTTCTGCAGTTTTAAGCACCAGGCACAATAAGGAAGACATATACTTGTTAAACTAATTGGAAGTTCATACATTCTCCTGTACTGTCCTGAGAAATTTCGTGCCTGTTGCCCACATTGTAGTGGGCAGTTTAATAATATAATTTAAACATACAGTTTAAATTGTGAAGTACAAAAACATTGTCTGGTTTAGGTGGGGATCTGAAGTCTGGCTTATGTAATGATAAAAACTACCAATCATATTGGGAAATCTAGTGCTTTATTTATCTTTAATAGAATCTGCATCATCCCGGGGTTGTAAATCTGGAGTGTATGTTTGAGACACCGGAAAGAGTCTTTGTTGTTATGGAAAAACTCCATGGAGACATGCTGGAGATGATCTTGTCAAGTGAAAAGGGCAGATTGCCAGAGAGAATAACAAAGTTTTTAATTACTCAGGTAAGAAATTAATGGTAGATCTAGAAGGACATTTGAGTTCAATTATGATCACTGTTTCTTATCTTTTGCTTTTGATTTATTTTACCTGTCTGGTTTATGAAAGCCTGAGTTGTAATATCAGGGATGGTAAAACAGCTTTCTGTACATTTCTACACATTATCTGGTAGGTGGTAAACCATTAAGAGGACCTAGAACTAGATATGTGAACAGCTGTTGGCTGCTGGATGGAAGGGACATTAAGCTTGAAGAATGAAGCACAAGAAAGGGATGGAAAGCTCTTAAAAGCAAACTGTTGAAGACCTGCAAAAAAGAAATTTGAGCTTCTTGAACTGCCCCATACCTAACTACTGCAGTTTGTACTATGCCCTGGTACGCCTATTTTCTGTGCTGAGATTGGATCTCAGTGCTATCTGTGATAAAATGAGTCTGGCTTCGTTTATGGCTTCTGTTAACAGTTTGATCTGGTTTTTTTGAGAGGTTCCTGCTGTCATGTTATCATATTGCTTCCTTAACTGTCCATAATACTGGTTTAAATTTAGATATACAATTGAGTAGTGAGCCACCTCAGGGTCAGAGCAGCCTGAGCTTCAGCAGTCAGAAAAAAGAAAGGAGCAGGAACATCAGTGTTGTGGTGTTAATTATTATAAGTTTATTATTTGGTGTAGAACTTAACAGGTTCCCTAGTTTCCAGGCGTCCATGGGTAAAACTACCACAAGTCTTAGAAGCTATTCCCAGGTTCATTCAACCTCCTCACCATTAACTTGCAGATTCTGCCAGGCCCTGACCAGACATAAGCAATGGAGTTAAAGCCACACAAAAAGGATGGATATCTGTTACACTCTGTTGCCATATTCTCGTGTATGTAACAGAATAGAAATAAGTACAACACTTTATTCTTTCTCTCCTGAAGAAAACACTTAATTTGGATCATATAATATTTCTGTGATTTTTTTTTTTAGGTTGAATTTAGATGTGGAAGGTCATTATGCAAATGTTTCTACATTCAAAGATTTCATGGACAATAAAAGTAAACAAATACTTAGAACCCAGTTTTTAAAAAATGTTTATAATGTAAACTCTTTGGAGAGGGAAAAATCATACTCCATGCAATGAAATATCAAGAAAACTTGAGGCACAGCAAATAATAGCTGACATTTTTGCTTTTGGTGGTTTTTTTTCTTTTCATTGTTGACATTTCTGTAAAAGGTACATTCTTATTGGATTGTTTTTCTTCATACAAGTCCTTGCTTCTCTGGTCTCAGATACTGTAAAACAATATAAAACAAATAAACATAATTTGATTTGCTTATTCACAGATCCTTGTTGCTTTAAGACATCTTCATTTCAAAAATATTGTTCATTGTGACCTCAAACCAGAAAATGTGTTATTGGCGTCAGCTGATCCTTTCCCACAGGCAAGTAGAAAATGCCCTTAATTCTTAATATAAATTGTTCAATTAATAAGTGTTAGCAATGTTTATGTATAAACAAGAAAGTGATTAGTGTGACCTGTCTGCACAGAAATTTTAGATAAGAAAAAAAATCACTTATTCAAAACTCTTTTCAAAGAAATCATGTTTGAAAATCCTTGCCTTTTGTCATTTGCCTAAAGTATTCAACTAGATTTTCAAGTGTGACATAGCTACTTATATGATTGTTTCTAGTTTGCTCACCATTACAAAACAAATTGCTTAGCTTGTTGATTTGCTCCAGAAAGAAAGTTATTTTTCTGATAGTTCTTGTTCATGAAGAACAAGAGTTTCTTTCATTTTATGAATTTAAATGCCATGTGGATTGCAGGATATTTAAATATACCTTCTAACTGTTCATATTTCTCATTAAAAGGTATATTTATCAGCTTCTCTTACCTTTGATCTGCAGAGTTATCTATAATCTTCAACTGCCCCTTTTCAAAATTAGTACTATTGATAATTTTTAGATAATATCAATACCAATAACTGGAAGGGAAGGATCTATACTGAATTGTTAAGTGAGAATTTTCAAGCAGCTAAATGTCTCATTGGAAAAGATACTCCTCTTAAAGAGGAGTTTAAAAAAAGTATCCTTGAAGGAACAGTAGAGATGTATTTTGCAACTAAACCATGATAAAAGTTCCTCAACTATGTATTTAATAATAAAAATAATTTATGTCTTACTTTAGCATTTTTCATTAAACAGGTAAAACTTTGTGATTTTGGCTTTGCCCGAATCATTGGAGAGAAATCATTTAGGCGTTCAGTTGTAGGAACACCAGCCTACCTTGCTCCAGAGGTGCTGAGAAACAAAGGCTATAACAGATCTCTGGATATGTGGTCAGTGGGTGTCATCATTTATGTAAGCCTCAGTGGTACCTTTCCATTCAATGAAGATGAAGACATACATGACCAAATCCAGAATGCTGCTTTCATGTATCCACCTAATCCTTGGAAAGAAATTTCTCATGAAGGTAATACCTTTTTGTGGCTGTTTTTATATAAATGCTAACAATGATTTAGTTGTATTTTGCATTTATATTTTTTTCCTGTACATAACAGTGAAAAAAAAAATATTGAAATTTCAAGTTATCATAATGTAATGTCTCTGATTTGTGCTATCAGCTGCTTTAGACGTTTCCTACAGAGCATGTATAGACTGCCTATGGCATAATCCTCTAGCATGGGATCTTTCCAGGAGGTTTTGAAGGAGGCACATAACCATCTACAAATCAGATTGCTATAGAATCTGTGGGGAACCTCAGCTGCTGGAATTGGCATTGCATATATTTACTTATGTACTTCATCATTCAGCTCTATTGCCTCTGCAGTCTTTTTCTTGTTCTGCTTGTCCCAGTAATTTAGTTTCGGTTCAATAGGATGCTATATCCTAATAGTCTTTGTGTGGGGAAGATAAAACTGAACAATTCCAAGTAGATGAGGTTTCAGGAATAGTGTGAGAAAATGTCATAGAGGAGACTTTCTGAAGAGGGAAAAGGCTTGGAGATAACCAATGAGACTTTTGAAACTCAAACTCTGGTCAATGGCATCAAAGAACTAAAGAACAGTGTGACTAGTTCACTAGCAACATCTTTAACATAGGTAAATCCTATTGAAGATGTCTCTAAACACAACTAAGTACGGCATTTAACAAAGTTGCAGTTCTGGTGCCACCAGTATTTTCATGTACATAACATTTTCAGGCAGCTTGATTTTCTTCAGGATTTTTTTTTTAATCATTATCTTTATGTCCATAATTTTGGCAGGATTGCTTTGTATGTCCTAAAGTGAAGGAAACGTTATAAACATCAAATTCTTGTATCTTGTCCAGAATTTTAATAATGTGCCAAATTGTATTACAATGCTATCATTTACAATTTCTAGTATTTACAGTGCAGTTTTTCTGTTTTCAGGTGGTATGTTTAAAATACATGTTAAGCGTAGTTTAAAGCATTGTGCCTAATGCTTACTATAATATGTAATAGCTGTGTGAGATTCTCAGCTGAAAAATGCTCTGAGAGCATTGTTTGTTATTTTATCTTGGTGGCAGATGAAGTTTGAAATCTGTTGGGGGAGAAAAAAAAAAGCTATAAATCTGCACAATTACACACTGAAGTTCTCCTGAACCTCCACACACTCTGATATGTAAGCTGACAGAATCTGTTGGCAGCAATGCTTTATCTGTCGCTAGAGATAAGCAAACAGCAATCAACACAGGGGAAGCTGCAAGAAATTGTCTCCCACAAGTTTCTCCTGTGGTAGACAGAAGATCAATTTTTACACTCAGAGGTGAAGATTCAGTAGAGCACCTACAGAAAACTCACCTACTTAGTTGTTATCTCTCCGTTTGTAGAATTGCAGCCTTCATTAAGAGTCAATGGATACCAGGCTGCAAGTATGCAGAAGGGAGCGAAAAACCACTTCAACAAATAACTAAGTTAAAGTCTGCTTGTACATTGTGATTTTATGACATATTTGAGTTGCTAGCTGGTCAACCACTCTGTTGTGCTAAATGAAAAGCTGAAAAAAGTCTGAAGAGATTCCATTATGTTTAACACAGGGAGATAGAGTCAAGATTTCTGTCCAAGTATTACTTGATAATGCTGATTTTTAGAGCACAAATTAGAACTCAAATTCCAGATTACTTAGGGAAAATAGAGGAATGTTTTTCTTGTGTCAGCTTCTCTGGCCCACTCTCCTGCAGAGCTTGCGAGAGAGCAGGAGCAGTGCCCTGTGCACCTGCTGGCTCCATCCAGATTCTGCTATGTCTGACAATGTAGCAGGGTTAAAATGCAAACCTGTACCCACTGTCCTAACACGTTACTCTGGATTACAAGTCTGAACAGTGCCATGTTAATTAGTACTGGAAATAACTGAAACATTTAAGGGAGAAACAGAGATGATTTTGAAGTTAAATTTATTTAACAATTTGAAAAGCTATGTGTATTTAAATGTAAACTATGGTAATGTGAAACTCATTTCAAGCTAAAGACACTGGGGCTCCGAAATTTCTCTTCTATAAATCTACAAAATTCAGAAAGAGAATTACTTCCAATCCCAGCAGGTTGCATTTGTGCATTTGAAATTCTTCCTTTAGCTTGTCATAGCCTCTTCCAACCTCCCTAACAGGTAAAGCTAATGAATTGGATTTTCCCTGCCATATTTTCCCTGTTACTCTTTTTGCCAATAGTCTTAATCATTAAACATTTTTCAACAGAAATTTCAACGTCAATGACTATGATTACTTTTATTTTTTTTTCATTATGAGAAGATCAAGAATAGATTTCTTTTAAAGGCACAGTGTATTTCTTGTTTATTTCCTAGAAATCTGTATCATGTTATTATCCCAAGAGGATGATAGTAATAACCTACTAGTTCTTCCACTCAAGCTTGTAAGAGAGTTATATCACAATGTGGGATATGATGCTGCTGCAGAATTTGGCAAGGTCTTTGTAAGTGAACAGTGATCAGTCTATTTCTTTCAGCTGGTGTGATTGAAATTTCTGTTAGTCTTGAAGAATCTACATAGGTATTTTCTTCCAAGAAGCATTACTCTTTGTTGTAAAATTAAACCAACATTGTGTAAGTGAATTTAATTTGTGAAAAAGAAAAAAATGTTGATGGTCCACCACTTAATGCATTTTAATTATTGACACTCGTGCAAATATTTAAGAGAATTTTAACACATAATAATCAACCACAATCTTCACAGTAAGCTTCAACCAAAATTTGGCTGCACTGCTATCATATTAATAATTGAAGCCAGAATTGATTAGATAAGTATCATTGTCACAGATAAAATAAATCAACATAAATGTTATCTTCAATGCAGGTAAGAAAGATGTTTTCAAAGTGTTATGCTATGTAAATTTGAAAAATAGGAATGATTTGTCAAAAGGTTACCATAAGTAAAACTAATGTAAATGTTCTTTCTTTCTCCTTTACATATTGCTTTCTTCCTTTATGACTAAAAGACAGTGCTGGGTCCAAGTATTCTGTAACTGTGGACTTTATGATTAATTGTACATTACAGGTAGTTTGAGGTACATTATTGCTACCTTCATCCAGAGACTGTATTACATGCCTCAATAATAGCAAGCAAAAACTGAGAATTCAGTGAACTTGGAAGAGCTAGGCCACCATCTAAGAGAATTCATCTGTTCTCTGATTTATGCATACCAGTAAAAACACTCATATTTTCTGAACATATAAAACTAGTACATATGACTGTTCCTTCGTTTTTTATTGCTGAAATATGCTAGTATTGGTTGCTGTGAATGTTGATAATATGATTATCCTAAAAATGCTGTTGCAGAAAAGTGAGAAGTAGTAGAAGGAACTACATGTGAGCTAAAAACAAAAAAAAAGAAAAATTTATTCAAGCCTATTTCTGTCTGTATCAACAATCCTGCTTGAAGTGCCGAGCAAGTGATGGCAGATAAGACAGACACCCTAGAACAATAGAAGGGGGGGCAGTTTATTTCACAACTGTACCTTACTAGGATTGCAAATACATGCAGCTAATATATCTGAGGTAGCTGCTTCTTAAACTGCAGGAACTAATTCGATTGAAATTCTGTGTATATACTTTTAGTAGAACTGTAAAGGTTTCAAAACTTGTGGGGTTTTTTACATTGTTAAGCAATTTTCAGTTTAGATTAAGGGAAGTGATCTTCAACCGGTATTGCCAGTGTCTGTACAACAATGTTTTTATCAAAGGATGTATATTTTGTTGCAGAATGGCTAACAAAAGCAGTGTTAGGAACTTTTGCATGCCTGTTGCAAAACTTTATGCTAAGGAAAGCAGAACAGCAGTCAAACCTTTTGTGTCTTGCTCATGACTATGACTGTAGCTGAGAGCCAAATGTGTAAAACTTGCAACTATTGTAATTTCAGTAATCTTCAAGACCATTACTCATGTGAAAAGTTTAAGAATAGCTAAACTTAGTTATTGCTGTCTTCTATTATGATTGTAATCAGAAAGGGAAAATCCCATATTTCTTTGCATTTAATGAATAGTGCACAAATTAGAGTGAATGATGCTGTGTTTATCACCACTTTGGTTTTAGTGCACAATAGGTGCTTCTCCTGGTAACTGCCAAGCAGCAGCATGTTAATTTGGGAGCTGGGAGGCAAAAGGTAGCAAAACCTTGAAAGAAATTAAAATGAGAAAGGTCATACCTAAACAGCATGTCTGGAAAAGCAACAACAGTGATAAAGTAGCCTAAATATTCCCTTTATGCGTTCCTTACTCAATTATTGGTCTTAAGGTAAAGTTGGCTTTTAAAATTTTAAACTGCACTGATGAGGGGATACATTTGTAAAAACACATGACCCACTACAGTTTAAACTGCATGGTTATGATAAAAGTACACTTCAAGTCTAACAGGTTTAGAGAAAAAGCATATGGAAATTGTATTTTGGAAAAGTGTGTCGTGTATGCAGTATTGTGGTCTGTGTTAGTTTTCTTGATAATTACTTTTTCTGTTGCATTTTCTAGCAATTCCTAAAATAAAAATCTACAGTCTCAAGCCAAGAATGAAGACCAAATCTATTTGAGGCTAATATTATTCGGTGCCTAATATTTTTAAGTTGCCATCAACAGTTCTGTCTTCTCTGCCACTCACTAATGTGATCTAGTCATTGACTATGAGTCTTTTCTCTTCATAATATGCCTGTCTGATGTCATAATTTCTGGATTAATCTCATCAACTCTTCCTGCTGAGAAATTTTTCAGTGTAATGCTTTGTCTGTCTTTTCTCCATTAAAATATAACTAACGAAAACTAAGACTTTCCAATTTTTGTAGTGCTCAAATTTCTCCATAGGGAATTCTGATTTCTACCTAAGTGGCTGCATTTTCCCAATAACTACTCTTTTGAAAGAATACAGCCCAAAACCTGTGTCTGTGTTTGTATGTCTAAATAGAATTGTAAGACATTACAGGAGATAAGTAGTTTTTGTGGTAGACTCTGGGTAAGTTTTAGAAAACCAAGTTTTGTCACAGCCATTCAGCATTCCATTGCTCGATCAGCTATTTTTGCTCTGTCTTCTGTGATTGTCAAGTCAGGTTACATTTCCAAATTCACTGAATTGCTGTATGACAGTGTGACCTTAATTCAGTTTTCATTGTGAAATTTTGCTAGATATTGATACAGAGAAATCTACTCACAGAATTCTTACCTAGCTTTGAATTTCACATCTCTCAAACATGAAACCTGTTTTCAACGACTTTATTCTTTGTTTCCAACTTTGACCTTGCAGTCCACCAAATTTGCGTGATCTCAAAAGATTTATTTTGGCTTAGCTACAGGGTACGAAAAATAAATACTGCTAAGTATAGAGACAGAATTCCCTGGTGGATTTTGTCTCTCTACCTCTTAGTATATTTTACCTAGCGTGTCTTCACTGTGGTGGCTGTTCTTCCGAACTGTATGGTCCTCAAATGTGCTATGTCAAGCTTTGGAGTATTCATGGTGTATTTTGTTCTGCTATGTAATTTCTGTAGGTTGTTGTACTCATAATTTTTTTTTCATCAGCTACCAACACAACTACTAGCCTGATGAGCTGTGTAATGTGCACGTAATTGATTAGGTTCTTCACATTACTTAATATTATTAAAATGATTTGGGAAGAAACAAAGGAATTCATTCCATGCATTACATTTGATCATGGTGTACCTGTTACAATGCTTTGGAGTCATAAATACCACAGCTGCCTTCAAGCCAATATTTATTCAGGCTTGTTACAGCATAATGGGAATAGAAACTCTGTTTCACACATTAATGAGAAAGTCACATGAATGAGCGAGAGTTAAGTATGAGGAGGTCAAATGCATGTTATAGCTCAAAGATGGTCTTTGCCTCTGTAAATGTTTAGCTAGCTGTTAAAACTAAGGTCTTGGCTCTACTTACACATTTACTAGGATAGATTAGTATCAGAAAACCTCCCTTGTAGAGGTGCTGCTTAGAATTGCCAAGCATTTCTTTTGATGGTACAGCTGAATCCATTTCCCTGAAAATGATCTCTGCCAGCTGAAGATTATTTTATGCTAAAATAACTGCATGTACACTAGGGTGTTTATCAACAAAGCTTTGTTGACCAGCAGTAGGGAGGAGATTTATGTGTCTGAAAAAATTATACCTCTAGTTAATAGACATATTCTCAGAAAATTACAGGGCCTACAAAGTCCTGGGCCTCCAATGTTAGTGGCACCAACTTAAATTTTTACAATGATGACAGTAAGAGTAGCTAATATTATAGGTGTACTTTAAAAATTCTGAACCAAGTATAAATGTATTGTTAATTTAGAACTTCTTTTTCATATATTCTTAAGGTGATTTCCTGTTTATAATTTACGTAAAAAGCTAGAGTCTGCAGGGAAGGACTAAATGAATAATATGTTCTTAATAGTGTTTTCAGATATTTTGTAAACTTTTGTGTTTACGTGCGGATCACACCCTAATTGAGTTAAAGCAGTCATTCCTATGAAAAGCAATTACTGTGTTAATTAGAGTGAAAATTGTGACTTTGTCTTTACTACAGTTAATTATTTGCCATATTAATAAACTTGCATAAGCAGATAAGAATCATGAACCTCCTGACTCTGGAGGTTCTTTCCAGTAAAATAAAACTAAGAGCCATCTTTCCCCAAATCAAAGGTATATAGAGCTTTCTGAAGTTGCATTTGAATCCCCCAAAGGGGATTCTACTGAATGATTACATATTTAAATGACCAGTACTCATTCTACTGGAGTAGTTGGCTAGATTATTCTCTTTAACGAAATTTCCAGCTCCTGGAACTTGATAAGTCCTCAGCTGGCTGCTTACACTATTCTTAAATTATAGAACATAAACAAAACCCCATAAATGTAGTAGAAAAAGTGGTTCCATAGTCCTCTCAGAACTTTCATTCAGGTTGCCTTCTTGGTGATAACCTGTTGCATGCTTAAAGATGTTGTGCAGACAATAGGTGGTCTTTCATAATGCTTTGCATTTATTTAATTATTGACTTTACAGACATCTACTGTAAAATTTTATAAAGCTCCTAAAATACCTGAAAAGATTACTTTAAAACCTGATATAAAAAACCCCCAATCTCTAGTGAAAATGAATACAATTTACTTTAAAATACATGGTAGTTGCTACCCTCTCCTCAAAATGGCTTCATTTTCCTAGACAGAATATTTAATTTTGTAACAGTTGATGCCCCAGTATAGTCCCCTGAATCATACTGAAGTTGCATGTCTAAAATAAATGGTAATACCTTCCAAATTTTTATCTTCAGTGTTTTTAATCAGTACAACTCAAAACTTTATCATCAAAAAATTATATGATTTTTTTAAATTCAAAAATTGAGTCAACATGAATCTTACTGTTCCTACATCTTACATCACCTGAAGCCAGATTAAACTTTGTAAGCTAGTGGCTTACTCTGAGAACAGGATGGTGTTTTTGAAAGCTGAAACATTGAGAAGAACCAAGAACTTGCCACATGTCCTTTAAGTATTTTAATTTCAGCACTCATAGTGTCAGTATTGAACTTCCCAGCTTCTTTGCTTTATTACACAGCACTGTTTTTTGTTGCCTTGCTGGTATGTATTACTTGTCTCTTGACTTCTGATACTCAGACAGAACTCTTGTGCATGGGAACTGGTCTTTCTTGGATTGTGTGATTTCCTGGTAAAAAGTAGCAAAGTCTCTTTGCTGTCGAAACTCATGTTTGATTTCTTTTTTCACTTAAGTTTTAAAACTTTGAGCATTAAAGCAAATGAAATTGTATCAATAGTTTAAACCCTAAGTCTTCACAGTAGTCATGTTGCATTTCTGCTTATTTATTTATTTCTACTTATTTATGAAGAGGCAAGTCATATACGAAACTTTTTTGGCAGAAGGAACCCTAGATAAAGAACTAAACACAAACAGCAAAACTGGTTACAGAGACAGCAGTGTTCCAGTGGTGAAACAAGCAGATTATTTGTAAACTGTTCTTGAGAACAAATGATTGCTCACTACTGACAATTCTAACCATCTGGTGAAGCTGCCTTTTCACTTTTATCATAGTTTTCTTCCCGTTACTCTTTGTGCACCTCCTTTGGTGATTTTTTTGTAGACCAATGTCTTTCTGGTCTGTTCAACAAGCCATTGGCAATTTCCCCCAAGAATACAAAAAAATACGTTATTACATGTAGTATGTCATTGTCCTGAAGTGAAAAAGGGGGCAAAGGGGTCTTCATCCTGTTGTAACTTGAGGGAGATTGAATACATATGCAACTATGTACAATTTTGGCACTTGTAAGGCTCACAGTCTTACCTGCTTCTAGTGGGTTGCACATAAGATGCCTAATAGAGACATTGGCAATACTCAAAGGCAGGACCTTGGTAGTTGCCAGTTTTATATATAGGTACTTGGCAGTTCCAGAGGCACAGGTAGGGATGCATGCACTTACTTACCAGGACAATCAACCCTTTTGTCAAGTCTTGACCTATTTTCCAAGCTGAGATTCATAGTAAATGATGAAAAATGATTTCTGAAGATCATATATACCCAAATATCACTGAAGATAATAAGGAAATGGTAACTCGATTAAATTCACATTCAGCACTGGCTTATGTATCAAAAGACAACCTGAAGTCTTATTGCAGTTCTGGATTTGAGGTAAGTTGACAGTGTTGCAGAAGATGCTGGTGTTTGCTGATATGCAGATTTACTGCAATGGGTAGGGACTATGTTCTCCTATTCCAAGCATAAGAGAAAAACAATGGCCACTGCTTTTTCTCAGGTGTTATCAGAAGTCACTCTGTAATTAAACCATGGCATATGACTGGCTTTCCAATCTCTTCCCCACATCTTGGAATGTGAGAACTTCTCTTAGCAATAAAGAGGGAAAAGATTAATCCCACTATTTGGGAAAACAAATGAGTTTTCAGAGTGATGTTGTCTATCAGTAATATTCTGTTGGCTGTCCACTGACTTTCTCATCCTGCATCCACTTCACTGGCACTCCGAGAGGGAACAAAATAAATGTGAGTTAGAGAATTTAGCATTAACTGTACTTGATGCAAAACAACAGAAAAGTAAAATTAGGACCATCTGTTCCAGGAAAAGAATGGGGCAGAGCCTCTGGCAATGCTTTCTTTGTCAGAAGTCCTGAGATTTTTTTATCTCATTCCCACAATTGCTTTGATTTGCAAGACAGTATTCATCACCAGGAAGTCAGGGCTACTTCAGTGATAGGCTGCTCTTGCTAAGAATAGGTTTGTCTGTCAAACTTACTGCGTACGCCCAGATAGGCTGCCGTGTATATTCCCATTTTCTTGGACATTGTTTTCATTGTGCTCTGCCCCATGGCAGAAACATGCCTAAAGCCCTGCTTGGCAAATTGAGTCTGGGGAGAGGAAATCTCTGTTAAAAAAGAATAGCTTTTCTGTGTTGCTGTACAAAATACCACTTCAGAGATGTATAGGTTTAAAGAATTCTGTCCCGTCTCGTACTCTTAAAATGGACAGGATGATTATTCATCTCATTAGATACCCAGCTGGCAACAGTATCCATCTGACGTGTTTCAGACCCAATGCGCCTCAGCGATACCATGTTTTTGTGTTACTTTCAAGACTGTCTTTCCCTGTAACCATGATATAAACAGAGAAATAAAGATGTAAAGCAGCATACTTCGGAAGCCAAGGGATGATGTGGTGAAGTGGAAAAGCTGCAGGTCTATTGTTGTTCCTTGTGGCTAGTCAGTTATTCTATAACAGTAACTTTTCCCTGAAACAATGGTGAATGTTTTGCACCACCGAGAATAGAAACTTTCGTACTACTATCTTTTTTTTTTTTTTTTTTTTAATTTGTAATGTTTTTTAGAATTACATTCAAAGCTCAGCAGTCTCATTACAGAGATTTTTCCAAATGGGTCACTCAGTGCAGTTTCATGCACTGGTCATGGGCTCATGGGCCTCATGCCTTCAGACACCACAGCACACATGCCTACAGGGTAGGAGAGTTGTCATTGTTCAGCTCAGAGAAGAGCCTAAACCTAGGTTTAGGTTGGATATTAGGAAGACATTTTTGACTGTGAGGGTGATGATACAGTGGAACAGGTTGCTCAGAGTGTGGATGACTGATCCGTGGAAGTGTTCAAAATCAAGTTGGACCAGTCTTTGAGCAACCTGTTATAATAGAAGGTGTCCCTGCCCATGGTAGAGGAGTTGGATCTAGATGATCTTTAGGGACCCTTCCAACCTAAACCATCCTGCGATTCTATGAACCATTGACTCCAAAACAGCAGAAAATAGGAAATTTGTAAAAGAAGCTCTCTCACTTTTCTGAACAGCTGACTGCTGACTGGCAGGTAGAAGCAATGCTCTGTTCAAAAGACTTGGTGACTTACAAAGCCTGATTTCTCCATTCAGTGACTGGGAAGGTGCAGCTGTCAGCTAAAAGTGAAACTGACAGACTTAAGGAAATATATACATAAATGTACATATATATATATATATTTACTGTGGTACCTGAATACTACAGTCCTCGCTTACATGAGATTTTTTTCCCTTGAGCAGGAACCGAGTAAGAATTCTCTTCAGGCAACTGTTCAGTAAAACAGTTGTATACATTAGGAAAGGTTGCATGGGTACCTTCAGGGACTTCAGCATTTACCGCAGTTTGTGAAAAGCTGGAGTAAGAAGGGATAACTGCCCTCTTTTTACAACTACCATGTCTGTATAGCTCTCTGTTTGTGTGTCCTAGTTGAAACAAATTATTTAAACTAACATATTCAAATGTTATTTCTTTTCAGCTATTGATCTGATAAATAATTTGTTACAAGTGAAAATGAGAAAGCGCTACAGTGTGGACAAAACATTAAGTCACCCATGGTTACAGGTATTTCTACAAATTCTGTGTTTTTTACTTATGCAGTTGGACTCTAAGCATATAAAATATCTTCATCTTTAAGCACAGTAGAATCTAAGAAAATCTCCAGACCTGAAAATTTTTTCAGATCCTGAGAACCTCACGCTCCTTCACTAATTTGCCTATAGTTTCTCATTAGTTTCTGGAGTATTAGATTCCAATACGAAAGTGTTTCATGCTTTCAAAATACACTACAAAAATATTTTATCATAGTTGTCCACTGAGAAAATTATGTGTATAAAAACCCACCCTTGTAGTCATTTGACTTATATCATTGCCTGGAGTTTACCCTGATTGACTTCTTATTAAAACTAATCAATGGGCTTCCACTTTACAGTCATCAGAAGAACTATTGAGATTGCATGCTTTCCAGGAAAATATATTAGCCACCTTCAGTTGGATTCTTCAACTAAAAACTGAGATGCAAGGAATTTTTGGGATGCTAGCAGCCTCTGTCTTGTGCTCACCATTTGGTAGTTGCAGTGATTTGGCTGCTGCCAGGATAAAACAAGTTCAAGGCCTAAAACACTCAGTGAGGAGCCAGGGCACTGGGTTGCTCCCTGGGGATGAGGACAGGCTGAGGCCAGACTGCTATACCAGCCCATCAGATCTCCCAGGGGAACCATGTTTGCATCGAGGAAAGTAGTTGTGATGCAGGCATGGCAAAGATCAGATGTGTAATCCACAATTTCAAAGAAATCTTTATCAAAACAGAAAACTGAACACCACTTCAATACCTTATAGCTACTACTGTTTCTCAAAGTAGATGGTGACCTGCTGGTGTAGAAGAAAAAGGGTTGTAACCTCCCACCCTGCACCCCACCTTCCCCAGGGACATTTATCCTGGGCTTACTTTCTTCCACCCAGATTTCCTGTCACTCTCTAGTCTTTTCCTCCAAGACTGCTCTTCTCTCTAGCAGTCATTGCATAATGCATTTGCCTGAGTCTTCGGGTGCCAGAGCTGATCTGCGCTACGGTCTGCAGCAAGGATGCTGGCTGTCTCACAGGACGGGGTCCTTCACCTCATTGCTTGTGCAGTAATGAGGGGAGGTGAACTAGGATGGGGCAGTACAGCAGCAGCTAGTCTAGCACCATGGATGGGATGGATCCTCTTTCTGGAAGAGCCCTGCCTTGCAGGCTGAGGAAAGGTAACAGTGGTACAGGGCAGTGAGACTTAGAGGTGTTCTCTGAGAGGTTGACTGTGTAAGAAATGGGCCAGAGGATGTGAGATAATAAAGATGAAAGCTTTTAAGCATTTACAGTGTTTGGGCTTTGTGATGCTTTGGCTTGGTGGTCAGGGTTGTGTCTTAGATTGAGGCAACTTGACAGAGAAAAAAGAAAACTGAGTACAGGATCGTGAGGAGAGATTAGTCTGCATGGGGCTAGCATTGGCTCTGTTACTGCAGCTTCATGTACGCTTTGGGTGGGAATAAGAAAAGAAATTATTAAACTTGTTGTATACTTTAGACAGATCAGATGCTGCAGTGCATTATAGTCTAAACAGTGTGAGACTCAAACTAGGCTTCCAGCCTTACCATTGACTGTCAATACGGAGTTCCAAAGTATGTCGATGTTTAGATGTATATGTTTCTTTGAGCACACCAGTAATTGCCCAAATTTGGAAAAGTAGTTTTTTTCTAGCCCAAGCTGAATTTATGTTCTGCGTCATTATACTGAAATGGAGGAGCTCTCTTGACTATCTGATACAGATCACTAGCATGTACATACATGATTTAAATGTTTCTTCTTCCTTATTCATCTGATGACTAGGGTGAGGAATTGCTTTACCACCATGCCTCATTTAGACATTATGGCAATCTGTATATATCCATACATTCTGCCAAACAACCTGTAACATCTCAGTACTATACTTATGACATTAATTTATCAAACAATCCTCTAGAGATGAAATTTATATCTTTAGGCAGATTTCATGTTTATATATTAAAAAATTTTTTCCATTTTAGAGCAGTAGGGATCACCCTTAGATAGCTAAGTTAATAACACTCAGGAATGTAATGTATTTAAGGAAATCTAAAACTGATAGTGTTATTCTATTTCAGGACTACCAAACCTGGTTAGATTTAAGGGAACTGGAATGCAAAATGGGGGAACGTTACATCACCCATGAAAGTGATGACTCCCGATGGGAACAGTATTCAGGAGAACATGGATTGCAGTATCCAGCACACCTTATCAGTCCAAGTGCTAACCATAATGAAAACACCAAGCTAGAAGAAACAGAAATGAAAGCCCTCAGTGAGCGTGTCAGCATCCTTTAAGTTGCATCCCCTATAATCTGTCAAAACACTGTGGAATTAATAAATACATACGGTCAGGTTTAACGTTTGCCTTGCAGAACTGCCATTATTTTCTGTCAGATGGGAACAAAGCTGTTATGCTGTTACACTGTTGATATATCTGAGTTGCCAAGACAAATCAACAGAAACATTTTTGTGTGACCAACTGTGTTGTATTTACAAAAGTTCCCAGAAACACTAAACTTGTTATTGTGAATGATTCATGTTGTATTTAATGTATTAAAACCTGTCTCCACGGTGCCTTTGCAAACTAGTATTTTTCTTACTTGAGCCTCATTTTGGTAAGAGAGAACTTTCCCATGAAGATCTGGGGGTTTTGTTGTGCATCGTTAGTATTGTAATTGTAAGCAAACTCTTGAAGAGTAGATTATAACTGCTGTTCTGTGAACAAGTTCTACCATTTGGATAAAAGCTTTATTTAGTGTCCTAAGATTACAAAAGGCAAACAGTAATGATTTGCATATAACTGTACAGTTTCAAAACAGATAACCTGTGTGTATGTGTTTGTGTATATAGATGCAGATACAAATAAACACGGTATAACTTGCTCTTAAGCCTTAATGCCTTAGTAATGTAAACTGCAGCTTGTTGGTTGTATTTCCCCTTTTTCTTATAATATTCTTCTCTAATATGAATATTCTCTAATATGTACATTCAGAAGCTAAAGAATGTGTTGACTTTGTGTATGTTTTCAATAAAAATCTTGTTAAAATAGGTTCATTGATGAAACTTTCTGTTTAAAATATCCCTGGAATGGCATCAGAAGTAGGTAAAATAAATTAGTTCATCATTAAGAAGACCATGTGGAGGTAGGTACGAAAATCTGCTGGATAACTCTGTACCTATAAAAGATATTTTGTAAGAACCCATTTGGACTGATTTTATATTGTAAGTTCAATAGATTTGGAACATACTAAGGAAGTGGGAAAGTTCAGAATACATTAACGGGAGTTTAGTTTCTAAAAAAGTGGGCTGCTTCTGCTTTTCCACTCAGTTCCACTGAACTGACAAGGCACTGCAGCTCTTTCTTGCTTTTCTTCCCCTGAAAACTTGAAAAATAATAATTGCAATTTCTAACAATTAGTGTTCCAATGCTAAGCCATTTAACAGTGAGAAAGGTTCAGGCTGCACTGTAAAACATGTGCCAGAGTAAAAAGTGAAAAGCTGAAGATTATTCTATGCCACAGTCTTTGTCTGAAAAAAGCAGTTGATATATAGATATTGAAGACTGAGGTTAAAAATGTACAGATACATTGGATGAGAGGCAGAAGTATGCAATGATAAGAACCACATATGATAAACCTCCACTGATCAAATCTCAGCTTTGTTACAATCATGAGCTCTTTGGTAGGTAAATCCATTCTTTTGTTGAAGAAGGGCTTTGTCCAGAGGAAATTTTTGCCAGATACATAACATGACTAAGACCAGAAGAATTTTTCTTGATGTTTTGCACCGCTGCTGGACAGCTAGTGTGTACTGTAGAAGAAATCAAGAAAAGGCACCTTTATTTAAAAAAAAAAAAAATTTTAGAAAATTAAAAAGTATTGGGAAAAATGATTTATAAATCTCTTCTCCCTCCTGCCCACCTCCTTCCCCTACTCCCACTACCAAAAAAACCAAATCCTTTTCCATTCAGTTTTACCCTGAAGGAAACTCTCTGATGACACTGGCCTTGTGAATTGTTCTGAAGCAGCTCTTGTTGGGTGAGTTCGAAAGTGTTGACTATTCTACCATGCTGTGTTTTCTACCATATCTATATTTTCAGTCAGGATGTTCCTACAAGACTAAAATTTGGCTAATCACTGGCCATTGTTTATTTTTCTTTCAGCCTTATGTTTAATGTTCAATCAACTGTAAAGTAAACATAAAAATAGACTCGGGCTGATTATCAAATTTCTGTCAGTAAAAGTGTATATGTATGTGTATGTTTAAAAGAAGTCCACTTAAAGGTGCACTGGTGGATTCATGGATGTATAAAGATTATATTGATTCTAGAAGGACTCCAGGAGTCAAGTCAAATTAACTAACTTTTCTAAAAGGAAATTAGGAAAATTATCAGAATCATACAGACTTTGTTCAGGTGCTAATATCATGACTGTTCATGAGGATCCAGGACTTCACAAAAGTGCCTTAATTTTGTTGTCTTATTCCTCTGTATTAACCAGAAACAGAGATTTAGAGCTCTGCTTTCATACTGATCAATTTAGGTAAGTCAGGTTTTTATTAGTGGCTTGGTTTCATTTACAATTAGTGTACCAACTCGTGAGCAAAGGTAATTTTCAACAACAGATAAATTCTCAAAAATATCAAATAGCATACTGTCACTCTGTTCTCAAGCATGGACAGTAGTTACGAGATAAAAGAGAAAGCAAACCACTGCAACTTGCAACAGCTTCTCTAAGAAACTGGATGACAAAAATGAAAACAGTGCAAGTTTTAATGAAGGAAGAACTGCACCCTAACATCTGCTGATCACAGACTTATGGTAATAAACTTATTTACTCTCGTGGAGCACTTTTGATAAACTGTTTGCCAACAGAACAGAGACAAAAGTATAAATAAATTACTATTTGAGAAACTTTCTGAGTAGCTACTAAATATGATTTCCGAGGAAACTCTTGTTTAATTACTAGGGGCATATTATACTTATTACCCAATTATTATTACCCAATATAATAAATTAAAATTTTCCCTGTTTCTCTTCAAAAATGTTGCACTGTAAAATCTGAACTGTTTGCATTTTAGCCAGCAGATGAATTCAGTGATTCCTAACTCAAAGCCTAAATGGAAATTTGCTCTTTCAGATTCATCAGCATCAAAGTGTACTGAAGCAAAGGAGGGACTGTGTTGTCCTTGCTTGCTTTACTCAGGCAAAAAGAATGGTAGGCTACTCTATATAGTGTTTCCATGACCTTTACCATTTTACATTAGGCCAACAGTTCGTGCACGTGCATCGTGGAAGCAAAACCAGCAGTAGTTTTGCTGCACATAAGTACTGACCTGAGGATCTGTTAGTAGTATTTCCTTTTCTGCTGTGCTATGCCATGTCCTATACATATCAAGCATGCGTTTACAGGTAATCATACATCTGTAGGTGGTTACATTGTGTCAAAAATTACCTGTGGAGTACAGAGAAGTACCCAACACACACTTGGGAGCCAGAACTTCTGATTTATACTGCTATTTTCACTTCTACCATCTTTAGTCATTCAGATGCTCTTTGTTTATCCAGTGTCTTACCCAGGCAATGAACAAGGTGAGCAAAAAGCATTCACTTGTGCAGTTTGTACAGCTCACCTGTTGTGCAGCTGCTCAGCCACGTGGGACCATCCATCCATTCAAATGTCCGCACCTTCACATGCGTGGAAGGGAACTTCTGTCAGTATGCCTTTTCTCCAGTTGTCTCAGATACTACATAAGACCTCCTTGTTCTCAGGATCTCTTCAAAAGCAGTTGGGTATTCTGCCTTCCCCTTCTTCCTCTTCTTACCCCTCTACACCTCACTCCTGAAGAGCCTTCTTAGAGTCTCACCTGTCCAGGAGTCAGAAAATTGTAAATCCTGCCCTTGTGCCAAGGCAATAACCATCTCGGTTTTGTGTTAATAATGGTCTTTTTCTTTTTTTTTTTTTTTTTTTTTT
>VXAY01001093.1:746201-845433 GCA_013399855.1 Oxyruncus cristatus
TTTTTGAGAGAGGTTAAACAAAGCAGGTTATTTATTTTACATTTTTTGGATAAATCAACACCTCTTCTGCCCACCTGAATTTATTCTGGACAATGAAGTCATAGAGGTGACACGGAAAATGCTAACAAGCTGAAAAAAAACCTAAACCCATACTGGATTAATAGGAACAGATACTTGGCATCCTGTGAAATTAGGGGGCAAGGAAAAGGAAAAAAACTACTAGGGAAATTTTCAGATTAAATCACTAGACAGCTTAACCCCCATATAATACTTCAGTCCGTAAGACATAGGGTGAAAAATCAGAGTTGAGTAATTATGGATTATAGTGCATTATTATTCAGCTAGATCTACTAAAATATTGACATCCTGGAAAAGCTCTGCTTCATGCAAATACTTCAGAGCCCAATACCTATAATTGTTCAGCACCTCAAACTTTGCTAAACTTAGCACTTTCACAGAGAAACTATTTTTTTTTTCCCCTAGAAAAATAGGCCATAATTTATTCAACAAAGGAAGCCCATCACATACCGCACTGGCCATCTTATGTCTCACCAGACCTATGGTATCTGAACCAAAAGTCTCATGTTCCTGGGGTTTCCTGTGTATATACCAGATGGGAAAGAGCTCAAGCAAATCAAGTGTAAAACAGAGGAATTGTCTTAGTAGATCAGGTGCTTTTCAGTGGTGACAAATTTGACACCTGAATGGGATGCAGAGTTTCAACTTGCTTTTTGCTTCTCTTATTTCTATCAGCTGGAGCAAGTGAATGCTGAAATTAGAGTCTACTGGGTGAGCTAATATTTGCCTGTGCTTCTTGCTGAATTCCTGCTTTATTTTGGTGAAGAACAGGGAGCACACATTGTAAGAAGCATAAACTATTTTGCTGCCTTACTAAGCACATCTACAAACTTGAACATCAGCTGTTAACAAGAATTTAACAAAAGTCTACTTCAGTTTCAGACTGAAAATTTGCTCTTCTGAAAGGTTCCATGAAATGAGATGTTCTGCTTGGGCATCCAAGCACTGAGGTCCTAAACTAAGGAAATCTATCTCTGCTGTGAGCCTGGAGAACCTGAGGCCTCAGGCTGCAGAAGTCTGCCAGGCAGGGTTCCAACCAGGGCAGCTACAAGGAAAACAGGCAGGATGAATATGTGCTATTAAGGCAAATGCAGAAATTTGTAAGCATGTATATGCTGCCAAAGTTTGATAAAAATTGGCAGATTCTGTTGAAGTATTTCTATAAAGACAAACTATTTTTCAATATAAAATCATGATACATTTGACAGCTGTGACTTAAGTAGATTCCTATATAACTTCCAAAATGAATAGTGACTTACTGGTAATGACTTCTGACACTTTTAGTGGGGACTGATTTTTCAGAGATTCCTAATAACTACCCTTAGAAAAGCAATTAGTTCGTTCTGTTTCCTCCCTTAACTTAGGCATATAAAAACATGAGTTATTTGAGAAGTTAGGTCACTGAATTTAATCCATGGAAACTTAACTGACATATTCTTACCAAAAAAAATAAAATTTGACTCGAGGGGCCTCGCTCACATTTACCAAGTAAACAGCTGCAGCAGTTTAATATTTTACTGTCTCAGCTTTCAGCTGTTTTCTACTGGCCTTATAACAGGGAAAACAGAATATTTCAACTTTTCTAATTAACACTCATAAGCATCCAAGCACAATTTTTTTCTTAATGTTTAAGTTAATTTGTACAATTGTGAAATTAGAGCTATGGTCCTCCGTTCTGCCAGCTCTGCCATCTGGAAAAGGGGCAGGAGAGAGGGTGAGGGCATTCTACTACTGTACCTGGGTTTGCCAGAAGTCCTGGGTCAGAGTGCTTAACTGCATTTCTCAGAAGTGAATTATACTTGCAAGCATGAATCCCTTCTAGGTGTCTTGGGCTTCCTAATTTCTTCTGAAATAGGATTTAAGGTCTTCAGTGAGTAGTTAAGGACTGCTGAGGTTTCTAACCTCGCCACTTTTGCTCATGGCATAGTATGTTTAGTTAGTTGTGGCAGATCCATGGGTTTTCAACCTTGTTTAGCACAAATCTCTTAGCCTATTGCTAACAAAGTATTGTGACAAAGTAAAACACACTTTCACAGTATGTTAGATTAAACTGCACCTGTGCATCTCCTATCCCTGTACAAAATGTGGAGCTCAGTGTAATAAAGAGTGCACACACAAAGAGACTGGGCATGCATGATGGGTGATAGCACTTAAATCCTTCACAGTGCTGTATGAAAAAAAAGCATAGTTGCATAGTATAATTTACTCTTTTGTAAATTAAAAAAAAGGAGAGAGGTGTCAGTGACTGTACTGGAAATATAATTTCTTCTGCTTCTTTTTTCCCAACCTTCCAGCCAAAACTAACTTTGCCTGTCCTCAGAAGCACCTTGTGGCTAAGGCTCTAGTGCCTAGGGCAGGGAACACTCTCTGCCCTTCCTTTAAAAGCCCCTGGGCCCTTTGCCCTTGCAAAAGCCCTTACATCCACACACTGCCTTTTGCATGTCACCGACCTCAGCTGTTTCCAGATCTACTGTAATCTAGGTGCTTCTGCTTGAAAGGAAGCTCAGGCAGCTTTTGGACAGAAGGAAAGACTGCCCACCAGCTCTTGCACTCTTATAACAGACAGCATATGAAGAGAAGAACTCCACGACTCTGAGGAGACAACAGAGTGGAAAGGCTAGGTAGTGCAGGGGGTGCCAGACTAGTATTATAAATGTTGCAGTATTTTTCATGCTTATTAACTCTCCTATCACAAATATTTAAAATCGTGGTCGACAGACTCTGTCTAATTTGTTTTGAGCAGACTTATTTGTGTGTTCATAGCCTTAAGGCTGATGAAATTATTAATTTATTACTCTAATCCTCTCTCGATATTTGTACTGTTTTTTTGACTAAGCTAGGGCATTTATAAGTAAAATTATATTGGCATAGCTTCTAGAGTAGATGTATTTATATGAGTACAAAAGTATCTTATAGCTATAGTGGTTAAATCCCTACTTATACAGAAATAGGTATACAAATATGACTAGATCCAGACTACAATATCATTTCAACTAAATCCTCATAAATAGCCCAACTTTACCACTCAGACACAGCCTTAGCCTCCCTTTCAAATCACTTTGCCAAGTAGGTGTCATCATTTTATGATGTGAACAATCGTGAATTTGCTTGAAACCACCAAAGCAATCTCTTTTGAGCCAAGTGGGTGATGTTGCCATTCTAGATTGAACTCAAACCAGTGATCAAAGACAAAAATGCCAGGGCATTGCCAATTTTCTGAGCTATCCAGTAACCATTACCTTGTGTTGTCTGATTTGCACGATAATTGTAAAATAAGAGGTTGTGTGATTTCACTCAACTCCCAATATGTTTTCACACTTTTGGACTATTTTTTTTTTTTTCTGGCCGTAGATGCTTATTAGCAACTTGTTATTTCCAGCTCGGGGCAGGCTTTATGTTTTTAAACTGTAATATTCAGTAAGGCGTCATCCTTAGAGAAAAATGGAAATGGCGAAATTCCCTGGGACATCCGTCGCGGGAGACGCGGGTCCCGCGTTCCATCCCCTCGTTGTCCCGCCGCCGTCCCGCTCCCAGCGCGTGCGCTCGCGTGCCTCGCCACCTACCGGCCACCCGTGGTACCGCCGCAGGGAGCGCGTCAGCTCGGGAGCATCGCAAGGCCCGAGGCTTTTCTCGACATCAGTCGGTGATCACTCTGTTTTTACAAAGCCTTAGGCACACAGGAAGTATGTGATACGCCAGCCTACTGTGCTATTTTTAATGTGAAAACACAATAATTCATGATAAAGTAGGTACTGAGTCTCCTCCTGTCTGATGTCAGAATGTTTTGGAGTTTCCACTGCTGCTCACTAGTCTGTGTTTCAGAGCAATAAGGTTCCCCTCTGCCTGCCATTTGCATAACAAAAAAATAACTTATTTTTAGATATAGAATCAGATGTCAACAACTAGGAATCGACATAGTACTTCTGGCAACTTCCAGTCATCAGAGTTCACGGAGCAGTGCTGCCAAGCGATTAACAGGAAGCCACTTCCAGCTAAATGATAAAATAATGATGCATACAGAGATTGCTGAATGTCCCACTTTCAGTTCAAAAGCATTAGTCAATAAGACAATAGTAAGATACATAAGTCAAATAAATTCACTGAAATAGTTAGCCTGTTAGTTGATAATTAACATTAGGTAAAGACTGTCTATGAAGTAAAAAGCTTAGCTTGCATAAAAAAAAAAAATCTTTAAACAATTTGAATATAAATAAGATTCTGAAAGTTCCTTAGAAAAGTTGGGCAAAGAAAAAAGTACTCATGAGAGTAAAAGTTAATCTCATTTAATTCCATCCAGAGAAGGTAAATGCAGTGTTTTTATCTCTAGATCAAAGTGATTATTTTCTGAAATATAGAAACATAGTTGGAAAAACAAGTTTGGAAACACAGCTAAACTGTAATGAAGTGCATTTGGGAATACAGAAATAAAGGTTGGATATTAAACCACCTACAAGTTGACGTAAGTGGATTTTTGCTCTTTTCCCTGCTTACTTTTTACTTCCTGATATTCTTTCTGTTCAATCCCATCACTCTTTTGCTTCCAAACTGTCCAATATCTGACCTCTAATATATATTGAAAATTTTGCCAGTTCACCATTTTGATAGTAATGTCCCACTAATTATGTGTTTTGAAAGTCTCTCTTCAGCTATGTTTTTTGCACAAACACCTAGGTACTCAACTGTATTCAGTAATTGAGTGTGTCGCTCACATTTATCTATTGTTAGAGTTCCCCTAGTAAAAATTCCACCATTTACATAATCTGACCTTTCCCAGTAGGTGTACACTTCAGTTCTCCACTCCCTTGCAAATTGTTCTGTTGTAATCCACACACCTTGTGGCAACATTTTCCCTGTTTCCCTTGCTACCATTTCATCTTGTCTGCACATCAGGCATCACATGGCAATAGAAATAGTCGCTTCTTCTGGAATATCTTCCAGCGTGATTCTCGCATGATGCTACCAAAACTGGCCTTAGTTGGGCTCCTTTATGTATTTATTGAATAAGACCTACTTCCAGCAAAGCGTTTCTGCTAGAAGGCTTTTACACTTGTCTGGGTAAACCAGCTGCAGTCCTGAAATGTCCAGTTTGGTACAGGATTACCTTTGCATCTCCATTTTCTCTTTGTCTGGGTAGATTGAGAAGATTCTACTTGGCTACAGGATGGAAACATATGGGCAAATATGTGTCAAATTAAAATGCAAGACTGCTTTCCTCCAGTCAAAAAGACAGAGGTTTTGGCTGATTAAACTTTGGGGTATAACAGTATTCAAGTACAGAGTAGAGTAAATTTGGTGCTGGTTTCTTCACATAGAAATGTGAAAAAAAAAATATTACATCAAACTGGAATCTGCAGCAGTGAAGTCCTTACACAGAATGCATGTCCATTCCTCCTTGTAAGTAAAGGTTATCCATACGTTAAGGAGACTGCATGTTTCTGCAAAGATAACTACCCTGACATCCTAGAGAAATGTGTATCAAATCTAAGTACAGCAAAAGCCAAATTCATCATCACTTAGAAATTTACCCATTTATGGGAACTGTATTACAAATTAGGTTAGCTACTCTGTGGTTCTGAACTTTATAGTATAGAAGCACTTCACAAAACTTTATTTTATTGACCTTTACAGAAGTCTTATGAAGATCAAGCCACCATCAATCCTGTAACAAATTCCATCTGTTGATAAAAAACACTGAGATGTATCTCAGTTAAGCATCTTTTTTCACAGTAACAGCATAGTCTGTGGTAAAACCAGAACAGAAAAAGAACTAGAGAAAATAAGGTTACAGTATCTTTGCCACAATGCAAAGGTACTAATCCTTCTATATCAGTGAAAGAAATTATTGGCTAACTTCAGGAAAACATTGTAGTGTAGTATTACGGAATTAGATCCATTACTTGGATATGTCACTTATTCCACTGTGATGTCTTAGTATTTCCAAGGTCAACCACACTTTTTTTCCTAGGTCTTCAGAAAAGTGAGTCCTTATGAGGCTCTGAACATGGCATTCAGACATTACTAGCCCCATTCAGAATCTGAAGACGGGTTTCTTACTGCATTAGGTGTGCCATCAGTGTCTTCCAGTGTACGGTTTCTTTGTTCATTTGTCAGATATTCTTAACCCCCTCTGAACTGCATGATTGCTTCCCCAAAATGTGGTGGTTTAGGACCTGCGCTGGTATGCAGAACCACTGCTCTCTGTCAGTATCACCTAACTTGGTTTTATATTGTTTGATACTTAGGACAGAAATAAATGAAAGCAACTCGAGTGGGAAAAAAATAGAATCTTTTCCAAAAGCACTGGGTCTATATCCTGAAAGTTCTGTTCTAAAATACACTGCTGTTTAATAAAAGCTTGTTTCCTATTTGAATATTCCTTATTAACTAATGAAACCAACATTAGCACACAAAGCAATCTAAAGTATTTTGTTTATCTCTCTTCAGTCCTAGGGTATTAGAATAGAAAGTGTAAGAAATTTGTAGGGACAAAAATGAGTTTACCAAATTGCGACCAGGAGATGGCACCATTAACAAAATAATTTGAGTGCCACGTACAAGTTCCTCTCAACCATCTGTTTGTCTGAACACTTCAGCAATTCCAGGTGTTGTCTGAGTACAATCCTGCAAATCATTTATCCAGACAGTCCTCTCATGTCAGTGATCCCAGGCATGGTGAGAGTCCTGCATGCTGCATCACTGCTGAGTTGTTTGCTCGGGCTGCCAGATCAGGACTTACCAAACACAGGAAGACACTAATAGTTACCGGCCAACATTTTCTTCCCTGATATAGATATATAGATTTGGAAATAGGATTGAAAGGATATAGTGATATATAACCACATATATACTGCCACTAAGTTGCATGAAGACCTGAATGCAAAGTGTCAGAGAAGGGCTGATGTGGACTGGCTCTAATCACAGCTGCAACAGCCAAATGCAAATATTCAACTCACAGAGACTGAAGATATGACATTTTTGTCATTCTTTCAAAGTCTCTAAAGAATATCATTAAATGATTTTATATTTACTAGCCTGTAGGGAACCCAGCTTAAAATGACAAAAATTTAAAGATTCTGAGACCTTACCCTACCCTGCTCAGAGAACATCCCTGTGGTCAAATTGGTCTTATGGAAGGTGAAGGAAAGACTTTGGTTGATCACAACAATGTCAGAATTTTCACCTGTTAACTGCAGACAAACTGGAGCTTTGCACTCACACAGCTTGCAGGACTGAATCCCCTATGTGACAGGAAGCAAAATATTTGCCATGTGTTTCATTTCAGTTTCAAGCACTTCAGGTTTCAAATCGTCTCAGTTAAGTAATTGATGTTTGAATGCCCTGTCCCCTGCTTGGTATTTTAAAATAAACCTTGCTACAGCACAGATTATGAATCAAAACAGCTGTTGAAGCTGAAAGTTACTTAAACAGTAAGATGGCTCTTTGTGAATCATAGTAACTAGTCTTATACGTATTGCTTCAACACCCAGAGAGCTAAATTTCAAATACCTTGGTTTAAAAGATTCATTATATAGATCTGGCATTTACAGATTTTTCCTTTTTCTTTTCTCTTTCTTTTTTTTAATGTCTCCCCTATCATTTCCTGCCAAAAAAACAATGAATGAAAAAATCCCTTGTTACCAATATCTGTTGTCAAACTTGTGTTTCTCATACGCCACAGCATATGATTTTATGAATAAATCTTTCATCTTCTGCAAATGCAACCAGAAACAGTCAAAAATAGATTTTTACAACCATTGCAGTAAGCCGTTGCAAGACAGTCAAGCTCTGGCATAGAAGCCCCTCTAGACATGGTTAAAATGCCTAAGTTATCACTTGTTCATTGGTTTCATGGTGAAATTCTGGAGGCCTGAATAAAGAAAAGAAAAACAGGGCTCAAATTTTTACTTTCTGGTGGGGTTAGGACAGGGGCTGTGTATATGTATTATTGTGAAGAAGTCAGGCCATGAAAACATGCAGGGGGTAGTCGATTACTCTGCACTAAAAACATGTGATGAAAATGCTGTTGTAAGAACGATTGCACACAATTTTCTTGAAGCTTGCTAATGTCCATGTAAGATCTAGATCTGAAACCTTAGTTCCTCTACCAGAACAGAGAGGGAGGGGATTCTACCCCTCTCCTCAGCCCTGGTGAGGCCACATCTGGAGTACTGTGTCCAGTTCTGAACTCCCCAGTTGACAAAAGACCTGGAGCTCCTCACGAGAGTCCAGTGAAGGTCTGTGAAGATGATTAAGGGATAGGAGCATCTCCCTCCTGAGAAAAGGCTGAGGGAGCTGGGCCTGTTCAGCCTGGAGAAGAGAAGGCCAAGAGGAGAACTTATCAATACATAGGAGTATATTAAAAGTAGGTGTCAGAATGATGGGGACAGAGTCTTTTCAGTGGTGCCCAGCAACAGAACAAGGCACAAGGGGCACAAACTGAAACACAGGGAGTTCTGTTGAATATGAGGATGAGGGTGACAGTGCACTGGAACTTCTGCCTGAATATGAAGAAAAGCTTTACATTGAAAGTGACAGAGCATTGGAACAGGCTGCTTGGAGAGATTGTGGAGTCTCCTGTCAAAAATTAAGGAATTGGGGAAAAATTCAGCAGTCGGATAAGCATATGGAATTGTGAACAAAAATGTTCTCACCTTTTTGTTACCTACAATGTTACCTACAATTTTGTTACCTATAATGAAAAGGGAAATAAAGAATTGTGCATGGTCTTTGTAACCAACCAGAACTCAGAATACATTTCTCATCCTAACCAAAAGCAGCACACAGTGCCTATTGCCTAGATGCTTGGGGTCATTAATAAGCATTATAGTATTAATCAGTATTTCTACTGCAGAATGGTTGCTACAACAGCTCTCATCTTTGCTAACTTCTAGTCTTACTGTTGTAACTTACTAAAGCTTGTTCTCTGAGCTTCAGTAAACCCTACATGCTTTGAAAAGCTCTGGAAAGCTATGTCCTTTAAAAAGCTATATTTAGTGCAAAATAAACCTCAGTGAACACATCCATGGCAGAAGATACAATGGAGTGGGAGCTCTCACAGCATGCACTGGGTTTATCTGCATTTCTGCTTGCAGTTCAACACATGGGGAATTATGCTCAAAGACACTTGAGAAAGTAAGTTTTCCTCTTTAATTTTTCTTGCCTATCAGTTTTAGTAGAATTATTCTTTGATTATTACCTCCATTTAAATGAATGGAGGGTGAAAGTTTCACAGAGTTGAAAGCAGGACCAGTTTTATTTCTGCATCCTTACTAACCATTCATCTGAATGTCATGAGGGAATCCAGCCACTGAATACCTGAATGTTTGGAGTCTCTGGAACTGATGGGAAGCCTGAGTACTGCCCTTTAACCTTATGGCTCTTGGCTTACTCTTAGATTCCCTCATAAGAGCTGAACCTTGCCATTCAACTTCCTATCCCAGCAGTAAATTCAAACTCCATTGTCACCTAAAGTCCTAGAATCTCCATGAAAAGTGAACTTTCTAGTTTACAATTTAACCCTTCAAGAGACAAAAAGCCAAATACATGATGCAATCAACTTTCCTTGTAGCAAAAGTTTTGTCCTCCCTTTTTTAAGATGGGATGGTTTTTTACTTAATAAAATGGAGGACGTTATAAAGGTCTGGAAAGAGAACAAATATCCTAAATGTAATGCCTTTTCTTTATGCCCTATTTGTGAAAATATTGAAAATTCATCTGTCTTCAGGAAGTCAGGGAAAGGCTATGTCTTCCCTCAGCAGGATGCCTCATCAGCTGCAAGTTTCTCATTCCACCTGCTGCAATTTGCAGGCAAACTCTGCTACCAAGTAGTCAGTCCACTGCCTAAAGCAATTATATCTTATAGTTGTAGGTCTTGTGCCTGCAGTCCCTAGATTAAAATTAGAAGAGTGAAAGTAAGGAAACATAGCTTAGACTTGAAATCAAGGTGGATTTTGCAGTCTGATGTGATTATCTATAATGTTTACACTCCAGAAACTATACATTGACAGATTCATACATTAATTGCATTTTTCCAAATAGAATAGAGGATTAATACAACACTTCTTCAAAGTAAAGCTATAACTAGACAAGTCAAATTGAATATTTTGTTGCACTCTAAAAAAGCTGGAAGGGTTGTGAAACAAATAGGGCAAACCTGCTGTGAAGAGATGAGCACCTGCCAGCACCAAGTCAAAATGTCTCCTAAGAGTTCAGCCATGGGCAAGTAGTGTACTGTACTGGTGGTCCTTTCAAATTTCACAGTCTTAATAAAGGCTCCTTCTCCCTTGTAGGAGTCTGTATGAATGCAGGTCTTGGAAGCTGTTAATGAAACTGATCAAATGTTTTACATCCAAACAGTTGTTTATACAGAATTTTGTTTTAAACAATCAAGACTCCCTTCCAGGAAATAAGCGCGCAAACCAAACACCAAAAAAACAACCAAAAAAACCATCAGAGATTTGCAAACTCAGGCTTCTCAGGTGAGTTAAAAAAATTAATTTTTCTTTTCTAAGAAAAAAAGTTGAGGCCTAAACCCTACAATTTCTGACAAGTGAAGCTTCACTCTGTTTTCAGGTTTACTTAGATTTTTTATGATTTCTTTAATCATAGTAGGTGAGCAAGTTTATTCAAAAGTGACAAGATTATGAAAGACATATACTGTATATCTGATAGATATCCTATATGTACTCACATCGAATATTAAAAAATTCTTCACTCAAAGTGTGGTCAAGCATTGGAATAGGCTGCTCAGGAAAGTGGTGAAGCTACTATCCCTGGAAGTGTTCAAAAAACATGTAGATGTGGCCCTTAGTGACTTAGTTTTGGTGAACTTGACAGTGTTAATGGTCAGACCTGATGATCTTAGAGGTATTTTCCAACCTTAATGATTCTATTACGTACGCTTTCGCAATTTTTTGAAATGGGGATGACAAGACATACCTTTCTAGACAGTGTCTTAGTGGAACAATGGAATGTCAACTTTTTCTAAAGTTTACTAATACGATAAAATTAGAGGTGAGGAAAAATAAAAACGTTTGGTGATATCAAATCCAAATTACTAGAATTGTTGACCTCTTATAGATGGTTCAGATACACTGAGATCTGAATAGCTTCCAGAGAAGTGATGCCTTCTTGTTTTTAAAAGGTTCCACAGTTTTTTTTTTTCAAAGTACAAAGAAAAGAATAGAAAACAGAAGTCAAGCCACTGGGATAATAATTCCTCTAAAACTGGATTGAAATCACTAGGAAAATGAAACAAATTGTAATTGAGTTATTGTTTACTTGTGATTTGGCTACATTGTTCCTTGCATTTAATTTCTATCATCTTACTGCATTGAGTTCTCTCTTTTCTTTTTTCCTGCCTTTTGTCCATACCCAATATTCTTCTTCAGGCTTTTTATCCCCACAAGGGGAACCCTAAAAGCTCCTTCTAAGCTACAAGAGAACAACATGTACATCACCTCCACATAATTTAATTGACAAAATAGGAGTAGATCTTTAGAGTTTAGTCATCAAATTGTACCCATGATATATCTAGGAGTATATAAGTGATGGAGGGTCCTGGGAAAGGAAGGCAAGGCAAGGCAAGTGGAGGGAAGCATGGAGAGGTAAGGCAAGCCAAGGCAAGACCAGGATATTGCTTCACAACTTCAAGGCCTGAATGTCCACTTTTCCTTCTGAAAGAGGTTTATTGATATTATAGTGACCTTCTACTCCAACAATTAAGGATCAAAAGTGTAAATAATATGTTAGGCTCAAGGCAGATGGTCGGCAAAAGAGGATGTTCCATTCTGGAAGAGTTTGAGGGCTGTATAATTATAGACTACTTTAAGTTTCCTCTGCACATTTTCTTTGTGTTTGAAACACCTTGCAGCAGATATACTATGCTGCCAAAGGTTATGATCTGATTCTTACATACTAGTTTATGATATTCCCATTACTTCAGAGGTTTTCATAAAACCTGGAGAAATCCGTGCAATTCATAACAAACAACCACCTTTCTCACTCTTCTATTGGCACAATTTGTTTTTACCGCTTTGTCCTAAGAACTAAAAGTGAAGTAAACTAATAAAACTCATTACAGACAGAATTTTGGTAGCGACAGTTACAGGTAAAATATCTGAAGTTTGTTCTGTGTATTAGTGCTGTCAATGCTAGGCTGATGTGTAGCAAACAGCACCTGTCAAAACAAAGGAGCTTCATGCCTCTCAACTTTAAGCCCCAGGTAAGGAACTCGGCCTCGTGGATAGGCTGAAAAGATGTTGCAACCTGAAACGAAATAGGCTTGTAAGAGAGAAAATGAGATCCCTCTGGGTGCCAATAGGCCTCTGTTTGCCACGATTAAATCCTCTTTGTTTCATTACATACATCAGTGCAAAAACAAACAGAGTGATCAAGATAAAGAGCTTGCAACACATCTTTCTCTCTTTTTCCCTCCCCATCACAATTGCCACCTTTTTCCCTGGACCAGCTTAAAAAGAGCTACCCTGCTCAAATAAAATTGATGAGACCTCTGAGCAGGTGTACAAGACAGCTTTAGGTTTTAAAAAAGTGTGAAGCACTTATGTCAATGACCTGATCAAATGATAAGCATACTGGCTACCTTTGCTCTCTAATTAATTTTTCTCTCTTGTAGACAATATCTAGCATTACATGATGCCTAAGCTCTTTTTAAAGTCAATAAAACAATGCTTTTCTAGGAAGATAAACCATTGTAAGACTATACACACCTTACCAGAATTAGAAGAATATTGTAACTCTCCAGCTTGGACCAAATATTTGTTTTAGCAATTGTTTTAAGTATTGTTAAAATAACATAGAGTTTCATTGTTAATACAACACAGAGTTTCTTTGTCTAAACATAACAAAGATGCTGGTGGCATAGTAGCTACATAAAGCTGGCAGGAACTGGGGCCAGATAGGCATACATTTTAATTATCTCTTTGAATCAGTAATTTCATTCAGAGACATTTATTGCCATGTACTGTATTATAAAGCAATTACAAATGACTGTGCAACTTCTTCACAAGCGCTGATTTGTCCCTGTAGAAGCAGTATAGACCAGCGAGGAAGTGGACAGATCGAGTAATGACACAGTCTATACTGAAATAATGAACAACTCTTTGCATTTTTTTTTTATTGAAGTGGAAGGAGTTCGCAGCACTGCTGTTCAATGGCGATATGCTTCCTATAATACTGAAGTGCAAAGGTGGATGCTAAAAAGGAGTGCTTCTTTAGCAGCGTTTGCTCATGAAAGAATAGAGAATTAACAAGCAATTTGTACCTAGGGCAATTATCTTTGTGTTTCATGAAGTTAAAGTAGTTTGCAGAGCTTCCTCCTCCTTAACCTGTTTATGTTCTACAAATGATATGGAGGTACTACTTCTATTAGTAAAAATATATGCAGGACAGACATCACTGCTGAATTAGTGTAGAACTAATTGCAGTAACAGTTTGTATTTTTGAAGTTAAACTGATACTCAACTTAGGTATCCTTGATGAGGTAAGATAAGGGTTCACTCAGGTGCGGATACACAATACAGTTGAAAAAAAGAGAAGCCAAGCTAGTCTGATAATTACACTTTTTGTTGATTACTTCCTCTCAATGAAAGAATAGGATTCCACAAATGAAGTATGCCTTACTGTGTTTATTTACACACACAGACACAGACACCCCGCTCACACACACACCTGAAAATAAACAGTTCTTACTTCTGGACTATGGAGCCTTTTCTTGTTTGCCCGCAGCCTATGGTTACTATTTACTAACTCTAAGGAGCTTAGGTCATTAAATAGTAGTTGTAGAAACCTCACCAACAACTGAAGAACATGTTGCAGGATTAAAAGAAATATATAAATGAAAGAATAAGAATGAAAGAGGAGTGTAAAAAATTGCTACAGAATGAATAAGAAGAAAATTCTCAGCAGATTAAGCTGAGCAAACTTTCAGTTTTTCATTATTTTAAATGTTAAAGTCTGAAATTGTATCTTTATATTTAATGACCTATAGTTTTTTTTAAGCAAGATTTTCTTGTGCCTTTAGTACAGTAGAACAGTCCTGGACTTTTAAAAACCACCTATGGTTATGATTTTTCAAGTAATGTAAAATTAAGGGTTAGGCTGTGGTGATCTTCCTAGTGTTCTTTAATACAATTTCTGTGGATCACACACTGATTCACTGGATCAGCTACTGCTAAAATAGGAGTTTCACTGTCAGCAATGTAGTGCAGTCATGCTGAATCCAGTCAAATGTGGCACTTTCTCTTCCTTAGTATATTTTGCAACGTACCAAGGGACTGGAGATTCAGCAGTTTGTTGCATCAAATGTTTGACATTTCAACTTCAGATTTCAGTTGCCATGGAACTCTGGACTGACCCAGTCTTAAACAGTTCAAATTTTACCCCTACAGTGACTTAGAAAGCAGGCAACCACTTACGACCAGGTCATCATCCAGCTGTATCATTGATGCATTGAGATGTAAAGATAAGAGTACTGAATTGAAGGAAATGAAGCATAATTATGTATTTTCTTCATTTTTACAGTATTTTTTTTTGCTTTCAGAGGGAAAGATTAGTTAGATTTAAAACTGGAAATATTAATCACATATACAGTCTTAACTCTGCTGTTACCATGTTCAGTCACACTCAGAATTCACACTCATCTCTTTGTAAAGGCAGAAAATAAGAAACATTTAGATAATCTCTTTCTACAGCACATACTTACATGATAGGGCTGTCCTGTCACAGGCACTCACAACACATTAGGTAAAAAACATAAAATACTTCAGTTTAATATGGTGGCCAACACCAAACCACTCTGATGAGAATCTGATAGATTATTTTGTTCCCACAGGATGATCCAACAAACTGGTGTATCCATTTCTTTTGTATGATCCTGAATGGTCAAGGAAACATCATTTTACAATTCCTGTTCATTTCACTGTATCTATTGAAGGGAAAATCCATTATAGAAGTGAGCATTTTTATTTTCCCCATGAGGATGTTGGTATTAGTATGTTCTAGAATCTTATGTAAAACATAGCAGGAGAAAGAAAAATATCAAAATATTTTTTTTAAATGATAAGAATATCAATTACTTTAAAATAGAAAAGGAAATGCACCTTAATATTTGCATTTCTAACAGGAAAAGTTGTGGGTTTCTTGGTTTGTTTTGTTTTTTGTGGTTTTTTTCCTTGAGAAGAAAGATGCAGAAAAGGGCACTGTATTAGCTAAATATTGTACCTTGGAACATCAGTCATTTTCTACTCAATAATACTGAAAGGGTCTAATTTATAAGTTTTTCCATCTCTCTGTTATGCTGGTTTGTAAGTTCTGACATTGCTACTGGTATGTTAATGAGAAGCTAGTGTTCCATTAAGAGTAAACCATATGCTCTACCGCATACTGTGAAAGAGAAAGCATATAATGTGACTGTTGCCTTAGTAACACATTAATTCATTTTGTCAGTGTTGGCACAGATCATTTCATTTATAAGAAAACAAGTATAATAGTTTACCACATCTATAATATTTACAGTGTTTCTGTTACAAAACAGTGACAAAATGAGTTTAAAAAATAGGGTTGGGATAGTATTATTAAAATAGGGAATTTGTGGTAAAAATGTTCCCATACAAATTAAAAATAAGATTGGTGTAAATTTCTTTTCACATTATAACACCAAACTGTTTGGTTTTTTGCATATTTGTATTCCACTAATAATATGCATAAAAATATAGTCCATGAAAAGCCACAAGTACATTAGCAGTTTTTAATGAATGCTAAACAAAATATTTCATGCAACAGTTTTGTTAAGTTCCAACCATTAAAACCTAATCGTATGTTAGTGTGTTACTCATAACAAAGCTAAACATTTATCTCTTTTATCTGTTCTTCCAGATGTTTCTTAGTATTTAACACCACTAAAATACTCTAATTAAAGTATCCTGTTCTATTAAGTGGTCATATCTTACATTTTATTCATTGAAGAAATAGGTACTTATGAATACATATATATGTGTGTATTATACATTAGACATAAATGATATTTAATATGAATTGAGAGACTGCAAAGATTTGATAAAAATCAAAGATAAGAAAAAAAGTGCAGAAGGAGCAAAGGTAATCCCTCTCATTATAGCCTGCACTTTCAGAATGGACTCAGCCCTACTAGTTCTTAGATCATTCGACACCTGTAGATGAATGCTTTTAACAACTAACATTTTACATTTGGTATGGACACTGAGCACTTTATGCTAAAATAACATTTTATATATCACTGTCGTGGAAAAATTATTTTTCTAGTGCAACTACTCTACATAGCACACATCCCAAAGAAGAACTTAATAAGTCGTCAGCGGTGTTTACAGCTCTTTAGTTATTTGGACTAGTGCACATATCCTATAAAGGTTCAGTACCATTCAATTTCTTATCACAGTATCACTTTATTCTCACAAATAAAGAAATCTTGCAAAAGCTGTGCTGAGACCAGACCTGGGAAATCTGTAATGCTGTGGGGTCTTCTTTTTTAAGAGGATTTAGTTAAATACAATTACAGAACTATATAATGTCTCTCATTATTTGTTTCCATCAAATCTTATTAAGTCTTGTGAGCAACTTTTGTAGAGAAAAATTAAAAGAAAAACGTATGGTAGTATAATGAATAATAAGTTGCTTCTGGAATACAATCAGGTAACAGAATCGGAGTCACAGAAAATAACATTGGAATACTGTATCTAATTGTTGTAGCTACTTAAAATTTTAGTTTAGTTTAGTTTAATTTAGTTTATTTATGGAAGAATAAAAATAAGTCTGTAAGGTCTGAAATAAGATCTCTTTTAACTGAAGTTTCTTCAGCCATTAAATGCATTTATCACCTGTAAAACCAAATTCCATTTCTAGACTAAGATTGTAATATTTTTTTAGATTAATATTGTGCAATTCAAAGATTAATGAATAAGATTACTCATATTGGATGGTTCTCAAATAATAATCTCTTGCTATAGCTAATAAAGTAGCTATAATTATAAAGACCAAATAGACCAAATCTCTTGCTGGATACAATACTACAAGCCCCGCTCTGCATTATTAGTAGCTTTTTTTAGATGTCTACTAGCATCTAACATGCGGTTAACTTATCTGAGGGGATTAAAGTTTGCATTTTCTTAGCTTCTAAAATGAAATTCCATGCTGGAAGCTGGATGTCGTACTGATTTAAGATCACGTGGCAACACTGAACCCTTGATATTTCTAAAGACCACATCTAATAAGGAAAAACAAGAAGGAGAAAAGGTTTTGAAAATGTGGGTTACAGAGCTTTTATGGGAGCTCTATAGCACATTTGATCGAAATACCGTGTAAAGTAATCAAATTTTGTTTCACATCGTGATAAGACATCACCCCACCAGTATGACAGGAGAATCAGATCAATAATCTCTTTATCTATATACAGAAAGTATGAAATAAGAAAAGAGAAGGAGTAGTGTCTTACAGAATAAATAAGAAATTCTTTACCTACTGTATAGTGCAGTCTCAATTGCTTTCTAATGTCTTCAGGAGTCTGAACTTTCGGGATACTTTGGGTCTGACTGATTTCTGACTGCTGAAGATTAAAAAAAACATTCAGAAACGTAGCTCAATGTTGAATGTATCCTGTTTTACTTTTGACCTAAGTATTCAAAATATTTTTCATTATCAAACAGAATGGTGTATCCTCTCTTTAGGTGACTGTGCATGTTTCACATCTCTTCAGGACAAATAAGATGATTAATTGTGATTTGAAACATATGTACTAGATACATGTACTAAACAACTATCATAAGTTTTCTGTGTCCAGGTATATGACAGCTTAAATCACATGAATGAAAGTTTTCTAGCTACACCATGTGACAACTAATACAAGTTTTAATATCAACTACTGTTTCATAAAAAATCATAGCTATGGGACTTTTTGTCACAGTTACTATTGTCATTCTCTTTTTACAAACCAAAGCTACTAACCTGAAAGATTTGTATAAATGCTTCTGAAGATAAAGACTATTTTTCAAAAGTCGCTACTGAAGTTTAGAACATGACCCTGTATTAGCACATCATTGAGGAAACCTTTTTTCAAGGAATGTGCTTTTTTGAGCGTACACTTTTAACAAGCAAAGAAATCTCAGTATGTCTATATCAAATCATATGGTAATCTCTTATCTGAACCCAGAGCTGAGGCAAACTTTACCCTGACTTCATCCAGACTATGGACATGAAAGATCCCCTGCATTTCTTCTGGACATCCCACATTCCTCACCCATCCTTTAAAGGGCAGTTAAGGACAATTTAAGTGTCCTACTGCTCTGAAGGCAACACCTGGCTGGGTGAGTAGATGAAATAATGCCTTCTGCTGAGCTGCTGATGATAAATCAGCATTTAAATACATTCAAAAAATATTGGATACTTTTGAAAATCTGTGCCAGAATTTTAATTTTACATTTCTCATGTAGTCAGTAGCAAGCAGAATTTTGACCTATGTAACACAGTGTAAATCCAGATTCATGCCCAAATGGTTTATATACAGGTGCATGTTTAAGTGAACGCACCAAAGTGTTCTCTCGAAAATGAGAGTGTGCCTCTTAGACACAGTCATTGCTAAGCAATACATCTACTTAAGACTACATGTTCCCAGCTAATTGTTTTTCAAACATTCTGGATCTGACACCATATTATACACTTACTCTGTATGTGTATGAAAGACCTGGGCTAATGTTTCATTCTTCCTGATGGGGGAGGAAGAACAAAGAGCCAAGTTTTGTGTTCAATTCTCAAGGGAAACATGCAAAACCTAGTTCTTCTCTAATAATTGACCTGAGTACTGACAAATACCAATCAACAGCTGAAACTCAGACAAATTATTTAAAATTCTTTAAAAGTAAGGTACAGGCTATTATACTACCCAATAGTCTCTTAATTGTTGGACATGTGTCAAGCAACATTCACAATAACAAAATTTAGGTGGCTTCCTCCAGTGTCGGCCTCAGTATAATAGGCCGTTTCACTTAGCAAGCACATTTTGAGCAAACATAGTGGTGTTCTGCTGTCTTGACACTGTCCCTGCATGTTTGGGCTGGACAGGAGAAGCAGTAAGAAGAGACTCTGTCCGTTAAGTGCAACTCATTTATTTTCCATCTGCCGCCACCACTGCTTTTGTCTAGACCTCACAAACTAGATGAACACAGCTTATGAAAAACAATTAATAAAGAAATGGGAAGCTGTCAAAAAAGGATAAAGAATCTTAAGTGTAACATATAATGTTTAAACGTTTAAAATCGATTGTCCTCTAGTCAGTGGCAAAATGTTTTTCCTGTGGCAAGTCTTGCGATATGTCCACGATAGCATGTAAACACAGCACAGCTAGTTGTGTCTGGCACACAAGCGGTCTAAGTTGCTTTTGACAGCCAGATAACCAGAAGCTTATTTAGATTTAGGGGGTGGTGGTGATGAGTCTTTGCCAGTTGTAGAAATAGTAGCCTAACAACTTGTAATACATATAATTACTCTCCATATCCCCTGGTCAGCATATCTTCTGATATGTAAATTAGATGGAGCAAGCAGATGTATAACCTAGGAAGCATTCCAGATTCATCTTGATAAAAGTATGGTATTCATACTGGGCAGTGTTCCTTTGTCTATAACAATGCCACACCAAAAATACATGCAATGTAAAAATAAAGCTATTGACCATTTCCAGGGGCTACAGTCTAAATGGAATATTTTCATTCCACCTGCCATATCTAATAAGCAGTATTATTTATCAGCATCACCACCACATGAAGGTAGATATGTGGCAAAAACATAGGAAGAGATGATAGAAACAGCAAACATTTTATAAAGAAATTTCTAAAACTTTTGAATTTACCTAAAAAGTGAAAAACTAGGGAAATATGAAGATGACAATGGTAAAACTCATTGATACAGAAGCTAATTTTATGTGCATTTGAAAGATTTAGAGAGTTTTCTACCTACCTACCTACTTACCTATTACATTTGTCTCCTGCGCAAACACTAAATCATAGAATCATAGAATAGCTTGGGTTGGAAGGGACCTTAAAGATCGTCTAGTTCCACATATTCCAATGTCCCAAGTCCCTGGCACTACACAATATAGAGACTCCCAAAGCAAATTATTTTTATTTCTTATTGAAGAGAACAGACAGGGGGCACTTAAAATACTGATTTTATTTTATTTCTTCAATCAATACTAAGTCTTCTTGAGCTCTTCTTTGTAATTTAAATAACTTCTAAAATAGTGAAAGTTAACAAACACCATCTATGGTACCATTTGTATTTACAATAATATAGAAACAGTTTTGATTTGGGGGTGGGGCTGTTTGGTTTTTTTGCAGTTTTTGGTTTTTGTTTTTTGTTTTGGTTGGTTGGGTTTTTTTGTTGTTGGTTTGGTTTGGGTGTTCTGGTCTCTCATGACAGTGCTTATGGGAAGCAAACTAGTGTGAACATATTCAGATTTAGGAACACTTTGAGTATAGTAAATCTTGTATTTTAGGAAACATCATGATTTGGCATATTGTCCCACACAGTAAAAATCAAACCCTTTTTTTTCAAGATTAAGTTGTTGAAACAGTTAGGATGACTTTATTAAGACATGATTTTTACTGTTTAATGATGCATCTGTGATAATGTAGCAAATCAAAACCATACTCAGTGTAACAGCCAAGTGCTGTTATTCTCTTGGTATATTATCAGAGTCTTGTAAAAGCTGAGCATTTTTTTGCTAACTTATGGGAGAACAAAGTTTGGTTTCATTTTCTTTTTTTGTTCTTGGTGAGATTCCCCAAAGAGAATTGAATTGCAAGGTATGGCTTTTTCTTTGTTCATGTATTTATTTATCACATTAGCTTGTGTTATGGTAATGCAGTTAAGGTTATCATAACTTGAGATTATTTTTTAATACAGGCATTTTGGATCAAACCAACTGCTACAAGAGCATTCTGTGAGCTAATCACTCGAATATTTCTTGATACAGAAACATTTCCGGCTATCTTTTTTTAAAAATAGTAAATACCAAGCACTTTATATTGTTTTAAATTACATGTCTAATGCTCCTAGGAAAAAATATTCAATGAGGATAGAATAATCTGATTTTTATTTATTTTTTATTTTTTATTAGGGCATGCAGTGTTTGGTTACAATGTATGTATTTGTTGATCTGATACGTTCCACTGAATGTCCGAGTGAGACAGTAAATTGTAATTTTTCTTACTAGGCCATCAGGTGGGTAATGACATATTTTCTTACCTTTCCAACTTTTCTTAGTTTTCTTTACTGACAGTTGTGAGCTGCTGCCTTCACTGTGTGCGTCTTCAGACTTTTTAAACTGGGAAAGCTTATCTTGACCTTCCCTCAGAAATATTTCTGGAAGAGCCTTGAATGAGATATCAACTAAAGGAACCCTTCCAAAGAAAACTTTCAATTGAGTGAGCAAATCAAATAGTATGCAGTGTATATGGGTTCAAACACAGTGCAAATAATGCCAAGGTTGTGGATTTAACTCCCATAGGGGCCACTCACTTACTCGTTGGACTCAAAGATCCTTGTGGGTCCTTTCCAACTCAAAGTATTCTGTGATTCTGTGATCTTTATAAGCTGGAGAGTTTTCTGTCAATCCTACAGGCTTTTCAAATGAAATTTTCAAATCTTTATTTATATTAGGTTGATAAAATCCATGAGATGAAGTCTGGACACTGTAAAAACAAACCATGACTTTAACTGCTCTCTACGCACAGGTGATGAAATGGCATCAAATTGATCAAATTCAGTAATTTTGTTGCAGCCTAAGGAACAATGATTTATAGTACATAGGGAAATTTATTAGCTAAAGAAAGAATTAATAGGCTCTAATCTGTGTAAATAATTTTATAGTTTACCTGAAATTTTGAGGAAACCAGTTTCTTTTCAATTTACTAGTCTGACCTTTATGTAAGCCTTTTTATAGTTCAGAAATGTTTAAATGCTTATTTTATGGATATAGAAATTTAGATAATATAGAAATTTTTCTAATATCTAAATTCTCATCATTGCTTTCTCTTTGATCTGTTGGCCTCATCTCTGCTTTTCAAATTGTTATTTAAATAAATTAAAGTTATCTATCATATCTATATTCTGACAGAATTTAAGACCATAAAACCGAGTCGGATCAGGTTAGTATTGCCATCACTTCCCTTAAAACCTTAGGCATGATAAAGAAAACAGAACTTAAAGAAAACTTGCTGCACACAGAAGTTTCATCTCTAAAATTGCTGTTTGCTTATTTTCTGTGATGAGTTCAATCTTTGTTGGCTGAATTACCATGTTGGTTATTGAAAAAAGTAATATTAAAGGAAAAATTACTTGCACTTTTTGAGACAGTCAGCAGAGGGCATTTATGGACTAACTCAAGACATATTTCTGCATTCACTATGGGAATTCTGAGAAGTGTTCTGAATGACACCATATTGCTATGAAAACTAAATCACTACTTTTAAAAATGGAAAGCTTTGATGTAAAATGAGTTTTTAATCACAAAAAGGGAAGAAAGAGTGATGACCAATATAATTTTTGGCTTCTCTGGAATTAATTGACTGCATTAAGTATATCAGACAGCATGAATTTTCACACCACCGTGGAAAAAAATGTAATAAGAAAAGGAAAAAAAAGTAGTAAACACTGCTTGCTTTCTTTCATCATTTTACAAATATATAATATATATTTGGAGGAAGAAGCTAGTTCTTTTTAAGACTACTACAACGTAATAAAAATCGAATATTGCTGGATTTTTTTAGAAGATGGTTTTATCTTTCATGCTGGAAGACATGCTAATTTATATTATTAAATAGCTGCCTTTCATTTAATATAATAATAAATAGTCTAATAAAATGATGGAGACTTTGAAGAAATAGTTAGGGGTCAGATAGTAAAAGCTGTTGTGATAATCAAAATGTATAGGTAGGTCCAGAATATAAATTTACCTAAAGACTTAGAAAATCAATATTAGCCACTTTTGATTATCCAAAACTCTGTATTTCATGTGTGGCTATATTTCATAATGAAATAACATCTTTGGATGTACCTTCTTTATCAAGAAGAATGTAATTTTGGCCCAGCACTCCCAAAATAGAGATCTTGTCAGTATGAACTGTATAAAATAGAACTAAAATCTTAAAGAGACGTGTTAGATGGGAAACCTTATAAACCTTTACTTATAAACTAAATTCCAGATTTGATAATAATCACTAAATACTGTGGTAACTTGAGTTTCATTTATCAATAGATGAGTTAAATGGAAAGAAAATGCAGGGTGAAAAATATTTGCAAAATTAAGAGAAAAGGCCTAAAGATCAGTAAAAGAAGAAATGTTCTCTTTGGGTGAATATTTGCACTCTCCTTAGTTCAAAGTTGGTAGGTTTCAGTAAATAAATAAATAAAAACATTATTGTAGAAAACATCTGTTTTAAATTTCATATTGTTGTTCTAACTTAAACATCCATCTTTTCTTCTAAACATATCACAGTCATGGGTAAAAATAAATTTAATTCTGAAACCTCGTTGAGAGAATTGCCCTACATTTAGTAACAAGCAAATCATGCTTTTTTGGTAATACGGGTATATTGCATGCTCTTTCTTTTCCACACTTTTTTTTTGCTTTGAAAAAGTTTATACTTTTTTTATTGCAAAGCAGCATTTTTGTATGTATTTGTAAGCCAAGGCTTTCAGATTGTAGTTCAGTACAAGTTCAAAATATTTCTATGCCTTCCATTTGTTTCACGCTTTTATGATACAATCACACTATAGTAGTCCATGTCATTGCATGATGTTTTCGGTCACCTTTAGCCCTTGTGAGTGCATATAGATATTCCTCCAAATGTTGTAGCTTGGCTAAAAAATTTTAACTTATATAGTGTAAATCAGATATTTGCAACTCAAAAGAAAACACAATAAATGTATTGACTGTGTAATAGAAATACAAAATAACAGAAATCATGTACTTCAGATCTTCTAATTACAGTTGCAATCTTCATTTGTATGTCTCTGAGAAGTTTAGAGTTAACACATTTAATGGCTTGAAGTTCAGAAGAACCCTCCTGTTAGAACATTGCATGAAATATGCCTCTGAATAAGGGGTTACTGCTGACAATGCCTTGCTTTTCTACTTCACCGTGAAGGTTTAGGTGTTTACAGCTGTTATTTCAGTAACAAAAGAGGAGGTGAGTGGCTTGGGCACCAGATCATCAACAGATCAGATCATCAACGATGTTATATTTAAGCTACAATAAGGAATTTACATGATAAAACAATACCTTCTGTATTGCAGAAAAAGACCCAATTCACTGACTGTTACAAAGACATTACTGGTAGCAGAAAAGAGACACAATTTCTGAAGTGTCTTCTTGATGACCAAGCACATAATTGGTAAGAGTTTTACTTGAACTATATTTAATGTACTCTTATTAAAACTATGCTTCCAGAGGCCGTGCTTTAATAATGTAACTATATTCAACAGATAAATAAATAAAAATTAAAAAGACAATAGTTAGAGCTGACCATTTTTTTCTTTGGCTACATAATCTTTTAGAGCTGTGAATTATATAGTAGTCTCTTTTTTGGTTCTCTGAATGTTGTGTGATACCTCATGGAAATCTGCATTATACATACTAACTGCTTTGGAATAACTAGTTTAGGAATATTATAGATTTATATACATCTATATTTTTAAATATATATATGTGCATGTATACCCATGCATGCAAGCATTGCCTCTATATAAATATATGCAGACAATTGTCAACTAGCATTTTCCAATGCATAAATCCAAGAGGCCAAAGATTTACAGACTTAAGAAATAACCAGGATTTTTCTTTCAGAATTTTTATAGTATTTATGATTTTTTGTAAATGACATAATTTTGATAAAGTTATCGTAGTCCTAAAATATACTTGTGCCGCAAGGAGCTGATCACACTCTTAAAGGACCTTGAACACATGTAGTCTTCAGGTATATTACTTCATAAATGAAATTCAGATATCATTAGTATCAGAAGAGAAACTTGGTGAATAATTTGTTTCTCTGTGGTATAAAGGTCTGTGACTTAAATAAACTTTTAACCAGGCTACAGGGTTCAGTAAAACGCAAAGTCTGGAGTTTGGCTTGGAGAAGAAATGGGACTAGGATCAGGAAGAAGGCACTGAGAAAACAGAATTTAGCAATCTAGAAGAGTGGAAGATGTCTAATGAGAATTATATGAAAAACAATGGAAAAAGAGAATGCAGAAGCAGGAAAGCAATGGCTTCTCCGACTTGAGAAAACAATTACAGTCAGTGGGACACGAGGACAGTGCAGACTTTCTTCAAGCCACTGCATTTCAACAAAATAGTCATCATGCTCATTTTCACGTGCCGTTGTAGCAGATTATATAATTCACGTGAGGTTGTCTTAACTAGTGATTATCTTAACTGGACAGACATGATAAGGGGCAAATGAGTAAAAGCAATGTAGCGTTACTAAAAGAGAGACAAGAATGAGCTGGACTGAAAACAAATGGTTAAACTAGCAGATTACCAGTTTTCGCTGTGACTTGAGTGGGATCTGATGCTACTTAGTATTTTCACTAATAACAGTGACCAAAAAAATAAATTTTGTTTTGAAATTTTCTAATGACACAAGACAGAGAATCATAATCAAAGTGTTCCACAGGAAGGCATCACTAACGAGTGAATTAAAGAAATGTGATGAAATGTGCATGATTAATCATTATCTGGGAAAAATAATGGAGAGAAGCACTTCTTAGATTTATTTGACTCATATTCATTGCCAAAGGATAGATAAAAAAGCAAAGACAGTATTCTACTTTACTAACTTTGAATTAATCAAGGTATTTACAGAAGAGCTGTGTACTTGCTAATGCCATTGCACAAGCAACTGGTAGGATCATTTTACTACTCTGTGTAGTTGTGGTCATCTGTATTCACTGAAGATAAACTCATACTGAAGCTGGTGAAGAGAACTACTGGGATCGTTGAGGGTGGATCTCACAGGAAGGGATTAATTGCCTTGATTAGTGTAGACAGATGAAGTACAGAGAGATGTCCCAAACAATTCAGGAGCACGTGTGAATATCAAGAACACCCTGCCTGCAGTGCAGTGCAGGCAGGCTGCTTAGCCAGCTTTAAGAGCTTGATAAATGTGCACATATATATTGCTTGTCTGCGTGGTGGCACTGTGATGGACTTAGTGATTCTGAAGTTTCTTTCCAAGAAGGCAGCAGTAACAGAACATAAACTTTGGCACTAGTGGAGACATAGCCTGTATGTATAGGCCTGCAGGTTAAAATTGTTTGCTCTTTTTGTGTTTATTAGATGTGCAACTTCATGGAATTACACAGCATGGCTAAAACATGCAACATTCAGATACAAAATAACCTTTTCTCTCATCTAAACTGTTTACTTAGAGGAAACTGTAAACTGTAAGTCATGGTATTTTTTTCTAGTTAGACATGCTCTAATCCCCATGATTATGCCCTTCCATTGCTGCCATTAGAGATTTATGGTGGTATAAGAGGAGTCTCACTGTAAGAAGTGCTAAATGCAGATTTTTATTTATATTGATTGAAATAAATATTTTAAAAATATTTTTTAAAATAATTGTGAAGAAGTATGAACAGAAAGAATTTTTGGATGCTATAATTTATGACTTCATAGCTGACAGATTGGCTGACAAAGATTGGTGATGCTATGGATAATAGATCTGCTCCCATCTGTGGGGAGAGAAACACTTTGAATGGCAGTTTTGGAACCTCTCTGCTAGACAAAGGTAGCAACAGAATGTTAGAAATATCTGAGGAAGAAGTAGGGAGATGAGCAAGGAAAGGTCTTGAAAGGAGTTATTGTCCTTCCAGAACAGGAAAATAGCAACATTCTTTTTAATTCCACCCCCCCATCTATAAAAAAGAAATATAAATTGAATCTAAAGAATTTTGAGTGATCTGATTTGTTTCACAGGGATCCTCCCCCAGTGGGTCAAAATGAGAGTAATATATTCCTGAATTAATTCAAACTCACAAACTTTTTTCAGCAAAACACTGAAGACTTGTTACTAATTGCATGAGCTAGAAGGTATTACTGACAATTAGACAACTGTTTATGAGAATAGGATCTCTGAAGACTGTCATCAAGCACCCTGATTTTTGCTCTGCCTTCTCTTGTAGAAGTCACAGTGATGGTTGAGAAGATATACCAGCCATTCCAGCATCCTTGTTGCTGAGATAAACTTCTCCTGTAAAAGGGAACAATGATTTGAGGACAATGATTTCTTAAACATGGACCCATAGTTGCTGGAACTTTTTTGCAGGCGCTCTGAGTGTGGCATTCAACTCACCTAACATCTGCTCTCTAAACAGCTATCCAGGCGAGCTGTGTGTTGTTATCCATTGTTCTTTTTCATAGCAATGGAGAAAGGAAGAAACTTTATTACCCCTGGTTTGCTGCTCTGTTTCTCTGCTAGAGATTAACACCCCGTCAGTGGAGTTGGTCAGCAAAATGAAGCCTTGCATTTCACATCCTAATACATGTACTTCAATATCCACCAGTGAATTAATGCAGCACTTTGTGGTTTGGAGAGCAGGCATACATATTAACTTTTCTTTCTTCTCCTCCACATGTGAAACAATCCGCAAAGAAACAACATAGTGAGCTGTGCACTGCAACAACACAACACAAGATATTAGAGTGCTTATGATATACAAAGCACATGCCTTCGCTTGTCTGAGCATCAGTTTTCCAGTGAATAAAGAATGGTTAAAAATATTTGTCTGATAAGAATGTCTGCAGTGTGCAAACACTTGCTAGCTTCCACTGCTCATATAGTCCATTATGGTTTTTTTAAATGTTCATGAGTGAAAATATGGGTATGGAAGGACGTATTTCTCAAGGTTCTGGAAATAACCACATCACGAATAATGAAATGTCACTATTTTGAAAATGTCATTTTCTTCTGAATCAATTGCACGTTGGAAAAAAATTTTTTTTTTTGCTGTTGTTGAAAACAAATAAATAATACCTTCCTCATGAGTATTTTGCCCAGTTCTAACATTTCAGAAGCAGTGTTGGATGCTTCAACTGTTCAACTTTCAAGCCTGCAATGATAATAATTAATACTTTCTATCAGTGCTTTATATTCATTACAAGTACCAGTAACATTAGTGACATTGTTAAAAGTTCCTTATCTGAATGCTGCTCAGATAGACAAGATGCATGATTTTGGATCATAATGCTGTATCATTTAAACCTGGATTTACTTGCCACCATTTTTCCTGGCTTCTACATGAAATGGTGCTTTGTAGAGATTATTTTGGGACCCAAAATGTTAACTATTCATTGGAATGCACTGTACAAACTTAGAAACATGATGAATAGTATTTTAGGCATAAGCATTTTAAACATATCTGTTCTGTGTTTAAATGTCAGAACAAAGCATATTACAGGAAAAACACCTACAAATGCAAAAATGCAGTAAAACCATAAAATATGGGTTAAAAATTTCCATATTTGATCTGGGTAGCAAATTATAGAGAGAGCAAAAACCCCCTACGCATAACCATAGCTGCCAATTCTGGATCTTTCAAAAAGCAAGGGCAGGATACCAAGTACATGATTCTGCCTTGTGCCAAGCAAGCATCTATGAAAATGTCACCTTTATGCAAGTGAAACACAAAAACGAGTAGAATTTGCCCTTAAATGTGAGGGGGAAAATGTTCTGAAAATAAACAAATTGCTTTTTACTGCTAATTAAAACATGAATCAATAAATATTTTCAAAGTTAAATAATACTGTTCCTCTCAAGCTGAGCACCAATCTGCTGGTCTCCAGCCAGAAGAGAATCTTTTCTAGCATAGTTACAAACAACTGATGAGTGGAGCTGAAAACAGAAACATGAATACAACTTTCACAGTAATTCAAACAAAACTGCATGGATTTAACATATCATTTAAAGGTTCTTTACTCTTTCTACCTTTTTGTATAGTGGTCAGTACATTGCTGGTGAGATAATGACCTACAAGGAACAGTCAGATTACGGTAATTAACGTGTCGGTTTCAAAATAAACACCATTTGGTTCAACAAAGCCTGCAGCTAGGATAATGTCAGGACTAGGAAGACATTTAAAACCCAGTTGAAGCAGACTTGCTGTTTCTGAACAGAAAACATGCAGTAACATCCTGTGTTACTGTAGACTTACAAAACTGCTGTTGCTGGTCACCTGAAATTGATTTCTAGGCTAGGAAGATGCGCAAGACAGACTCCCTGCTTTGGATGTGGAATCTGATAAATCTTCACTTCTTGTCTTCTTTCATTTGATATCTTTGGTTTTCCAACAAGAATTTTTAAAAAGTGAGTCTATGATTAGAAAAACAGATGCCAAATTAATATTGGGTACTCTTGTTGTTTTGCATATTGATTATGGTGTAGTGGGGACAATAAGGGTCACTTGAATTATGGAAAGGTAGCTACTAAGATTTCGGAGTTGAACCCATCATGCTTGCTGAGCTCTTGGGAGTAAAGCCATGTTATATTTGTTAACTATGTAACAATTTAACTTTCTATGAGAGTACTGAAAATTCTGTGGAAAATTTTACACTGAACATGCTTAGACAATTATACAAGTTTCTTTTTCTCTCTTGCACATATTCTGACCATACCAAACAAATTAAAATCCCACAACACTCCTATCCCCAACTTAATTTTTCAAAGAATGGAAAAGGTGTCCATACCTGAATTGTGGGAACCTTTCAGGAACACTACATTCCACATAAACTCCTTTTGGATCTGTTTCTGTCATACACCATTAAAAGAAAAAGAAAGTAGTTTATATTATCCTTTAAATAGCACTGTAACATTAAGAAGGCAAAGTTTTGTTTGTTCAGGTTTTTTTTAAATATTATCTTTTCATTCTGAGGTACATTTGCTAAAGTCCTAATAATATAAATGCATATCACCAGTAAAACAGAGTGATGTAATATCCCTAGAAATTTCCAGTTGCCATAGATGTTATAGCCAAAAACTTGACTAAGCAGTTTCAATTTAAATGCAGATTCCTTGAGTAGCAGGCCCTGATTTTTTTTGTGGTAGGTCTAAAGTGTTAGGTCTTACATACATTTACAAACTCAACCTCCTTGTGCCTTCAAACCCCAACAGGTGGTTGTATACCATATATTCTGGACAAATTTGTCACATTATATTTTACATCTGTTAGAGCTTAGACTAAACAACCTCAAGTAGCGGACATAGTACACTAAATATTCGTCCAAAATAATCAACAAAAAAGTATGACTGAATTATAGGTTAAGCAATCTTCAGAGTCACTGCTGACTCTGCTGACAGTATTTCAAATATCTGGATTTTATATCAAGCCTATTATTTTAGGACTAGCTACAGTACTTGAAACATTAAAGTTACTCGATCAGTGGCAAAATTAACAGGGGAGATATTTCTAAATCTTATTACCAGGCATGCAAATAAGGGTTCAGTCCTATTCAGTGATATTGGACAGACTTCTAGCAAGTACAAGAACAAGAACACTCTTACCACGCTTACAGACTGTTCTGGCCAAGGATTTGCCTAGACCATGGCTATGTCTGATCTCTGCTTTCAAGAGGAATATTCTGGACTCTTACTCTGCCCAGCCTTCCGCTCAGTCACTCTGTCTTGGCTGTCTCAGTTTTGCTTGCCTACATCTCTGCTACTCCTTTGTGGGTAGTGTGGGGGTATATATATGTATATTACATATATATTTTGAAGAACTTGGATGATGGGTTTTACAGCATTTGGATGATGAGTGCTAAAAAATACTGAGCAGTATGTGAAATCAGGTGGTATGGAAATATCAGGAACAGTAAGTGGTAATGATAGTAGTGTCATTGGTGGTAGGGTGATGGCACAGCATAGGCTTGGGGGCCCTGAGCCAGCTCATGATTCTGAGTATGCTTCAGAGTGTGTTTCTGAAGTAACACAACCTCTGCTTAGATGTGGTTAATAGCACAGCATAGGGGACAGCCATATAGGAGCACTCTGGAAGGTATAATGGATGGGAGAGCATGTGTTCTGACAAAATATTTGAAAGTCCTATTTATGACTCCACTCTGTTATAATCTGAATGTGATTAAGTAATGTTGAGATATAAATAATCTATTGGTTAATGAACTAAAAGATTATACTTACTTTCACACTACAGTCATTTAAATTGTCTTTGTGGTGAATTGTGGTAGGATGCAAAAGAGGTGGCATTATACAAGCATAAATAAAGAACAGTAGAATTTATACCAAATAAGTTTGCTAAACCCTGCATTAATGAAAACTTCAAAGAGTTGCTGTAGCTGCTGCATGGCAGTAGGAGTAGGCTGAAGATGATAATTGTGGGAATACAGATATATTATTAGAAAGAGCACTCTTCTGCTTCCAACTGCATTACTTCAAACATACTTAATGGCACACTTTACCATCTTTTGTGTTTAGGCATAGGGCACCAGTATATAGATAAATAAGCCTACCTCTCATTCTCCCTTTTTTCTTGCAGTTAAATGCACCACATGCATGCATGCATGAACATGGACAGGAATAGAAAGCATTACATCACTTCCTAGGTAGGGGCCAGGGAATACTTTACAATTCCCATATGGCCATTCCTTACTTGGTATTAATACTTTACCTTTCAACCATCTATTTTCTTATTCTATTTCTTACATTACACTCCTTTAAAACAGGGACAAACAGACAATGAAGTGTGATGCGACGGATTAAACAAAAACTGGAAAATGAAGGACAGACTAATTTTTGTGCTGTATAGAATATTCATATGCAACTTTCAAAAAGTATAAACAAACAGACCTTTCTGAGCTCATGGGAACATGATGTAAACATACATAAAAGGAGGATTTCAAAGCATTTACTCTACTACAGTGGTTCATATATGTTCTTCATACAGAGACAGAAGTACAGAAAAATACCCTCAAGGTTCTACAAAGAGATTATACAAAGGAAATCAAATTCTTCTAATGCTAAAACTGAGCGTAGTTTCAGCACTGTTAATCTGGCCCCTTCATGCATGTGTCACAATTATGGTTCTTTACAGGAGCCTATCTACTTTTGTATAGTGTCTGCCTCTTTTGATGAATGGTTAGTTATTCAGTATTTGACCAATTATTCAAAGAGTGATCTCTTTTTTTGTTAGTATGCAACAGAAATTTCTTCTTCTATATTTTGGTAAAGTTACTATGGCTTCTGAATGTTATAAAAAATTAATTAACTTATCTTCGCAAAGTTCTGTGAAGATAGATGGTGTTATTATCCCTCCTCTGCAGATGACAACCTGGGGCATAGATACTCTGGAAGAAATCAAATAGGATCATCTAGTGAAGGCCAGTGTCATTATGCATTTATACCAAAGTATTAATTGCAATATTTTAGGAAATACAGTATCTTTATTTATTTTGATTCATTAGCTGAGAAAAAAAATCTCATGTTTTGAGCAGTTTCAAACTAAAAATAAAGGACTTTCATGTCAAGAGGAAGACTTCTGAATCTATGGAATTTATGGTATCAGATGCCAACTCAATAACTACTCTTTATGTGGGCCAACTCTGGTCCATGTATGAAATTATTAACATCATACCACTTTTTAACTGCAGAAGAGCAAGGCTCTCTGGACGTCTGTTTTCAACCTTAATTGTAGAACATAATGATCAGTCTACTCTCCTTTTCCTGGTCATGCCCAACCCACTTCTCCCTTCAGCCCTCCCTTTGCAATTTTACAGTATTTCATACTGATCCTATTCCCCTCTGTAAATGTGTTGCTCAAGCTTCTGTTACCTTCCTCTGATTTTTGGCAATATTTCTGCATATTCTGTGCAAATGCTCACTTCAGTTAGGCCATACCTACTTCTGCCCACCATACTCACTGCCTGCCAACCAAAAGGGGACAATACCTAGGGATCTGGAAGGCCAAGGTCTTTTCTCAGACTGGAGATGGACTTCCCAGAGAGAAGAACTCTGAAATTGGTTTAAAATTAACACCACTGCAGGACTGTAAGAAAAATCTGAGTTCACATGTAATCAATGTGTGCATCAAATGTTTGTTGCCTGTTACTCTTGACAGGACCATAACTGCACTGTACTAGAGCATCTGAGCAAATGAACTACAGTAATTTCATAATTTTTTAACATGAACCGAATGGGGTAGTGGCTTGTTTTGCTTGCTGTGAGTTTTTTCCTTCTAGTTGTTTTAGAAACAGCAACTCTATTTTACTTTTTCTTTTTTTTTTTTTTTAAATATACACATGTATGTATGCACATACAAATAATTAAATATAAATAGCTTGAAGCAAGATACTGAAATGACAAATTTCATGTAGAAATTTGGGTAGGGTTCAGGTAAGTATGCTAAATTTTGGTAAAACTATAACATGCTGAAAAAATATTTATTATAATGGAAAGGAATTGAACAACTGTAGTTCTGGGAGTAGTACCTGGACAGTGAATCATGCTATTTAAGCTACTACATGGAAACATCCAAGAGTAAAATTCTCTGAAAGTTCCCAGTCCTCCTCTTTTTATACTTGAGTAGGCATAAAATAACACCGGACCTGCAGATATTATTATTAAGGCATGGCTCGTTTACACCATTGGAAGCTTCACTGTCTTGCATCACATGCTATCAATCTATCTATATCCCATCTTCCATGCCAACATTTTCTGATAAGAACATTTTTTCTTTTGAAATTATAAACATATTTTAATTAACATTTCCTGCACGTTAATTTACTTTGCAACAGATTTAAAAAGAAATTATTTTAATTGTAGTTTTCTATCTTCATTGCTATTTCTTCAATGACAATTTCACATTTTATTTAAAATATTTATCTGTCAAATCAAACACATTCCTGTCTATTGACTTGATAGACATCTTTTACTGTTGTTAAGGCTTAATCATTCCAGGGATGAAGAAGTATTTAAGAAACTTAACTGATTAATATGCTCACTAAGAAGTGTTCACACTACATTTTTCCAAGAAAATTTGCAGGCTACTGGGCATCCATAAATCATCTGCCTAAGAAAAAAAAAAATGAAAACAATACTAAATGAAAAATTTTCTTTATGACCCATTTTCCATTTAGGTGCTCCCAGCTATAAAAGTGTTTTCAAAGAGAGCTAGCCATTATTTTTTAATTTAAAACTACCTCTGAAATTAATCCCTTTACCTCTCTTGATATCTTTCTGACAACTTTCTAATCTCTTCAAACTGTTGGTTAAAAAGTGCACCACTAAATCAACCTGTCATCAATTTTGTCTCTCACCACAGTGACTCAAAGAGTTGCATCAGCTAGATCATTTAAAGAAACCACAACTTTTTCAAAGAACATCTGCTGCTGTAATTTATAATGTATAACATAATCTGACATCCAAATTTGACAGAGTTTGGTGATGTCTTCCAATAAGGGGTTGTGAGAGATTCTGTCCTGGGATGCTGAGAACAAAGAGGCAATAAATTATTAAGAGATACAACTACCAATCTAATAAGAAAAAGAAAAATAATCAATCTCTACTTTGAACACCAACAAATATGATGCCATGCAGACCTCTTTTTAAACAGCCTGTTTTAATTTTAAGTATGTGCTGGTTTCTCAGGACATAATTTCCTGAGATTAGTGAATATGAATGAAAGTGCTAAGTGCTGACAATTTGAATTCTCACTTCTTTTAACACTCAAGTGCTAAATATTGCCCAAACTTTTGCTAAAATGTTAAGTATCTTTTTTTTTTTTCACTGGTAAATTACCATTGATTTGAAGAACTGACAGCTACAGCCATAGAATAGTAGGAAGAAGTTAGTGTATAGGAGAGGCGAATTCCGAATCACAATGAGAAAAAAACACCCAATTTTCATGAGGAAGGAAACTGCTCTATTTCTGAGAGAGAGAGAGAGAGCAAGAGGGTAAGTCAATGTGGGCTCAGTCTAGGCAGAAGCATCAGAAGAGTGAAACCACCGTGGGTAGTGAGCAGTAGTCTGCAGAAATGATAGCATTTCCAGGGACAAATTCTCACTAAAAGTCTGTCATCAAGGCAGTTACTTTTGTGACTGAAATTCATCGCATTGTTTCATATCTACATGCTGGGTGTATAGGTACCGTAAGATGAAATTGGGGAAGGGAAACCTTTAAGAGATCTGCAGAGATAAAGTGGATTAGATAAACACACAAGTTGCATTTAGAGAACTTCTATTAGTACCATCTGGCAATGAAAATATTGGTTGCTATCATGCCATTGCACCGGTACATGGAATCTTTTTTGCTAACTTCCTGTAAGTGCTCTGGTATGGAAAGTCGCTTTCAATGCACATGAAAAATAATGGAAAGGAGGAAAAGAGCTGGTGGAAAGCAGGTTCATATTTTTTAATGGAAAAGTTATCCACTCAGCAACAAAGGTGGTGAAGTTCCCAGTTTGAAAGTACTTTACAATCAGAGGCCTCATCAAGAGAGTCATTTTCAAAAAAGCACCACACTCCCTCATTGCAAATGAATAAAAAGCTGAGAAAACAAGCAGAGAATAAAGCTACTCTCAGCCTGGGGTTGGCTCCGTAGTGTGGCCTAAATCAATCCCCATCTTTTTTTATTCAGAGTGCACTTACATGCTGATGTGACGGCACAGTTTTGTACAAGAGGTCCCAGGTTTGGTAACTTAAAGGAGGCTTAAACAGTTCTTAAAATCCTTTAAAGGAGAAGGCATGTTGTCTGTAGTAAATACAAATGTATACTGCAATTATAAAACAGCATATAGAATATTATTTCTATTTTTTTATCTTGCATTGATTTTAAATAAATTGTATTCTCCTATAGAATCTCTAGATCTTACTCACTTTTATGTTTACAGCATAAAATAATGTAAAAATAAGTAGTGTCTTACCAATGTGAGCAGATTGTGCTATCTTCATTTTCCAGGACTTTGTACCCTTAGTACACACTGTCAATAATCCAGTGCTATGATTACATTAAATTAAAATTATATAAAAATATTTTGTGTGAAACTAGAAAGTTTTGGTTCCTTTCATTTTCTTACTCTCGCCTGAGTCTTTTAGGCCTTCCAACGCTTCACCAAAACACTTTTTTTAAATGACAGTTGAATGCCTCATGTTTAAATGTCCCCAGAATTATGCTTGAAGAAAAATACAAAATATTGCGAAGACTGTAACAAATAGAAAAAGTGTCATCACAACTATATGAGTCTATTTTAATTTGCATTTCTGCACATCATTTTAAAAGAAAGTTATCTTTTCAAAATACAAAATAGGTGGCAAATGCCCTAACTAACCATGAAGTGGGAAATACACTGAATACCCTGAATTATCAGTCTGCATCTCCTGTTTCTTCATATCATGCGATCTGACAGGTAATCTTATAAGAATAAGAAAGAGCTCTACTGGGTGGGATGCAAAACTGAGTTTATCATGTTGCATCAACATCTAAACAGGATGTGGAAAATTGGTTTATTGATTAAGGGATATTTTAAAACATCCTAAAAGATCCATCTTTTAAAATATCCATCTTTTAAATATGGCAGTACAGTACCATAACATGACACTCCTACATCATGATTTTGATGATGTATAAAACAGATAATGACAAACATCAGCTGCACTGCATGTGTTCCTCATGATGTTCATAAACCATAGTTTAGGAATGCACATATTCAAGAACTGGCAGAAATCGTGTACACTATTCTCATACAGGGAATAATGTACCATGAAATAGAATAAACTTTTTTATCTGCTCATGTACTTCTGCTACTAGTGCTGAAAGATATTATTATATTGGGTTTTGAGAACATTGTCCTAGCATCCGTCTGCCTTCTATTTGGAACTTCCAGAAGAATTCCCCTTACCTGCACCCAAAAACATAATCATATTCTAAGAATGAATTTTAGTGAGTCAAATTTGTGGCTACTATTTACCAGATTAGATAATATTATCATTATTATGTTCATCATTACCAAGAAAAACAAGCTAACAAAACCCCACAAAAAGCCCCTTTACAACAAAATCTATCATTTATTTACAATTTATCTACCTGTTTTTGGCGAAGATCAAATTACCAAATTCAACGCCATATTTGGAACTCTTTCTTTCTAAGATCTTCATTTTTCACAGATGTCATTATGAGGACTGTAAATTTCAATGCTAATTTGTACCTCTATGAATCTATCTGTCTACTCTATTGAAACATGATAATTTAAAAAAGAATGAGAAACAGGCAGTGAATATCTGTTGCTTGAACGTCATTATCTGTCACTCCTTACTAGGCTTACAAGACCCATTTTGAAGATCATGCTGCCTTTTTATACTTGCTGGGTATCCATTCCTTAGACCTCATTTGCTTTGGTGGTTCAAGATGTCAAGTGCTCAGAGTGTGTGGCAGCAATTTTGCAAATTCCCTGAAGTGCTTAGTCCCTACTTAGTCTTTTAAACAGAAGACTATTTCTGCTTACCTACAAAAGCTCACAGTCACGTTTGTTAAAATCCAGCTATCTCAACGGACTCTAACTTAAGACAACATAAATAGCAGAATCTGGTTATTTACATAATTTTCAATCTGTGTTTTAGTACAGAATATGTATGGTAACAAAAATGATGTCATATTTGTGCTAATAAAGCAGTATTTTATATTTCTACATTCAAAATTGTAATTCTAAAAGGATCTGCTCTATATATGGGCATAAAAGAATATCTATTTCAAATGTTCTTGTGAAAACTATTGCTGAAATCCCACAACCCATTTCTAAAACTTTTTCAGAAAAGTGATCTATTAAAAAAAAGGCTCAAATATTTCTGAGATACCACTATGCTAATGTGAGGCCTGGAGGACACATATATGAATTAATGGCATGCAACTGGAATTTCACCTTTCTCTGAAATGTCAGACATGGGTTATTGATGGGGTAATATTTATGGATCAGTGACTCAGTTGTTACATTGCAATTCTCGAACAATAGAATTTCAGTAGAAAGGTTCTGAGTTTAAATTTTCAAGATTAACAAGGCATCATTCCCTTACAAAAATAAGGTGTGTATGTCCATATCCTGAATATTCCTATTCCCAGTCAATTCCTCATATGACTTTCTTGTGCTATACTCTCCTTGTGATGGACCTGTCAAGATTCTCCAAAATCTTGACATACACACCTACAAAAGACTGAGATTTACAGCTCATGCTCTTGTTCTTGACTGACTTTCAAATCGCCCCTTTCTCTTTTGTCTCACTATGTCTCTAGAGGCCAAAATGTTTCTGATACATTTTGTTATCATTAACAAAATGTTATACTCTGGTTATATTTAACCAGAAGCTAGAGAATATAGGTACTTGGCTCCTATATTTAAATCTGCATCTGGTGACAAAGGGACATAATTTAGTCCTCTTTAGAACTTCTAAAAGTTCTCCTTTAGTCACCGGACATCAGAGAGTTCAAAGATGAAGTAAAAAAGGGATGTGTTAATTTGCTGATATGTGATGAATATTTCCTACTAGAATAGTCAGGGTCTTGGTGACTCAGTCTCAATATCAAAAGGTTGAATATTTTTTCAGGCACAGACATGGGTTTTTTTCATCATTATTATATTGAGTTTTGAGAACATTGTCCTAGCATCCTACTATGTAAGAATTTTGCAGGAGAATTGTAAACACTGCTTTGGGATAGTCCCCAACTTTATTTTGTTCCCTATATAAAAGAAATGTATCTGTACAAGAACAAATTCGAATTTCACCATTGGGGGAGAAATCATAATGGTTTTCCCATACTTATCAGTTTGTATTGATTTCTATGAGCTTATATGGGTCTTAACATGTTTTCAGGGAAAAGCATATTTCTTTTATTTTAGTATGAAATCTTGGATTCGGCCACCTGTCTCTGAAGAACAGTTATCTTTTAAAAGAGCCTTAATAAATGAGTGGGGCAACATTTACAAAGTACCATTTGTGCATTCTGCAGCAATCCTCACACTGTCTGTTAAATGAAATTGGCCTTCACTTCTGTTTCTGAATGTGATGAATGGCATCATTCAATAATATACGTTTGTCGAGTTGCAATCTTGTGCAGTGTTAAGTGAGGATCAGTCTGCATATAAAATATATTCTCTAATTAAAAAAAAAAAACAAGACAGAAAATGGCAGGGAAAAATTTTGATGCCACTATATATGCTATCAAAATTAAAGAGAGGACATTGATCATTGGGAATTTTGTTTTATATTGAGTTTCCCATGCAAGAGCTGGTGATGTAAATTGTACCTTGGGATTTAAATTTAAATTAAAAAAAAAAATCCCTTATCCATGCAAAATCCTTTCTTACTGATGCAAATAGGTATTTCAAGGTGTGAGTAGAAATTCAAATATTATGCATTTTTATGTGCTAGATAAAAAAATTCGGGATACATATGCACAAATGCTTCTGGATGAGGAACCTGTTCCCTTTGCAATTTCAGAAGGCATGTGAAATTGTAATTTCTAACCTGACAGGAATTTTTTTAGGGTTTTTTCTTTCCTAAAAAAGAAAGCTCACAAGCCATACACTATTCAGCAATTCCATGATGAATATAATTTTTCAAAAATATTTAAATAAGATTGTGGCCTTCCTCAATGAATAATGAGAATCCATCAATACTAATCACAACTGTTTAAGGCACATTCATTGTAAACCACAAAAAATAAAAAAAGACAATTAATGGCATATTGAGTGGATCAAGTTTTATTTGCGCTAAACCTACTCTCTCAGGAGCATTTTCTATTAACATTGCTTTCTACAAGTGATAGAAGTTTTAACCTTAGTGTAGCAGATAAGCCATTGATCTGTCAGCAGACTTTTCCCTACCTCCCACAGTATGGGGCTTCAAAAGTTTGTTTGGAAATGAAACCAAATTCTATGTTTCCTCTACAGATGGTTGACCTCTTTCAGTTAGTGGCTGCATTACTCATTTAAACAATTATACAGGTCAGAATGGTGTAATCTAAATTATTTAGTCTCTGAGTGTTTTTCAGACACCACTGACAGTCCGAGAGGATCCAGCTGCTGATTGTACCTGGATTTGAACTCCGCAAGATAACAGAGCTTTCGTTAAGAGTTTCAGTCACCAGACATTGTTTCATTTGCAAAAACATATACCTCAGGCAAAGCACTCCTAAGGGAACGCAACTGCGCAGGTATCAGAACATGCCAATAGCAAGACTAACATTTCTCAGACCAAATGTTCAAAGCAGTTTTTACTCTATCTGAATAAAAATACCTGGGTGCTCCTCCAGCATGCAAATCTTAAAAATATCTTTTCTTGTTTGTCCCCCACAGGGAGCAATTCAAGTCTACCAAACAGTCTAGCAAAATATTATGATAACCTTTTCTATCCTAATTTGTACTGGAGGCTGTGTGTGTGCTAGGATCAACATTAATTACTGTATAACATTTCAGCTGTGTAGTTCATAGAAATGTCAGGGAGTTAGCTAAAGGGGATGTGGGGTCCTGATATCAGCAGGGGGTAAGTGGCCTCAGCCATTGTGCAGCATGTGGATGATGGAAATTTACAAAAATAGAATCCATAACTGAGGTGTTAAAGCTAACTAACCCCAATAAAAAGTTCTTTTTCACCAAGAAAACCGTCACATAGATAAAGTGTTCACCAGCAATTACTTGCATTTTCTAATAAAATCTAAGTTAATAAAGTCTGGAATTCAACAATTACCAAAACAGACTGTAATAATGATTCTACATAATAAGTGATCTACTTTGTTAAAGTTAATATATCAGTTTGAATTAATGCATTTTAAATTCAGATTCCTTTTGCAGCTTGAATCCAAACTAATTACAGGTTTTAAATTGTCACTAGTAGGAGCTCAGCCAAGGCATATTTCCTCTCTTCTTTAGTTGCACCCTGAGAATTCATGAATCAATTTTTTTCTGGGTCATGACTTTGCCCCGCCAGGAGCGGAGAAAACCCTTCGGTGTGAAGAAAATTTAATGGCAGAGATCCCAGTACAGGCAGAATTTGCACGCAAATGGCTAGGAAGTAAATGGTGGGGAACTTTCCAATGCATGAGAAAGAAACCTTAAAATCATTTGTACTAATCCAAATGGCAGTGAATTAAGCAAATAGTTTTAAGCACAGCAGTATCCATGTCTGTCTTGGCAATTTAAGATTGTTGGATGATTTAGGAGAGGGCTGCTTTTGCAAGCCTTTTTTTTAAACAGTAGAGGTCACCTTAGTACAAGTCTCTTCTAAAAAAACAGCACACAACAACAATAAAAAACCCTTTTCTACCCTGAAAAATTATGCACTTCAAAGTACTCACAACTTCCTTCCAATGTTTTATATAAACTTAAAAAAAAAAAAATTATATTGTCAGTTTAATTTCATTATATTTAGCTATAGGGATTATTCAATATGAAAAGAAGATTTTTTTTTTCTAAGTACATTTACAGTTTTAATCAGTTATCTGCACATACAATTCATTCAAATATCCGAAAATTGGTTTGTGTTTTAAGCTTTACAATTATATAAAGATCTGTCAGGACTACATATTTTTTGTCTTTTATATTTACCATCGGGAAAAATGTGACAAAGTAATTTGTTTCTTGGGAGGAGATACTCAGACACAAATTGCATCTATCAAAATTCACTCATCTTCATTAAAAAAAAAGCATTCAGAAGCCTGACAAATCAACAAAAGATTTGGTAAATTAGCATAAAATATATCCAGCTTAATACAAATTGACAAAGCTCTTTCTACAGTATGTGTTTTCATGGCATGGCTACCTTTTATCAGCATTGTACCTAACATCACCTTGGAAACTGCTTTGTGGAAAAGCTTTACCAGACACTGAGAATGAAAGCAGGAAATTATTTGTTAACTACTTAGAAGATTCTATACATAGTGAAGGAATTTTTATAATAACTTAAGACCTATCAGAAGTAAATGCTTTGTAAAAAAATCTGGTTGTTTAAAGGAATTATACATTTCAAAAGGAATTATGAAAAATGGCACACAATATCTTCCCATCTATGCAAATACATTCTTAAAAATTAAAGTAGTATTTTGTTTACACTACCAGTGTTATCAGCTTTAAATGGTGTAAAGCAATTGTTGTAGCAACCTCTTCCAGATAAGGTTATTTAAAGAATAGACATTAAAGAATACACATTAAAAATCTTAGTTAATATCTCGAGATTATTATCTTTATATGTTGTCACTTCAGAAATTAAATGTCTGGGAAATTCTTAAATGCTATTTTACTTCTAAATCACTCTATTAGATTTCCTGCTTGAGTGATTTGTGAAGAAAACATTACATATATATTTTTTTCTGATTACCAAACCGCATTAGACACAAAAGTCTACTTGAAACTAGTTTACAGTTTAAAAACAGGTCTAATAACAGGTGAATGCTGAAAAATATGCAAACAAAATGGCAGACATGAATGACTTCATTTAAGGCATAATTGCTTCTCATCAACCCAAGAAATCATGCAGAAACAGTCCCTGTTTCAGCCAGTCAGGGAGAGACTGGAGAAATCACTCAGGCATGGATTCTAAATGGAAGGTCCACTCCTGGGTCTCATCCAGGGAACTGCTCCACACACAGATCCAAGCCTCGGGACAATAGTCCTTAGAATCACAGTTCATCATAACAGATAATTATACAGCAAGTAAAACAATAAGGTATTTTGGCCTTTCAATAGATAGACTAATTGTGGACTATGGAGTTCTGCCTGGGAGGCATAAAACACACCCCTCTGTGAGTCATTTTATTGTGGTGAGGAGTGGCATGAATTTTGTGGAAAGGGATTTTAGGAACTGGTGAGTTCCATATGTTGTTTTTTGCTGTACGTCTCGGGCACATAGCCAGTTTCCACGCACACAGCTAGAAGCTTTTTTTAAAAAAAATTTCTTCCCACTTGCCCATTTAAATGTTTTAAGGAACATTTTTTTTTTCCCCAGCAAAGTCAGTAACCGCAATTATTTTCCTCTTTTAAACATAATAACATTTCAACTTGGATAAGGTGGAAAAAACTATATTGGTCTTTTCAAAGGGAAAATATGTTAAGAGTACATATTTTATATATGGTATTCATATCAATGAATTTATAACACTGGGTTAAAATATTCCCTGAAACTACTGTGTATCATTTGTTTTCTTGATTGTTAGTAGAGACAAAAAAATCGAACAAGGAAATACATGTAGTTCAAGACAGAGCAGCTTTTGAATCTTTTTAAATGTGTCATTCTGTTTTATGCTCAGCCAGTTCTTTTTCTTCTCCTTAAAAAGATGACAAGCAAGAAAACTCTTTTCTAGCAAATAAAAGTGTTAGTTCTTGGATGCCATGTAAAGAGTGCAAATGCATAAGAAGGCTGACCTACTGCACTAGGAAACAAGTACTCTATCTCTGCAATTTGTGCAGCCCCACTGCCAGCCAATTAACTCGAAGTTGAGTTTTGACTCAAACTCATGACCCTTCAATCCCCACAGTCATGTGTTACATCTGGTATCATTGAATTAGTCCTTCCATTTTGGCTTGCTTTTTTTTTTTTTAAACCGTCCACTTTCTTTCTGCCAATTTTTTTTTCTAACCACTAATGATGATTCAAGAAGCTTTCTACAGTATCTGCATATTTGTTTGTTTTTGAGTAGAGCTCCCTTGGAAAAAATCTGGCATACGTTTTTCTTTTCTAAGAATACCATTGAATTCTGCATTTCATGATACCCTTTTTTCCTGTTCTGTACTATAATGGTGACCATTACATCATGTACCCTGAGGGCTGTGCTTAAAAAGAGAAAGGATGGTGAAATTAGCAAAAATAAAAGGAACTCCCTGACTTGAATTCACAAACTGTGCTTGTTTTTGTTAAACAGAACAAAATCTGCAGTGACGGTAGCAAGTTCAATAACGTGTAACGCATACGTTTTTCTCTCAGCTAGGAAAGCACCTTCCTTAAGAAACGCTTTTAAAATATTCGATGTAAACTACTGAAGATACTCATATTAAATAGTACTTTCCAAGCTGTGAGTACATTTCTTGTTTTATTTTTAGTGCTTTTTACTGGAATACAATTTATCAACTGGACTCTGTTTTCCTCCCAATTATTTGTAAAATTCTGTTTTAAAAATTCTAATGAAATGAAAAGAAGCAGTTGATTTATTTCACTTTTTTAGAAGTCAGACCTGAAGAATTAGACAGAGTTGAAGATACATTTAGATATTTTTATTCAGAATTGCTTTTCTAAGAATCCCACTTATACTACTAAAGTATAGTGGATTGTAGCTGTGGTCGGTAAAGACAGATAATTCCAATGGTGTAAGTGTAATCAGTCTTTAAGGGCTTAAAAAATTCTTTTTTTCTTCTCATCATGTCTACACTGGATTTTCTCACTCAGCTATTGTACTGCTTCATCTTAATGTCAGTATACCTCCATGTAAGTCTTCTACTTGCCTTTTGAAACTAGTTGAATGTATCATTCCTCATATATAAACACACCCGTGTGTGTATGTGTACGTACGTGTTTCCAAAATAAATTGAAAAAAAATTATTCCCATGTCAACAGAAAGGTCTATGTTACTGTGGTGAAAGTGGTCATATTTAAAATGCTTTTGTGAACATAAAATAGTTTTGTCGTTACTGTATGCAAGTACAATAACATCATTGTATCATACACATCAAGTTTTTAACCATCAGTGAAAAAATAAATGTTGCATTATTATTGAATGATGTGATATTTAAATATAAATGCAGTTGAGTGCCCTATCAGTTTCCTCTTAATATTTTGCTGGTACGAATGTTTTTCTGACTTCTAAATCACACATTTGGTAAAATGAGCTCTGCTAGATATCAGTTTGAACACAGGCACAATGTGTCTCAGTCAGATTCATAAAACAGATAGCTGAACTAGAGTTTGACTTTTGACATCAACAATCTGACTTCAATATTTCTCCACAAAAAGAGACTTCTGACTCTCATCGCTGTTTCAGTGTGATGGATAGCTTTTCAGCTGCTGACAGCAGTGAATGTAATAAATGTAATCATCCACACTGGGGGCTGAATATTCCCTATTTTTAAGTTTTCCATCTTGTGCATTACGAATAACAAAGTAACACCTGCAGTATTACAGTCCCTCCTTTCCTACGCAACTGAAATACAAAAATACTATTATAAGTTGTTTATGTATTAGTACTTCAGTGCTAAATAAGCTTTTAATTACCTACATTTATTTTTTTCTCTAAGAAACACTTGCAGAAACAGAGCTTAATTTTAGCTGTTTGACTTCTCTGATCATCTGGGTTTTCATTGTCATTGCTTCATAATAATTTAATGTCATATATAATGACATAAAACCAGGGAAAACCAAAGAAGCTGCCAATCTGAACTGATTTAAGTGTTCACTAGTATAAGCATGGAAAAGCTTGATTTGTTTGTGCCAGCAACATTCAGCATGGTCTGTAACTGGGCTAGTGTTCCTTTGCTATTTCATTTTCAAATAGTCTTTCAGTGTACAGTGTAGCTGCTTAATCAGAGTGTTTTATGTACCACAATTAACAAAATGAATGAATGTATATATTGGCAATACATAAAAAAGTATTAAATTTATGTTTACCATTTTGTCAGCTAAACATTTTACCATCCTGTTTTTTCACTTGCTTCCTCTATAAGCAACTGTTATTATGTTTGCAACTAAAAGTGCGTAGCTGAAACACATGCCTAATTCAAGATTAGTTCTAAACTTTCATTAAATAGCTTTACAGAGACATATCTTTTGTTAATGAAAAACTTATTTGGAAACATATAAAGCCACAGTTTGCATTTTCCCCAGTCTCTGACAGCAGTGACTTATCTTACTTTACATCTAATTAAAAGTTTATGGAGATGCAATGGATTTTTGTGCAAATTAGAATTAATTAGAGTTATTAAGAAGGTATGAAAAGAAGGATTTGAGAAATAGTGAGAAATATTATTTAAACCCTAATGGAATTCAGCGAAACCCACAGGTCTATTACAGGTCCCTGATTTGCCAGGATCACTGCAGGGAATCTAACATTAATAAGCACACTGGTAATTAAATCATTTGTTACTTTGTCTGTAATGTTGTAATGTTTCACTGATACTCTGTCAGAGCTCTTTGTGCAGATCAGAGCTAATCAAAGGTAATCAATTTTCAGCATTTGAAAAATCTGTAAATGATTATACATTCATCAGATCATTTAGTGGAGTGCAAGGAAAGTGCAATGCAATTAATCTTCCTGCATGAGGAGGAATTACCACCACAGAATTCAACAGTTATAATTAATTTCATTGTCTTGCTGTGAATTTTGATTGCTTTTCTTTGGACTGTATAGTACAAATGATGATTCATTGCAAAGTATTTGCAAAGCAAACACACCAGTGTGCTATGCAAATTAAAGTAGCTGTATAACAGATAGGTTTCAAACTTCCTATTTACTCAGGGTTGTTGAGTACTAATTTGCCAAATAATTGCTTGTTAACTTTATGCACTCTTCCTCTGAATACTGAGATTGGTAACCAATATAAATAGAAAGCACATGCTGTTTGATATCTCATAGTAAGTGTTCAAAATACTAGTTAGCACTGAAACTTGCACTCAACTAGGAAAAAAACCATATTTTACAACATATTTTTTAAAAAAACATTCATTCTACCTTCTTCAATATTTTAATTTTTTTTTTCAATGTGAACTGCACAAAAAGACAAAGAAAGAATTTTAATGGCTTTACCATAAACAGCCATATGAGCTTAAGGAGGACCATTCATTTACCATTATTACTTATTTTCCTTCATTTCCATTGCTAAATATTAAGTCATTTTTTTCAGGATTTTATCAAATTATAGTAGGCACTTTAGGTATATTTAGGAAATTGGTCTATGCCCCAAATACCAGGCTGTCAAAACCAAATATTGGTCTCAAGGTTCTGATACCAAACCAGAGCCTACTTGAAGGAACTGGTGTGCTGAGTAGATACATATGATGCTGCAGATTCAGTTACAGGTCTGGAATATAATTTTAGACTTTGGTACAAAACTAGATGCTGCAATCAATAAGCATGATTTTCTCACTGTTAGTAAAATACTAACAGCGGAGAGATGTTCAGATTTGAAAAATGCCAAAATTTCATTCTAAAAGTGCCAATTAATTTCAAAAGGTGTTAAATTGAGCTTTGCAGAGGGCAATATGGAAGTAAGTATTTAGGGAAAAGTGGTAAGAATGTGTAGCTGCAAGCTATATATTTGATATGCTAGTTGATTATTAAGTAATTTCAATTTTTTTAAAAGCTGTAATACATAATGAATATTGGGAATTATCAGAAGATATCTGGTTAGCTATTATGGCAATATTATATGTTAGATATATAATCAGACAGAAGCTATTAAAAAAGGTTAAACACTACAATGCTGCATTGTTTTGCTCTTTACAAATGAGGTCTGGTAACAGTAATCATGTATGTGAGAATGTATGTATGTCTATGCATGCATTTATGATTATGTAGCATATATACACAATATATTCTTTAAATGCCAATTCTGCAATTGCTAAATGCTGTCTTTATGACAGCATCATAAATAACACATAATTCCTTTATGTTTTAATGCATAGAGAGAAGGAGGATGGAATCCCTTCAATATTAAATAGTAAAACTTAAATATTGTACAGCTAAATTAGTCTAAGATACTAATAGAGGACAGAATGAGAAATGTTCAGGCTTGAGAAGTGCCAAATGTGGAGCTGGAAATTCTGATTCGTGTAAGTGCTTCTGAGAGCCCTAGAAAATTCTTAGAGTGAATGTACACAGAAATTTGAGGCGTTCAAATTCATCTCTTCATTTCAACCTACTTGGCCATGACTGAGTCAATAGGCCGAGCCTGACTCAGTGTTTACAGTCCATGGATGAAATTACAGACATATAAATCTAGATATGAAGTAAATACCATTTACAGGATTTAATGCTGAAGAGAAGAAGATTCTGTCTACTTGTAAACTGTTCTGATAGCTCTCCACAAGTTGTAAAGGTTTTTTGCAGATTGTATCTTTTCTTGTGCCAGTGAAAACTAAAACAAAGACAAATCTTGAAATTTAGAGCATAACAGCTGTGCATTGCATGCACCGAAGGAGTCCATGCTGTTACTGGTTTCAGAAATGCTTTATTTTATTTGTCATCAATAGTTTTGTCATCTAAAAAATAGTGATGTGCACAACTCAAAAGGTAAAACTGTTTCTGATACATATTGGGTTTATAGTGGATCTATATCTTTTGGTGAAAGCTCCAAAGATTGCAAAATTGTACTGTAAATCTTAGAAAAAATAACCCTTTTCATGTTACAATGAAAGTAATTTCTGGCATTTGAACTGATTTGGACCACCCTCACAAGAGCATTCAACACAGACTTGTTCATAACAACTGCAAGAAGAAACTACTGAAAAAAAAAAATATTTGTGTGCTTATCAATAAGGATTTTCACTTGTATCTGACAGGGCCTGAGAGGATAAGATGAAAGGCAAGTTTTTCACCCTGTGGAGTTTATCTTAGAGTCACAAAATCTTACACATTTTACTTGATGCATCAAGGGCAATCAGCAAAACACTGTTCAGTCTGGACTGGAGGTCCGTGGACCATGTATTTCTTTATGTCACATAAGTTCCTTTAAGGAAGGCCCTTGGGTGTGAGAGATGGTGAAACAGGTAAAAGGAGGAAAATTTGATAAAAAATGTAGTGTGTCCCAAACATGCATATTCTATATTCTTGTATATAGGCACAGATGCTTTCACCCTTATCTTCTCATAAGAAAGATATTGCTTCTTCATTAATATTCTTCATTTTCTCTGGCTGTGTGGAAGACTTCAAATAGTTCAGATCCACACACAGTGAAAAGATTGAGAATCATCAGTTCAGTGTTGCTTGAAGGACATCCCCAAAATGCACACTGAGCTCTTATTGGCCCTATTCCGTTCACTTTTCTTTGTCATCATAACCTTTGTAACATCACGGAAACCCAAAGTCATATCCTCATTCTATGCTCCAAGTAGTTTAACTTGTCTGAATTGCACTATGTCCATTTTTTGTAGGTAAAGTGTCCCATTTTTAAGTTCTTTTTTTTTATTATTATTTTGCTTTTCTTTTACTTCTTTCAATGATCTTTTATTGTCTAAAGTCTAGATTTCTGCCAAGTTTGTGAACTGCACTTGTCAGAGTATTGCCCACAACTCTGGGTTCCTTTGTTGAAGCTGTAGAAATAAAATGAATAGTATAAAAGCTTGATGGCATCTGTGGATAGGAAACTCATTAAAAGCCTCAGCCTTCTGTTTTATTTCTAACCACATTGCCCTGTGGGATTTCAAGGTCTTGCAGGATGAAACCAGCAGGACTCATTACTTCTAAAAAAATGTTTAAAGTTCTATTGGTGATGGAATGTTCTGCCAGTCAGGTAAAAAACCTAGGCCTTTATCCTTCCTGGGACAATACCAGGCAGATCAGAAACTGCTTGGAAAAGTCATGCCTTTGAATGCAACTGCAGGTGTTGTTCCTCAAAGACTGTTGGTACCCTCCTATGCACCCTTCAAAGGAATAATAGAAAATTCACTTTGGGATTCAAATGAAGTCTAAGAAAATTTGAAATAATAGGAACAAACTTTTGAGACTTCCTACATTTTTCCCACGAACCTATGGACCATGACTAATACCCTGAGGGCAAAAAAACATCCTTTTTCCCTCTTACATAGAATTCGTGGTGTCAGATAAATAAGCTTCATGACCTCACCTTGTTTAAGGCCACTATTCAATTACTAGTAAAGACTAGTCACCACAGTGAGAAAAGAGTGGCATTCTGATTGCTTACATTAATTATAAATAGTGTAAAACTTATATTATAGAAGAATAGTAAAAAAAGTTTGAACTCTCTTCAGAAGATACAAATTAAAAATGTTTATCAAAAAGTAATTAACATTAGTTTGAGTAAACTCATGGCTCACCTTTTCTGTGCAATTAGATAGAATTGTGAGAATATTTTTGAATCTATGATAGAAACAAGTAATGACCTTGAAAGTGTGGAAGTAATTTAACCTATTAAAGTAGTATCATAGCTGTGTCAAGTAGAATTCCTTTTAGAGATTTGCCAAATAACTTATCCATAATGTCTGAAAATTTCAATCATTTTGGAAAACTGTCTAAGGAAAGTAATGGTTAATAAATTTTTTACAATGGCATATATAGTTATTTATTAAAAAGTATAACTTGACTGCATATTGAAATACTAGTTAAAAATCCAAGGCTACAGTTGTATAAAATATTGTGAATTATCTAAAATGTAAAGAATTACACATGCTAAACTTAACTGACAGATGAGAATTTATGAACTGCCAAACCTGAGCAAAAATTTTTTAAAGAAAATTTGTTTGAGCCACAAGTGGTTTTTTATAGATGGTCAGGTCATATAAAGATCACGTTTGTGTAACTCATAAAGCAGCAATGTAGGATGAGACTTGTAAGGGCAGAAGAGAGCTGAACAGCAGAATATCCTTCTTGTGTCTAAGATGTAGATTCCTTTAAAGAATTAATGTCAAATAGCTAGATTACCAACATAGAAACTGTAGCGATTTTTTCTTTTTGAACAAGTTTTCCAGCAATAGAGTCGTTAGCACACCATTTGATGAATAAGCTTAAGTATTTAACTACATTATATCTCTAGAATGAAAAAGAAATATACTCTTTCCCCCCCTCCCCATCAGCTTCCAAGATGACTACACCAAATAAACACTGGTAAAGCATTTTTTCTTTTCCTTTTTTTTTTTCTTTTTTTCTTTTTTTCTTCTGAGCCTATGCCAACTCCAGGGGTTCTCCTATAAGACTTCATTAGAGCAGATATTTTGAATTTCTAAGGCACTCTATTTCTATAAAAAACTTTAGCAAAAATTTGATCTGTGAACTGCAAGCTTGTTTCCTTATGATTTAGAGTAGCATACTCTTGATACAAATGGGTCTAAATGTGTCACATATCCTGAGAGGTTTATTTACTTAGACTATGAAGTTTTTTCTTTCGCCTATATTTACATGAGAAATAGGAAACCATAGCATTATTTCTCGTGGTAAATGAGGTGACTGAAGACTACTTGGATGAAAACAAATGATGGCCCTCAAAAGAAGATACAGTTTGGAGCTTTGTGTAATTGTTTCTGCATTACTGCTCCCACAGGACCAGCTGAAGAGATTACCAACCCCAGCCAACCCCCAACTGTTTGTTGCCATCCTCTTGCCAGAGAATACTCCCCTGCCAGATCCACTGGTTAAATTACTCGTGTGATCACTCCCTAATTTATTTCAAAGTGAGTTGAGTTAGCAAAGCAGGCAAGCAGAAACGATCTATTATTTCAATGGTTTATGCTGGCTCATTTTAATTTTAATAGCCTAGAAAACAATCTCAACAGCAGCTCAGCCAGGAAAACTAAGTGGATGGCAGCTACTGAAAGCAGTCTGTGGTTGGTAAACTTCAGCAACTGAAAGAGAAAGATGCTCACAACATACACATTTAAACCAAGGTCAAGCAAAATATTTGGGCACCTATGTACTTAAAACACCTGGGTCATCCTACTGTTTTAAATGTGGCTAATGATAAGCTACTAGTTAAGACAATTCTTGTGTTATTTTGGAAAATATATTTCACAAGGTGATGTTTATTTCACGTAATTTTATATATGAAAAATTAGGCATCTCTTTGCATACAACTTCTAAGCTTACCCTTTGATCAAGGGAAGAAAGGTAGCTCCTGCAGCTATCTGAGAAAGGAAGTGTGAGATACCTTCTGAAGATATTCACCATAGAGGACAGTCATGACTTAGATTGGAATATGCATTCATTTCCTAGTCTGCCAAAATTAGTTTGAGAAATATAGAAATGGTATGAACTGCCTAGAGTATAGTAAAACATTTTTGCAGCCTCAGCATGAAATCTGCTGTCCATGTTTATCTAAAAATATCTTGCCAGGAAAGAGTATAACTTTCTACGGCCTTTAGTAGTCTTTGTTCATACTCATCATACAAAGGTTAACAGGTTCTCTATCATCTTCAAAAGTCCTTTTACAAACTTAAATCAACCTAAACCTATATAGTACAATCCTGCTAAGTGCTTAAGTCACTTGCAGCTCAAATTCAATAAGTTCAAGACCTGCTCTTTTCCAGTTAGTTATCAAGTACTCAGGTGAGAGCTGAATAAAAGCTTTTCAATAATTAATGGAAAATGTTATAACAACAGAGTACAACAGAACAAAAGTATCTTCATGAAATCATCCTTCTTTTGGCAATGTTCATTTGATTTCACAAAATCACAGAATCAGAGAATGGGTAAGGTTGAAAGGGACTATACTGTGTTATCTGGTCCAATATCCCTTATCAAGCAGGTTGATCATAGGGCACATGGCACAGGATTGTGTCCAGACAGTTCTTGAATATCTCCTGTGTGGGAAATTCTACAACCTCTCTGGGCAACCTGTTCCAGTGTATGGTCACCTGTGCCGTAAATTCTTCCTCATGTTCAGGTAGAAATTCCTGTGCATCAGTTTCTGCCCATTGTCCTTTATTGGTTTGTACCACCAAGAAGAGCCTAATTCCATCCTCTTGACATGCTCCCTTCACATACTTATATACATTGATGAAGTCCCTCTCAGTCTTCTTGAGTCTGAACAGGCTCAGCTCCCTCGGCCCATTCTCGAAAGAGAGATGCTGCAGTACCTTAACCCTCTTTGTAGGCCTCCACTGGACCTGTTTCAGGAGCTCTTGTGTTCATGTCTCTGTTGTGCTGAGGAGCCCAGAACTGGACACAGCACTCCAGATGCGGCCTCACAAGGGCTGAGCAGAGAGGCAGGATCACCTCCCTCTATCTGCTGTCAATGCTCTTCCTAACACACCCCAGGATACCATTTGCTTTCTTGGCCACGTGGACGCAGTGCTGTCTCATGGACAGCTTGTTGTCCATCAGGACCCCAAGGCCCTTCTCAAGAGAGCTGCTTTCTGGCATTTCAGCCACCAGCCTGTCCTGGTGCATGGAGTTATTATTCCTCAGGTTCAGGACCCTCCCTGCATTTGCCTTTGTTAAATTTCAGACAGTTCTTTTCTGCTCATCTCTTCAGTGTTTGAGGTCCCTTTTGAAGGGCTGCACAGTCCTCTGGAGTATTGGCCGCTCATTTCAGCTTTGTGTCATCAGTGACGTTGCTGAGGAGGCATCTGCCCCTTCATCCAAGTAATTGATTAATAAGTTAAACAGTACTGGTCTGAGGACGGAACCTTGATTTGACACTATATGAATTATTTTTTACCTCTCCAGATAAGGGGTAAGGGTTGTGCACAGGTGGATAACTTTGCTGACAGTGGTTAGTTTCTCACTAGTAGTACTGTCATACTCATTCATAAGTGGTACTATCATATCCAATGTTTGAGGTAGAATGACATTTCCTTGTTCCATCATAAACATCACCAGAAGCAAGGGGATGATAAGTGATCACAAGAGTAAAGATGCAATGCTGAAGTGCTTTAAAGTCTGTACACAAATGTGTACATTCAGAACAAAAGGATGATCATTAATTCTATGAATATATTTTCCACAGAAGTTGGAAGTAGATAAATCTACATGCCCAAAATGAGAACAACAACAAACTAGTGAGAATGTTGTGGTTCTTACACTTATAATTTGGAATTATTGACAGACTTAAGCAAAATTTGAAATTGCATTTTGATAAGAATAGCTTTTTTCCTCATTCATCAAATAAGTTTAATTTAGTTGATGTATCAATACATGATTTAGGATAAAATACTAGAAGCTTTTTTATGTTTTAGGAACCTGGAATCTGCGGAATCTGACATATGAGGGAAAATCATTAGTGAGGAACAGAGTTATATGAAAAATTCATTAAAATACAGAGTGTTTTAGAACATGAAACATAGATGGAGTTCATTTACTGAAAGTATATATCTCTGTGGTCCAGTCTTTCTCTAAATCAATTCTAGTCCATGCTCCAGGCTGCAAGTTTTCTGCAGTCAGCTGCAGATGTGATAGGACTTGCTTTTGTCTTATCTGTAAGCATCCCTCACTTGGACAACTTGAGAGGCATTAAGGGTGTGTGCAGACGAACGAGTTACCCTCTGAACTTACGTTTCTCATGCATTGAAAGAATTGCCTGCAACACACTTTTATGCTGCATTGTACCACTCAGAAAGAATACAAATGTGGAGTACATGACAGGAAAAAAGTTAGTAACACCTTATACCGCTGATAAGGTGTTTTTCATCTTTCCATAGCTAAGGTTTCCTGCTATCTCCTTCTTAAGACCACTCTGTTGTGGTTTGCTAGTTACAAAGTGAAAAGTAAACTCTTTTTCCTTGCTTGTAATGAATAAAACATTTCATTGATCAACAAGACTTATTTTTTCATGCCTCTACAGTCCTGCAATACAACCTTTGTCAATAAATAAATCCAATGTTGTGTACATGTATATACAGATATATAGAGACAGTTTTAAAATACCGATTCATTGTTTTCCCTATACTGTGCAATTATAAAAAAGTTACTCCTGCACTGAGCTACCCCTGCCCAGATAATCAGGTTAAAATTGCAGTTCTGTTAGAGATTACAGAGAACAAAAAGACAGCATGTTAGAAAATATTAAATCATGCTGCTTAGTGGATTGATACACACAATTAAACAATTCAGGTCATAAGTGCTCATGACTATCTTGTTGACAGTAAGCTACCACACAATAATTTATGAAATTTTTCCCATCATCTCCAACCAGCTATAAAAAATTATTTCCATCCTGATGGATGATGGCCTTGATTTTCTCCTGTCCAGGCTAGTGTTATTCAATATGCCTATGTTTGAAATAAATTCATTTTATTAATCTGTTAAGCTTCAGTACGTCTCCCCCAATACCCTGAGATGGACAGATCTGTCCTCTGCCCCTGCACCAGTTCCTTATATGGTGCTGCAGTCATCCATATCAGCTCCATTCTCTTACTTTTTGCCTACGTTACTGCTCTTTTCTCCTTATTGGAATTACACATTTGTTATGTTTTTACTGACGTGGGCTGAACTACTTAACTACTTTAAAAGAGGTAGCAACTCATGTTTGATACCTCACAGGTAATGCTGTGCGTTAGTTTGAGCAATAGTGAGACTTAAAACTTCCAGAGTGCAAAGGAAATCTGGTTTCAAGTGTTAAAAAGCTTTTCTTTTTATTCAGTCCTAAAGCTACACAGTTTTGTGTTAGCTGGAGCTGCTACACTGTAGGAATAACTTTTTTTTTCAGTACTTGTTTACTCCAGAAGCGAGGGAAGGCATGGTATGGGGGAAAATAGTAATAAAAAACAAATCTGTGCTAAATTAGTTCTCATATATTGCAGCAGATACATATTTGTCTGACCAGGAATTCTGGCATTTTAAAATGTCCTGAAAAGCAGTATGTGCCTTTTTCAGTAATTTTTTTTTATAGCAGAACTGAACTTCAAGTGTTTCTTCTTCTTGTCATATTTATTAATCATTAAAGTTTCTGACATGTTTTCTTATTATTGTTTAATAGTAATGTCAGTGTTAAACCATAATATAGGTGTATACATCTGTTGTTTACTCTGAAATGACTAACTACCATATATAAAAATTCATATTAAAAATAAGTGATAACATATCAATGAAATAAAGATTTTTAAAAACCCTCTGCCTTTGAAATACATTAATATATTTAAATAAGAAAAGAGATTACTGTTCCATATCATACTAATGACATACAGAGAAATGAATGTAACTGAGTTGGAGAACAGACCTGCATAACATACGGCTCAAGGACTTTGTGCAGCCTGCAGATCTTCTTCTCTAGCATGCCAGCTATTTAACAGCAATGTGCACTGTTATAAAAAAGAGGTTGTGCATCCTGGCTGGGCTTTTAACCAACCCCTTAACAGAAAATAGTGGATGGAATGTTTATCTCCTGGCCAGACGCGTGGGTAGGTGGGAGAACATTATTTATAGCACGAAGAGAAAGGCAAGAGACACTGGACGATTATGGCAAGAAGGTAAACTCGATGGTACCAGGGGATGCTCATCACTGTCGCACAGAAGAATGGACCTGGTCTTCATATAACAGACTCCGATGGTTTACGTATTTATAGGGGGCATCCCTGTTCAATAATTTCAGCATTACATCCATTCTTGCCTTCATAATGCAACATCTGGATGGAATCTAGAAAACCCCTGAGGTGAATGAATGCTTCTGCCTGCATGCTATAATTTTAGACCATCAAGGAGTAAAATATTTGATACATGTGTTGCATGGCTAAGTTTAATGTAAATTTTCAGGACATATAGAACCCCCTGCAATTTGCTATTTAAAATCCCCCAATTTGCTAATTATTTTTCTTGTCATGATTGTTTTTATTATTACATAGGACATTTTAATGAATTATTCATTTTTTATAGTTCTGGTACTTTATTTAAAAATTTCAAATTTTCAGAATCATTGTAGTACTTCAAAAAGCAGATGAACTGTATGAGCAAATATACTTTTACCAAACGTGGCTATCTCAGGGTGTTAAGGGATAAGATTACCATCTCAAAAGTAGTTACCTCACCAGAAGAGATTGCTGCTGCCAAAAGAAAAGAATTATTTTCCTTTCATCTTATACTTTTCTCCCTCTTTCTGCCACTTTTAGTGGTCGTGAGCAGTTAAATATCATGTCTCACAGGAACTGAGCCTGAGAACCTGAATATACCTCTGAAGGTGGCTCTTTGAGAGTGCTCCTGAAAGTGTTCTCTGATGGAAATCTCAGACAGCAGATTTCTCACAGGGAAGTGTCTCTCCCCATGGCCCTGAATGCCACATTTTCAGGAAGAACATAAAATCAGCTGGGTAAGTGAAAGAGAGCAGTGCACCTCATGTATCCCTAGTGTAAGCAGACAAAATATGCTTTCTTTCTTCCATTTCAGCATCTTTGTCTTCTATAAACATTTGCAACCATGTTGTCTGCTTTGGCTGTCATAAGTCCTTGTATTTGCACTTGACCACAACAAATTGTGAATTAAGTTATTCTACATACAGGAAAATGGCAAATGTTTAAACTGAGAGATTGGACTACATTAATTTCTCAACCCTCCTTTTCAACTGCACAGGTCAAGTAAAGATCTAGTCCCAGTGATAGCATGAGGGACAGAACTTGCCACAAGAACCCGAACTCTCTGGTCTGCAGAAGGAAATTGAGAAACACACTTAAGTCTTGAACATCAAAAGAAACATATCGTAGTGTGAAGTTACAGTATGCTCAAGATCAAAATGGAAGAAAAGTAAGCTGTCTCCAGTTAAATTATTTTTCTTTAAAAAAAATCTCCTCACCAACAAGAATAATTAGGATAATCCAAACTGTATTTAGATTAAATCTGAGGTTGGTTATTATGCTAAAAAAAAGAGTGATCCTTAAGGAAGAACATAGAATTGCTGAAATGGATGAAGAAACTCTATATTCTGCATATGGCAGAAAAATCATAAATAAAAACACAAATTAGCTATTTCCATTTTTCAGCATTGAAACAAGGAGACTATAGTGACTGAACTTGGTGTTTCTCTGCCAGTGTGACTTTACATGAGTTTTTCCCGTTTGCTTTCTGGTACTTAATTGTTTCCTTCGTAGTGTTTTAGTAACTCACCATTATCTTGACTAATAATAAAAGCACAACATAACACTGATATTCTCTTTGCATTTTAAATTGTTTGAAAATGTCTCTACAGTTACCTTGTAAAACTTCATATCATATGTGTTATTAGTCTAACTCTGTTCTGTCATATGAACTAAGACAAGTAGATCCTGTCAGATCCCAGACTGGTGAAAATAACTTCCCTGATTTTGAGATGAGTGTTTTTTATGAGCACTTTTGCCAAGCAAAATTTGTGCTGATATATCTATAAGAATTTAAAAATTATAAATCTGATTCAGGAGACAAGCCTACAGCATTCAAATGTGCACAAAAGATGTTTGCCTTTTTATCTTATTTGCATATATCTCATAAGTATGCTTTGAAAATATTACTTATTTACATTCATCTTGTTACTTATGTATAAAGGGTGCAGACTCCAAAAAGGACATGTTTCTCCAGTATAACAGGATGTATTTGTTTATTTCTTCACAGTGTTTGTGCCACTGCAGTTAAATTTACAGCCCACATTTTGAGGATATACCACTCAATTTGAAGTTATGATGTTGATTTTCCTATCCATGTTTTTCCCCTTGAAGCAAGACAAAAAATGTTCCAGCAAAGGCATAAGAAAGTTATTTTAAGATCTCTGAAGAAAAATTAATATGTTGCGATGATGATATTTCATCTTAATCTGACATCGCCCAGACTTGTCTCTTTCAAGAAAGGGAGGACATCTGGAAATGAGTGAAAGCCACAATAAAATAAGATTTTTTTACTGAAACTGAAATATGATGGCATAGCTGTTTCTTGACAGTTGTGAGTAGGAATAAGTGGTATGGTAAAGGTGCATGATTTATTGTTATATGTAATTACATGAGCTGCACAATATTGAAAATTTACAGAGAACTGAACTGATATTTTAGAAATGAAAATATGAAATCGAAAATAGCTATAGTTATGGATATTCATAGCCTAAAAGCAAAAAAAGAAAAAAAGCCTCCAAGTAGCTAGAGAGAAATTCAGTGAACAGGGATAACACTGTAAATGAAGAAGTCTTCTCTGGTGGACTTCTGTTTCTCATACCTAATGCCTGGAATAAATGAAGGCAAAAAATGACTTTGTTTTGACCTTTGAGTTTCATAATCTCTGTCCCCCCATGCAAAACATGAGTCTGACCTCATTTCCACTAATTTGGGCAATGCAATTAGCATAAATAAATAATTATATACACATATCTAAAGTCTTGTGTGAAACACCTTTACAGTTCTGGACACCAACATTCAGAAAAGGTAAGTTCAAACTGAAAAGGAGCAAGGAGAGGCTAACAGGGCGAGCAGATGACTGGCGAGATGATTTTGTCTAAAGGGTGCTTAAAGACCTTGCTGGTTTGCCTAATCTAGCAAATTGAAAGTTAAAAGGAGGATAATTCTTATACATAAATTCTTCAGCCAGATATCAGGAGAAAGGATGAACTATTTAAGCTGTGTTTGCAAAAGAGCAGATGTAAACTAGCCCTGAGTAAATTCAGGCTAGAAATGAAAATACTGTTTTTAAACCTTACTGTGTTGAGTTTTTGTGGCCAGGTGTGGGTAGTGGGGGGCTACAGGGGTGGCTTCATGCCTGGCACAGCCAATGCCTGGTCGCTAGCCAAGGCTGAGCCAATCAGAAATGGTGGCTCTGGGATAACGTATTTAAAAAAGAAAACCACAAAACATTAGTGTGCACATGTAATTGCACACAGAGAAGAGTGGAGAGAGAATATGTGAGAGGAACAACCCTGCAGACACAAGGTCAGCGCAGAAGGAGGGGCAGGAGGTGCTCTGGGTGCTGGAGCTGAGGTTCCCCTGCAGCCCGTAGTGCAGACCATGGTGGAGCAGCTGTGCCCCTGCAGCACATGGAGGACCACTGGGATGCACAGATCCACTGGGATGCACAGATCCACCTGCAGCCTGTGGAGGGGACCCACGCTGGAACAAGTGAACGCCCGAAAAATGGCAGTGAACCTGTGGGAAACTTGTGCTGGAACAGGTTCCTTGCAGGGACCTGTTGACCCAAGGAGGGAGGAGCCCACATTGGAGTAGGTTTCCTGGTAGGACTTTAGACCCTGCAGGGGACCAAAGTTGAAGCAGCCTGTGCCTGAAGGATTGCACCCCATGGAAGAGTGATCCACATTTCAGCAGTTCATGCATAACTGTTGCTTGTAGGATGAAACCATATTGGAGAAGTTTTGTGAAGGACTGACTCCCGTGGGAGGGACCCCACAATGGAGCAGGGGAAAGACTCTTCTCCCTGAGCAGTGGCAGGGACAACCTGTGATGAACTGACCATAAGGCCCTTCCCTGTCTCCCTGCAACTCTGGGTGGGAAGAGGTAGAGCTTGGGAAAGAGGGAGGGGTGGGGGAAAGATGTGTTTTAAGATTTATTTTATTTTTCATTTTCCTGTTCTGATTTTGTTAGTAATAAAATTCAGTTAATATCTCCAATTTGAGTCTGTTTTGCCCATCATGGTATTTGGTGACTGTAATACCAAATTAAATAAATGTAAATTTGATGAGTACCTTATCAGATAAGGTACTGGTCCTTATCTCCACTCATGAATTTTTGTTATATCTTCTCTCTCCTGTCCAGCAGAGAAGGGGAGTGATAGAGCTGCTTTGGTGGGTGCCTGGCATCCAGCCACGCTACTCTGACTGAGTTGATGTTCTGGAAATCCCAGGATGTCATGACTGAATAACGTGAAAAATAGGAATTAATAATTTAAAATAGCATGTGAAATGTTTCTGGTGTGAATTTCATGCACCAGTCTTTTCTACAATGATTGAAGCCACCCTTTCAGGAGCAGTGTTATTTAACATGGCTCTCAATCACCTATCCGGAGCTATGGATGTCACATTGAAACATTCCTCTGCAGCTTTTACAATCTTTCTTTATTCCAAATTTTTTTATTTTTTCCTATATCTTCCAAAAGCAGGTTCCTATTTTCCTTAAGTACCAACTGTTAGAATATAACACTTTTTTGGCAATCATACAGATAAGATCTGCTGTCTGCATAAAATATTAACTAATAAAAAATTAACATCAGATAAAATATTCTGCTACTTAATATTGGAAAAGTGACATCCCAATCAATATAAACGACTGAGCTACATTTCAAGCTGTATTTACTCCTATATGGTATTATTCATCTCTGCCTGTTACCAAAAAACTAGTTATCACAAAGGCATATTCTGAGAACACTTTGTCCCTTCCCCTTTCCCCTTAGGTATCCTCTTTAAAAAAAGTTGCAAATTCTTCAGAAAAAAAAAAAAAATGTAGGAGCCTCAATCTCACTTTTAAGCTACAAAAAATGTTGGAAAGAATGGAAGCCTTGGCCTGAGTGACACCGTCTAAAAACTATGTCAATGAAGAGATCAGAGTGAAGAACTGGTGTTAGGGGTGAACTGCCACTGCCTCTCTCTTAGGTCCTAAGGGACAGAGGGAGGAGAACCCCCAGTGCAGGTCATGGACGATATGGCTACAAAACTTTGCTGAATGTTTTCTCAATTCAGTTGTTGAAATGCTTTGCAAGTATCTGGTCTCAACGTACCTGCCTCATTAACTACTGAGCCTTGGATGACAGAGATAAATGAAACCATGCAGGGGTTAACAGGCCCAGTTTCTCATTATATCTATGAACACCTTGTTTGTCTGACTCTCTGAGACAGTTAATACCATCCCTACTTATTTTAATCTGTGTTACTTTTAAAAATAACTATATGTGATTCATTATTGCTATACTTTTTATTCAACATTTAACAGAAATGTTCTGCCTTTAATATTAATTGTATGATCTTGATAATATCTCCAGCACATCCAAAATTAAAACTCAAGATGTGTCTATGGCATTTGATTATTATCTCTATCTCTCCACCTTTAACTGTATGCTATGCCACCAGAACTCCACCAACAGCTTCTCTCTTCATAACAAACATCAAGTATAAGTCAAGAATGTGGTCATTGAGACAGAATGTCTGTCCAATCTAGTCAGATGGAGAGAAAATTAATTTTCACCCTAAACAAGTTTTTAAAGTGAAAATCATGCAATTTTCAAAAACAGAATCAAACCCCAGATATTTCTCTCTGATCAGGAAACACACAATTAAATTATTTTGTTTTGAAATTATTTCATTCATTGTAACTAGTTGTTCAAACTGTTTTTTGTATTAGTTTAATTTTACTACTAACAGATTGTCTTATGGCAACTATTTATGTTTATGTCTTTCAGACTGGCTAACTGCCTCAAAATCTTAATGATCCACTGTAAGTATATGCTCAAATACAGGACTCTGGCTGTAGGAGAGAATTGTGATGTTATATGGGAAAAAAAAATCTCTTATTACCAGAGAAAATTCAGGTGGAATAATTCTGATTATCTAAAGCTGAAATGGGTATGCATAAATAATCAATTCAACACAAAATTTCAAAATGAAACCTACTGAAAGGTTGAAATTCCAGCTTTTTTTGTCCTAATATTGAATTTATTATATTTCCATTACTGTAGGAGTTCAATACCATGTTCTACAGTCCACATATCTGCGAGTGCAGGATTTGGGGTATATACTTCTAATGTTTATGCAGGCTTTGTATGGCTATTCCTGGGCAGGCCTCTTCATATTTTGATGCTTTCTCACAGACTTCTATCAGAATTTAAATAATTCTTTCCTATCTGTGCTAGTGCATTATTATGCTCAGATATATGCAAGGCTTCAACCTTCCTCTACTTCCCCTCTGTATATTCTACTCAAAGATCTATCTACTTTTGTACATTACTAGATTTGCAAATTCTCCCAAGCACCTCATAAGTCTCCTGCATCCCAGTCAAAGTAGATTCTTCTCCCATGTCTTCATTCCATTTCCATTGTTGTTTCTGTCAGAGAGTATATATGTGAACAGGAGCACTAGAGTCATGCTAAAAGTTAAATGCAAAAGAATCTGTCACTTTACTTGTGAATGACACAATAATCTCAGGGTTGGGAAGACTTTCTTTAATAGTCTACATTGTTTGTTGTTTTATTTGACAGCCACTAGATAAATATCCCTTTTGACCTCCATATAAGGTGTTTCTGTCCCTGAATAACTATAACCTGTTACTAACTCCTTGATATTTGTTCTAGTTCAAGTAACGAATTTTTTCTTGCCAAAAAAGAAATCAGTGTTATGGAAGGTGGTGAAAAGTGAAAAAAAAAGAGTTGTTCCCCTCTGAAAAAGGCAAGTTATTTTAAATTGCAAGGAAAACATAATTATAGATAATTACCACAGATTACATTTTCTACATACATGCACTAATTAAATCACCTATTAGGTGATTATATTTTTGATAGATTTTTTGCTTTCTATTTAGCATTACATATGAAAAATCAAATACACAATAAAAGAGAAATGACAGCAGCTATCAAAATTACCCTCAGAATCATTTTATTCTGGATAAACATGATACAAAAATTTCCAGAGTATTGAAAGAGAAAAGTAGCAGTGTTTATCTATCTCCAGTCAACTGTGAAGCTAACTTAGTAAACACAGAAGTTTTAGTCCTAAATATATTTTGTTATTCACTGCTAAGTCCTTGTGGCCAATAGAAAACAGTTCATATTGTCCTCATGTCAGCCTAGGTAAGCTCTTAATTATTGTACAAAACATGCATGAAAGGGTAAAAAATGAAGAAGAAAACAACACAGTTTTTGCCGATCATATATGGGATCGCTATTATCTATTTAAAAGATGCAAAAGCCATGGGAGCTATGTTCGGAAAGTATTCCATAGCAGACTAAATCAGCAAACCTACAGAGAACATGGTATGGTTCTTTTTTTACAGAATTTCATGGTTTGTACCAGGGATGGAGGAAAGATAATGCCTCATACAATTGCCTTTCAATTTTTACTAAATTCACTGGCATATAGTGGCTAAACTGAAATATTCTAAGCTGTCAGAAGCCTCCTGAGATATACTTTCTCCTTATATACCAACATCCCATCAAGGTGCACATTTTTAGTTATCTCCTTTGACTTACTTGGTAATCAGCTTGGTGGTTTAAAACAATGGCACTTCTGTAGGCAACTTGGGAAAGAAAAATAAGTAATTCTATTTATCTAGCAACACTTCTTTCTTAAAACAACACTTCTGAAAACAAAAAGAAATAAGAAACCTACTCTTCTTCCCTTCCTTCATGACCCTTCAAAACTTCCCTAATAATGAAGTTTTTTTTGGTTGAATCTGCAAAATCGCCAGTGTCACTCTGGTACTTTGTACCTTAAGTTCCCCTCTATGTGCTTATTGCAACAGTGTCTTTCAGGCTCGAGTGGGTTTTGGATTAAATCCCTAATTTCTTGTTTCCAAAAGTAACAGTAATGATTTCTCCTATCTGTCTAATGACAATTTAGCACCGTCACCATGTGAGATATTGTATCCTTGTTGTCCTGTTTCTGCCAAAAATTTTATCATAATAAATGCAATAGAATAAGAGGCTTCTTTTTACGTTGGTGTATCTAACAGCTGTCTATTTTGATCATGGAATTAATTCTTCAAAACCTCCAATTTTTTCACAAACAGCAATCTAGTTTTAATTAAAATGTTTGCGGAGAAATTTGCTATAATAACTGACAGTCCTGCTAAATCCCACATTTTGAATTTTTTGGTCATGAGTTCTCTGGGATTCCCAGGTCTAGGTCTTGAGTTACTTTGGAGGTGCACATAGTGTAGCTTAGTGAAACCAGGAACATGCATATATATCACCTGAAGGTGAAGACTGAAAGTTTTGCAGTTAAATTGCAAATTTGTTTCATCTGGTATTCCTCTTAGGAAATTGTTTCCTGCCTGCATAGTACTGAGTCCCAAAATTTGGATCCAAACACCCATCTGTTCTGTGGTATAAATTCTAGTGCTTAAAAAAGAATATTTAACACGTTATCCCTAGTGTAGAAGGGGTAAGGATGGGCAATCCTGTGTCAGCTTGTACTGACAACTCTTCTCATTTGTTCTAACACCTGCAATTTAGCTGGATTAGATTGCAGCAGCTGTTTCCTACCTTACTGACCAGCAGATAAAAGGTACAGTGGCCTCCACTTAGTGGTGCTTCTGGCACAAGTTTGGCATTGAGGCCACATGATCACTTTATCAAGAAGCGGTGAGGCAAAAGGATGGCAGCAAAGATATCCTACCTACATTAATGGTGTTGAAGCCAAGAAAAAAGCATTTACAGCAAACAGCAACTTTGCCTAGTTTTGGATAAACCCTGGTAGTCACTGCTGGTAGTAGCATCCCAAATGTCTACTGGTCTATAACTTCTTCCAGTCCTAATAACATCTCTGTCATTTCTTCCTTCAGAGCATTTTATACCAAGTATCACCTGTCACCTTGTATTTCCACTCAACGCATTCCTACTTCATCCCCAGCAGAGACTAAAATCTCAATATGACTTTAAATTTTATTTTACATGCAGCTATGACCGCTTCAGTGTGAATCCAGTCCCAGAATACCATTATTCAATATCATCACAATTTGTTTCTCCAGATTCCTTCCATAAGGACTACATTGGGGGGAGGGGGGGGAAACACCTCTCACTAGCGACCATAATTAATTTTGTGTTTGTTTTTAAAAAAATCAGCTAATTAGTGGTGTGACACAGTTAATTTGTGACTTTAAAAATATTTATGATTCTTTATGATTTGATTCTATGCTTTGGAGGAAAATAACTTCACAGTGTTTAGAGTGTAGAGAATTGCCAATTTTCTTAAAAATATTTGGACTGCTGGACTAAACCTGCCTTAATAACTGGCAGTCCATAATCCAGATCAGTTTTATGCATAGGAAGAGTCAGAGAACAGAGTTATTTTGGCGGCGTCTTCTTCTGGATATGCTTGGTAAGTAAGAGAAATCCTAAAAGACACATTTTAATGTTTTTCAGTCTCCTTACAACACTGCAGCGGTCAGGGATGGAGCAGAACCAAATCTGTGCTTTGAAATGAAACTCTTCAGACAAAGTAATCAAAGTTCAGATGCTTTATAAATTATTTGTAATATCAGATAATATTTATCACAAAAATAATCCTCCTATGTCTCCTATATACCCAAATCATAACAACATTAAAAAACACATTAAAAAATGCCCCCAACAATTTCTTTCTACAAACACATGATGAGGACTTAATTCAGCATGGATGACAATATAAAGCAACTTCAATTTATGTGCTTGTGAAGATGCTCCTCAATAAGATGAATACTACTTTTGAGAAAATAAAATGAAAAACCAAAATCCAAACCAGAAAACCCTACTGTCATTATAGTACCTGCAGAGTGATACCACTAACAGACCTGGCTGTTTGTTTCTAAGGAAGAACAGCTGTGCAACAGACTGTCTGAACAGTTCCTATTACAGAATGCAGCATGGATCACTGACACAAAAGAAGCACTACACCAGCTGGCTTTCTGTCTTAGAGCATTTCTATTCCTAGATGATTTACCTGTTCTCAGTCCTGTCACCTTAACACTTCTACTACCCAATTAAAAAAACAATGTTGCTGGATTCTCTCTACTGTAAATTAGATATATTGGGGTTTTTTTTCAGATCAAACTGGTTTACTTTTTTTTCTAAATTGTGCAATACATGACTTATTTTTAAACTTATAAAAGCTGCCTGATTATTTATTTGTGGTCTATTTTGTTCTCTTGTAGAGTTTAGATCAGAAAAATTCTTTTTGAATGTATTCATATGCAGTGATCTACATTTCCTAATCACAATCATGTCAGCAAAAGTAGAGCTGCTCTTAGGATAACATTTTAGTCTAAAAAATGATTTCCCTTTAAAATGGATTCAATGGACATGATATAAAAAGAAGATGCAAAATTACACACAACAGTTTGCATAATCAAAACAGATATGTTTTACATTCAGGCAAGATTTCTTTTTGCTACATTAAATGGAAGAAAATAGACCTTTTGGAATTCTGCAAGTGTGCTATGGCTGTAAATGCAGTAGCAGTAGAATTCCAGTAGGATTATGAAGAGGATGTACAGAACTTAAAAAAAGAAATCAGCCAAGATAAAGAGGAACAACATGAAAGGATAAATGGAATTTTTTTAAACTAACAATAGTCCATTTATTTCAAATTGGAACTATATTTTCTACTTTGTAACTAAAGTTAAATTTATGAAAGCTTGAAATATGGAGGAATATCCTTTTGTGTAGGAAATTTACTGGTCCTCTTTTAAACAAATGTGAGTTTAAATGACATGTACTGATATAAAGCTTCATTCAGTAAATAATACCCAAGGTATATTCGAATCTAAATTCAGAACAAAACTTGCACATGTTATGGAATAATGTTTGAAGGGCTCTGCAGGTGTCTCCTAGAGACACTGTTGCTCAGGAGCAGAGAGACTTCAAATTAACATCTCTCATCCCTAATGAACAATAATCTTGATTCAATACATCAAAATAACATGTCACAAATGGCTACAGAAAGTACTGGGTGTTTTTCAAGGATGATGTGAGGATAAGTTTGTGATAATCAAGTAAAGGTTATTGAATGAAAAATAAAGTGTTTAATATTTAATGGGAAGAATTAATCCGTGTTAAAACTAACCATAATGTTTTTTCTGTCCCATTAAATTTTACAGATTTTAGTGGGGTTTTTTTTGTTGTACCATAGGAACGACTCAGACCTTTCCTTATGAAAAGGAAAAGCGAATAGCTGCTAAGCATCCTATCAGGCAATGCAATTGTTATACGGAGGACCCAGGTTCGAGTTCCTTATCTACCATTGTTCCAGTGCTCCGTTAGCCTAGAGAAATTTTACATGTCTTTTAAGAAAAAATGTGCTAAGATTCCATTGAACGTGGTGAGTAATGGAGGAGTAAATGACGGCAGGCATAGAAGAAAACACATGCTAAAGTTTGGCTACTAGACACTGACCTTAAGACTCTGGACTCCTGACTACCATGCATATTTCCAGTATTCTTTTCAGTGTTCCAGTAAAAAAACCAATTTCCCTTGGATGAAGATGACACCGACTTTTACTTCTCAGTGAAAATAACTGAGACAACAGAGGAAATTTTAATTTAATAAGAACTTTTCCTTCTAAGTGACATCTTAGTATAGGTGGAAATTATTTCTGCCAGTGCACTCACAAGTCAATTTTCGAACATTGATTTAATAATAAGAAGTAGCACACTGTCTAGAAGTAAATGTTTAATATATATCTATCATCTATGCACAAATGCCTTCACTCATGAGTCATAGGAAGAGTCATCGTTAGAGGATAATCACAAAGACATAAAGAAAGGCTGTATTAACACATCCTCCTTACAACAGCAAAAAAAGAGCTGTTGCTCAGACCTGAAGGGGATCAAATATTTTAAATGCATACAGGTTTGATTCATGAAGCAACCAAGCAAATCCAACTCATTTCTGTTATTTGCTAATCACTAAAAGATATAACCTTATTTTTATTGCTTCCAAATACCACTGATTAAGAATTTACACAAGGTATCTGACCTCAATTGCAATGATTACTATCTGATTCACAGTGTTTACTGTATTTAAATTCACAGTGTTCTTGTGAGATAAAAAAGTGCAATTGTTCATACAAATGAAGAGCTAGTAGATTTTAAGATGAATGACAAAATTCTAAAAATTATTTAGATGGTTTGAATCCTACTGATTTCAAGGAGCTGAAATTTATCTTTCAAGGGTATGTGTCAGAAGTGATGGGCAGGATTCATCTCACTTAACTTTAAACTGTCTAAGCAATTTGTCAGCTCTCCCTCTACAGAAATGCAGGGCTACAAATCTCTAGAGTACAATTCATTCTTTCCCCATGCAGGATCTAAGCCAGATGAATGAATAACTCTTCGGAATAATTTTATTCTCCACTGATTACATAAAAAACCTAAATGGCTGGCATAAAATGTACACTGAACATAGTCAAATAGAAGTGAAAAGAAACCTATCTGGCTGATACCAGAGAAGTTTTAGGCCACTTTAATGTCCACTCTAAATTAACATGAGAAATTTTCAGTCATTGTATCTTGCTTCCACTCTACCTAAACTGAAAAAGTCATACTGGTAGGGAGACTACTGAGCCATGGAAATGGGATGTACTTCTCCTTCAAAGAAGGAATTGTCATAATAAGCCTCAGAGGACTTACAAGATTTATAATTGTCTAGGTCTTCCCTCGTGAGTCTAGCCACCTTATGGCTCAAAGCTCTAGAGTTAAGCTGCTCAATGTTGGAGCAGCCTATTTTCATCCTTGTTTGCAGTGGGAGTTAATTGCTTGGATATGAATATATCAAGCAATTGAAACCCTTTAATTCTCATGTTATTTTAAAATCCTTTCCCTCAAGGTTTTTACACTGGACAACCATTAGGAAACATATGTAAAATGAGTACTTTTTGTTTCAGTCCTGTTCTAATGTCTGGGTGTTTGCAAAATTACAAAGATATCATTACAATAGATAATGATGGTTGTAATTACTTGTAGTCTCAATATAGACTTCTATTGGGAAAATATGTCTTACTCTCACTTTACTAGATCTTCCCTCTAGCATACAATCATAACTGGATAGGAAAATCAGACACAGTGCAACAATTCAGCAAATAAATTGAGGACTTCAGTTTCCAGGCCTTACATACCTGACATTGTGGTACTTCAAAGAAACTTGAAAAATTAAAGAATGGAATGCTGTTGGCAACAACATCCACTGCTCACTAAAGGGCATGTGTAGATTCATAAAATGAAAGGGTTTTCTTTCTAACAACAACAACAAAAAGAAATCTATATTTCATTACAGTTGCACACTGTGGTGTGACTGATTGGTTGTTGCAGAGCTAATAAAAAAGATGACTACTTGCAGCTGATAGCATATCCTATTTCCATTTAATTTGATGGTTTTCTGCTGGGCTGTTGGGAACTTGTAATCACAAAACATTGAAGATTCAGCTGTTTCAAAGCCTGGTTGCAATTTCTACTGTTTTCTGACTATTTAGCCTTACTTAGAAACATAACCTCTTACTATTTGTTATGAACATAGTCATTAAAGTATACACTAACACTATCATATGTAAAATTCACTCTCTCCAACCAAACATATGAGAATACATACTACCTTTTTATGCCAGAGATAATTATAATTTTTAATTCTTGTCATTGGTGCCTAATTACTCTACAAATGTACTATTAATAAACAAAAAGGACATTTTCTGCCTTAAAGGACTTCCAAGTACCATCTAGAGGTAAAAAAATCAAAGAAAGCAAGGGCAATTTTTGCACAAGGGCAGAATTGGCACTGACCGTTTCCGCAAAGAATTTGTACGTAAAAACCTTACTTATTGTTTTAACCTGTTTTTAATACAGAACCCAGGACCAGATTCTATAAATCAATGGTAGCTACAATTTTAAAAGCCAAAGTGTTAAACTAACAGTTACTTGGAAATTCAGTGGTCCCAAAGTTTCTGGAGGCTAAATGCAGCCAGATATTCCTCATTTAGCTGCACAAATACAACAGATATCAGAAAACCATAATGGCTTCCTATATAGCTGTTGTCAGATGGCAGCGAGAGCCTAACAACAAAGCCAAATAAATGTTACTTTAATTATGCCTTCTACGACAATTAAAATATGGACATGAAACATAATGCGTAAATATTGTTAGATATTTTTTTCTCCTTGACCTAAAACCAGGGAGGACAAATTTCCGTCATGCTATAGGAATCATTAGATCTATACACAGTCTCAAAGTGCTGAAGCTAAGCATGTGATTGTGTTCCTGAGCTGGTCTCATATTAGTTGGGTGCTTTTTCGCTTTCTCAGCTTAAGGTATCCTCCCACTGAGGAAGAAGGATTCGGCAGAGACACTTGAGGAACTGACCACAGCCCATGAAGTTGAGCCCGCAAAGAAGGGAAGATGGGAAGAGGGAGAGAGATTAGACTTTCGGAAGCATTTCTTACCAAGAAAGTGGTCAAACACTGAAACAGCCTTCTTAAAAAGGTGTCAGTGCCCCAAGCCTGTCAGTGTTTAAGATGCATTTAGACAATGCCCTTAATAATAGCCCTGAATCAGTCAGGCAGTTGGATTAGATGATTGCTGTAGATCTCTTCCGACTGAAACACACTGTTCTGTTCTATTCCTAAGACTAAACAGGAAAATTTTACAATAGCATCATTCAAAGGTTTCTTAAATAAGGAACAGAAAATACCATCATATTTCTGCATATTTTCTTTTAAAAAGTCTGTATTTCCCTCTGTCTTTCTTTATAATCTATAATGTAACATCAGAGATGTTATGAACAGCTGGACTTTACAACTCACTAGAAATTACTTCTGAAAACTTGTTTTAGTTTGTCCTACTCCAGTTGTTGACTTAATTGAATAAGAAACTTTGGAGAAGACATGGTTTTTACTCACTATGAATTGCATACTTTCCTTTTAGAGGTATCCTTTCTCTACTTAAATCTTGAATATATTCCAAGTTTTTTCATCTGTGAATATGCAGAGCTTGGGCACTGAAAGCAATGCAGGCTTTCTTTCCAATTGTTGGCCTTTTTCCTTGTTATATTAAAGATCAAAAAATACTTTAACTTAAATACAGGTAATCAAAACCAACAAACTCAAAATCATTCATATCCTTCCCTCTCTAATATACCCTCTGTTACTGCCTTAGCACAGGAAACAATTATATTTGCCTCATTGGATTTGCTCGGCCTTCATGGTGTCTCTATAGAATTTACTCATTTCCAAAAGAGTTACAGCAAGAGATATAAATGGGTGTGATTTTAATTTATTCATAAATATTAAAGAAAAATAGAAATACAGGATGTTAAAATGGTATTTCAGAGATATCAAATATGAGATTTTCTGGAAATTCAATGGAAAATTGTTGCCATCCAAACATACAAAGAAACTACAGCTTTATTTGTTCTTATGTAGTACATGCAGCTTATAAGAGATGCCAGGCTCTAAAATGCTTTTCTGTAACCAGAATACAGGGTTAATAGGGATGACTCGTATTATTACCAGAATATATTTTTGCATAAGGACCTCTCTTATGCAAAATTTGACTTATTTCTTCTGAAGTGTTCCACTGAATATGACTATCAGTTAACAAACTATGAAATAGGACATTTCTTGGATATTTTTTCCTATGGCCTTGAATATGGAAGCTGCAGCCTGTAGTTATTTTTAAAAATGCTACTATAACTTAAAATTCCACCATTATTCATCCACAAATCTGATATCAGCATGTCAAATACCCAGGGCAATCTATATTGTTGCTATGTTGTTAAATCAATCTAGCAAGAAATTATGAGCACATATAGTGTTCTGAAGTGAGAAGATGACTAGACCGTGGAAGACCAACCTCAAACCACATAGACATGTAATTTGACAACTACTATCTGCCTTGAAATTTTTTCACAGTCAGAGCTATAATAAGGAAACAGGAAGTGTTTCTCCACTTCCACATCTACGTATATGATCCAGCAAAAATCTGACCAGAGTTCAGGACAAGATATTAAAATTAACTACACCTCTTTGCACTGAGCTTTGCACAACTACTCTCTTGCATGAATAGTTATTTTTGTGTCCCCATTCTGGAACTGCAATGGATTCTGCATTGGCTTCTTCAAGAAACAGAATTAAATGGTTAAGTGATGCAAGGTTTTATAAAAATAAGTTGATCAAAAAGCACTTCCAGAAGCAAATGAAAATCCTATGATGAAAGCCAGAAATCAGGAAGACTTAAAACATGGGGGTGTGGCAGGAAGGGAAGAGTATCTAACTCATCTCTGGAGGTGAGAAAAAAGTAAACTAAAGGAAAACTGTGAGTAGTTGGAGACAATCCCTTAAACAGAAGGTTCACAGAGTGTGGACAGACTAGAAAACCAAGCTGGCAAGAGTAGAAGAGTGCAAGAATTTGCGGATGCTGCAAGGAACACAACTTCCTCTGGAACAATTAAACATCTGAAACTAATACACAGAGAAGCCCACAAATTTGATAGGAGAATGATATGGCCTAGAGCATAAACCCTTGTAGCAGACCTAAGAATATTATAGTCCTTTTATATTTCTGTTGTGATTTTCCATGGCAATTTTTTTCCCCTTTCAGTGCCTCGATTTCCCCATCTCTAATATACAAATGAGAGTCCTAGACTTCTTTCAAGACTGCTAATAAAATATATCAAAGCACAGTTAATATTATTGCAGCTGTACAGAGACAGGGTCTGTTCTAGAATCTGTAAGAGCATCTCATAAGTATCACCTTTGCTGTCAGTGAAATTGTAGCAGTATAGGTCCTAGAGAGTTTGTTGGTAATAACTGTTGGTTAAGCATGATTTTTAGAAAGGGGAATTTCTGCAAGAGTGAAAGGAGAAACTACAGATTAATTAGATGAGTGGATCTATGCAATGGCTTGCCAATAACATTCTCTCCAGCCACATACTCTTGTCACTGTCCCTACACTGGCTTGCATGCTTGCCTAACCACTTGGTGAGGCAATTAAATTTGCTAACCCAGCAGAAAACTAATCTGGGGTGGGAAGGCAGGGGGAGGAAATAGGGGGAACAGTACTATTCTTTTCAGTGGTAACAAGCTGTTAGATTGGCTCAACTGCATCATATAACCACACCATGATTTTTATGCTTGGCAAAGTATTTAGACTCTTGTTCACCAAAGCAATTAAAAGTATGTATAAATTGAGGTGTACGAGCAATCTCACTCATATTCAGTAGAACATTTACCTTTACACCCAGGTTTTATATGCCTTCCTGTTTACCTAAGTGTTTTGGTCACTGTCTGGCATTGTTCATGCGCTTGAAATTGTGCACATCTTTAAGAGCAGCACTGAATTAGAGTTGACAGAGTTTGAAACTTCATTCTGTGGTGCTGCACACGGAGATGTAGTCAATTCAGCTGTATGCTAGCTTCTAATTCCTCAAAAGTCCGTTGTAAACACTTATCGTTGTCATTCATACCTATAGCACACTGTTTGTTTGAGAAGTATGGTGTTTCTGAGAAGGGTATGAGGCATACCCCTTTTGATGGGTATGCATTTGGCAATTTGAAATGCAAACTTATTTTGATATCCATGTAGTTAGAGGACCTTTATTCTCTTTCTGTGTGTTAAAAAGCCATAACAATGAAAATTAAATGAATATAAAACTTTGGAGAGGAATCACTCAATTTTCCAAGTGAAACAGCTTTTAACGTAAAAAGCCTGCATCTTCAAAATGATCAAGTAAGATTTTCACTGTTTATTCTGCAGATGGGTTTTCAGAGGTAGAAAAATGTAATTATAGGAAAAGCAGTAAAATGTGAGCTGACAGAGGCATAAAGTGCAGCACTTAGAATAAGACAATTGCCTAAATTCCCTGATTGACAGATGGATGTCACATTAGATGAAAATGATAACAGATTTAGTGGACTGAAGACTAACTTCCTCTTGACAGTGCCCTGACCCTTAACCTACAATCTGACTCCTGTTAGCTTCACTAACACAGGGTAATTGTCACAGGTGCAGGATAAAAGAAACCCTTACAGCAGCTACTAGTGGTCAGAGGCTTATTTCTTTTGATGACCAGAAATGCACTGTTGAGATATAGTCAAGAAGTCTTGACCTCTGATGACCTTTCAGGGCATTAAAATTTACCCCTGGGAGAAGGAAACTATATAAAAGGCAAATACTCTGTTCTGACTAATGCAAAGCAATATTTTAACAGTGTAATAATTAAGTTGACAAACAAAGTTGAATGATGGTAAAGTAATTTATTTTCATCAACACAAAAGCATGTTTCTCACGCAATTGTAACAGGGTTTCAACAAAGACCGGTATTATACAGTCAATAGGGTTCATGGGTTTTACAATTATGAGTAAATTCTTTACTATGTCATACTCGGGATATTTGTACTATTCTGAAATTATTCTGTTGTATTTATATGCTAATAGCATCCTTTCAATAGAAGCCAGTTCTTTGAATTGTATTTAAATTTTAGGAAGGTAGAGGATTGTAACAGTATTTATAAATGACATGCTGACAACTGTGAGACTTCTCAGAAGTTTATAGCTCTTTCTGTTGGAAAATAGAGAACAGTTTACTCTTTTTTTCTCCAGTAATATGAATGGGGAATTCAGAAAACACAGAGCAACACAATGAGCTATGCAAATATATTTTATAATGGAAAACAAAATTACTGTGTCTCCCATTAGAGTGAAGTCAATGCAGTAACCTGTCCATATTGGGTTTTTTATGCATAGAAAAATTAATATTACATAGGAGAAAAAGAAAAAGAGTAAGGACTGCACATCTTAGTCAATGTGTTAAGAAAGCCTGCCTTTGTTTTCAAAACATTTCATCTTGGAAAATGAAACAAAACAAACCCAAACCTCCACAATCAACTTCTTGAACACCTGACAACAATGAATTGCTGTATTCAATTATTGTGTATATTGGTGCTTAATACCGGGACCATCCAAATATTTATTCACTAAATATGAAGAGACAAAAACAATGTTCTAAGTACAATAGACTTACTGAGATCAAGTTTCTGCTCAGAACAGTAGAGCTCTAAAAGATCTCTATGCAAAAGGCACAAATTACTCTAAAATTCGTTGAAGGTTCTTATTAAGGTCATAGGTCTTGCCCTGTGGTTATTATTCATCCACAAAATGCTCTGATAAGTAATATGACACTAAATTAGTACACACAAGCCTTGGGATAATTATGTAAAGAAAATAAAAAGATTAAGTTACTCCAAAAGGACTATTATACAGGTGGACAACTTCAGTCCACTGTGAAAGATGTAGTAGAAGCTGGATTTATTCTGACACATATTATCAAATGATAAAAAATATAAGGATTATTCCAATGCAACTTATTGTCATGAACACTTACAATAATAATGTCTTTCTTCAACCTACCATCTTTTAAAATGTGATGAGATCATCAGGTAACAGTGTAAGATAAGAAGGCTTAGCACTCTGTGTTTTTAGCACATTAAAAAAAAGAAATTGCTGGGATAATTAACAACTACCTATTTGTCTGTTGGCTGCATTCATTATGTCTGCACAAATTGGAGGTCTCCAAAATCTGTGCAGTAAAATTTACTCTTTGTTCAGGAAGTTCCCCTTGGATTTGGGTAAAATTCTGGTTTGCTGTGTCTATTGTAATTGTGACAGGCAGTTGACATGTCTCATAGTCTAAATGTAGTGGCAAGCAGGGGGTGGTACAATGATGAAAAAAACTGCCATTCATTCTTGTGCAAAGGAAAGGTGTTTCTTAGCATATTCCAACCTATGTTCAGTCTAGAGTTGGGTCTCCGAGGTTGAAGGTCAAATCTGTGAGGTCAAAGCTATTTCTTGTCAATCTTCGTTCACTAATGACACATGAATTGGAAATTAGAACAAAGTAAGTAAAACGAATAGCCAGAAGGTGAGTGTCTGTTTTATTACTCAGAAGAGCTGGGAAATCTGGCCAATTGTTGCCCTATGTGGCTTGAATGACAGTTGTTAAGTTGAAAAAGGGACAGTGTGATGGGAATGCCACTTTAAATCTCAATTACCTCCTCCACTCCAATCAGCTTGGTAGAGCTTTAATGAAGTGCAATTCTCTGTCCTTTTCCTCATACTTCTATCTCCAGAATAAGCCTCACATTCAAGTTTGACAGCAGTACAATCAGTTTTCCATTCATCACTGGCCCTGTTTTAACCCTGCTGAAAAAGGGCCTAATGTACGTGGCAGTGATGGCAATTAGGCAGAAAAGTAATATTAGAAACAGACAAAAGCCTGAGTCTTTCAGCATTACAGGTGTTGGGTTTTTGGTGTTTTTTTTTTTTTTTTTTTTTTTTTTTATATAGCCTTTTCTAGACATAAAGGAATAGGCAGTGTTGTTAAGTTCCCTTCTTCAGTCTTCTCTTAAGCTGAAAGGCCAACGATTTCAAGATTCAATTAATTAGAGACATGGAGAGCCAAAGAACAAGGTAAAAGCTACATTCCTTCTAACTGAAGACACACTTAGTAATTGGCCTCTTATTAAAATGGATATCTTCTGGGTTTGTGTTTAATAAGGTTGATAAAAGTCGTCATTTCCTCATTAGTACAGTGGATGAATATACTCTGAGTGCTGGTGTTTAGAAAAGAAGGGAACAAATATAAAAATAGTGCACTCTTATGATGTAGGAATGCAAGATATTAAAATGGAGAAGCCTGGGACTGAAACTCTGGGGTAGGAAGAGAGGAAATTGTCGCGTGTGTGCCTGTGTGTACGAAAGAAAAGCAAAGGGAAAAGACTTTACTGGGTGCTTCACTTCTCATTTCATCTGAATAGGCAAAATATAGAAAGTATTTGAGCTCCACGATACGGACTGCCACTGACTTATTAACCTGACATTTTGTCTGGAGGAACAAGGTAGGAGAAGCAGGTTACAAGAGCCTTCTCTTTTAGTAGGAAGTTTACACATAGCGTTTTGCTGCTTAATCATTTTCTATATACGCCATATAAGAATTGTGCGCATAGATGTATGCAATCTGACAAATGCATACTCTGAATTAGGTACCTGAGTTTGTCTTGATTTGGGTTGTGCCCCCTTCCCTACTTTTTTTTAAATCTATTTCTTTTTTGGTTTTCAGTGGGTTACGTAAGTTTCCGTAACAGTTCTTTTTATGCCAATTTTTTTAAATGTCAGCAAGGTTGGGGTGGGTTTTTTGTTTTGTTTTGTTTGATAGATTCCACAGGAACATGTGGCACTGGTGCAAGGATCTTGTTTAAGAGAATGGGCATTTGGAGGTAAAAAAAATCCCCACGCAGCAATTAGGCGGCTCTTGCCGCTCATTGGGGATGTGACACAAGTGGGTGATAGTGGCTTTCACCTCTCACACTCCCTTCTCTCCTGCCTGATTCCTAGAACAATCCCTGTCAGAAACACTCTTTGAAAAAGGCTGCATTAGACAATGGCTCTTCACCCTTATTTTACGCTTTAAGTAGTGGAGCAGAATGCTGTAAGGGGCTGAAAACAAGGCGTAATCTGAGAAAGACGCGCAGGCATTGTTATAACTGTGAAAACCAGAAGAACCCCTTTCAGAGCCATGACTGAAAGTGCTATGAAGACCTTTAGTCCTTTGCACTCTCCCAATCACCAATTAGACAAACATTAACATCAATTAAGCTGTTATACGGCACAGGTTCCATATAATTACCTTAATGGGTTGACGCTTTCTTTAGCAGCAATTTCTTAAACAAACTTCATCTTTTGTGCAACAGGCTAAGAAAATTTTCAGCAGGGAGCATTTCCTTTTGTCAAGTTTTCTAAAGAGACAGCTGAATTGTTCTATTTAACAACAAACACCTTCACTAAGGACCCTCGTCTTGTCCCCGTTCCCACCACATTTGACTACTAGGCTCAAAGCTTATTAACCATCACAGACAAAAAACTGACTAGCCAGGGGAGCACAGACACATGCAGGGAGGGCAGTACACAAAGAGCCTGTGAGCCTGGCACTGGTTTGCAAGCAGACCTTAGGAGAAAGCACCAATTGAATTAGTTGCCTATTTAGTATCCAAAGAGCCAGATCTGTCCTTACCAAAAGCACAAAGAAAACGAAATAGAAAAACAGGATCTTGCTCATAAAACAAGACAAATCTGTCTAATTTATTTTGTACCAGTAAGTGCTAATTAAATGCGAACTACTCAGATTCTTCCTGTTCCTGCATCACCTAATTCTCTTAGAATCATGACAATGCTAGTCTGATTTTTCCCCCTGTTTAACAAACATTCATTTGAAATGTAGTCAAATACAGCTATAAAATGCAACCCTTATATCACTTCTATTTTTATTTTATATTATATCCCGGTGCTTTTACTTTGCTGTGAAAATACTTGGGAAGGGTGAAAATGAGGATGGGGAGGGCAGAGGAGTGAAAAAAAGAACTTGGCAGAAACAAGTCCTTAAACTATCCTTCATGATGAAGAACAAATGACTTGAGGTGCCTATGGTGACCCAGAATTGTTTTCTGAGAGCCAATGTATGTAATCAAGTTTTATTGCAATTGGTTGAAAGTCAAAGAAATAACCTTTTTAAACAATAATAATAATAATAATAGAGTACAAAGGCAAACCCCGAAACAGAAAAGGAAGCTGTTAGACACACATGAATGCTTATAAAATGTGTTGGTTTTTTTTTTTTTTTTAATCAGATATATTCTGTAAAGATGCTAAGCATTCCTTATGATTATNCTACTTAGGAGATAGTGTCTGGTCATAACAATATGATAGCCAGTAGCCAATTAATTTTGCATATTTAAGGTTAGGGTCTGGGTACTATGTACAAGTGCTTGGTCCATTTAATCTCAATCTAGTGAACACCAAACACGTTAGGTCAAAGGCTCAAGGCCACAAAATTAATAGGCAACTATGAGCTTAACTCTTCAACCTCAGACCAGAGGCAGCAATAGCTGAAGTCACAGAGGAATAGCTATTTGAAAATATTAAACCTATACATTGAAATATAGTTATATATCTAAAGTTATGCTTTTACGGTGATACAATTAAAGTTAGTCTTGATCTGTTGTGAATAGTGTATTAAAAAAAAATAGGATGAACAACAGAGATACTTTTCTATACGTAAGTTGCACTAGTTGTGTAATGTTCATAAAAACATACCTTTGACAGGTTAATGTTTTTTTAGTTTCTTCAGAGAACTGACAAAGAAATCAACAACGGGTATATATGCATAGGCATGAACTGCTGATCAGATGGCACTGTGAACAAAATTCTCATGTGTATTCCACTGAAGAGGTGAACTAGTAAACTCAAACGCACAAAATTTACAGCTTATACCTTCAGTAGCAGGACAACACTCTCTCAACCTGAAGTACAGTTACTGGTATATCTCCACTGATTTTGAATCTTTTATTCTAAGGTAAAATTTCCTCATGATGTTTCTCGTGCTTTGCCATTTACTCAATTTCTTTGCATATGTGGAAAATCACATTAATTTACTTTATTGGCAAAAATGTGTCTGATTGTCCTTTAGGAAGTAATCATGAAATATAAAGCCTAATGTGTAGCTTTGCCTTCTGTCATAAGCACAATCTTCCACTGGTAGTTTAGGAAAAGCCCAGTTCTTCCCTTATTTGTAGAAAATGTTGCACATTTTGTGATCAGAACAGGGCCAATGAAAGGATAGAGAAGACATGCCTTCTGGATTAGCTAACTCTTTACTGATAACCAGAAGACATGCATGAGCAGATGAAGAATGAGAAAAGTAACATTTCCCTTCTCCTAATTTTTATTTCCCTCTTTGTGAATTACATCCAGAAGCCCGTTCACTCTTACTTGCCTCCTGAGAGACTTTTGAAACTGTACCAGCAGGCTTAATGCCCCAGTCTCTCACCATATTGACTAAATAATATTAGAATTCCATATCTGTGTAGACTGCAGGTCTGACCAGCCTATGGGTTTTAGTTAGGAATTGCAGTGTTTACTTTGATCCTGTCAAGCAGTTGAGTAAGCATTTTTAGTTTCTTCACAATCTTTTAGATATCAGACATAGGGATTACTAATGGGAAAAATTAGTAATAATTTAACTATTGGTATCAGGAGATGATTAACATCATGCAGAATGTTTATACTACCCACTACACTAGTATTAGGGAATGTTATTTACATCTGAAGGACTCTGTCACTCTGCACTGACCTCAGCGGGAACCTGATGAGTGGCCTGCTGAGATCCTGAAGTTGGATAAAGTGAATGTCCTGCTACCTCCAGTGCCTGGCTGGGGACAAGAAATCTTGCCTGCGTATAGTTTTCAATTGCCAGAACTACAAAAATGTAACTTTACACAGCTTCAACTGTATTTTTTTCCTGTATGAGGAAGGTGCTGTAATTAAAATTGTATGATGAAAAGAAAGTGTTGGTGACTGGGAAAGAAGTAGTCACTGGCTTCTTGCCTGTCTACTGCTGAAATTATGGTCTCTCACTTTGAGTCTCTCTCATGTGTCCCAACGAAGTCTCATGAGACCAGGAACCACATTCTCTCAGCAAAATAAACCAGAAATTCTGCCATCTAAGAAACTAATAATTCTTTAGGAATGTTTTGTGTCCCTAATAAGAAACACAGAATATTTATCTCAGAAAATTAAATGCAGTATAATCAGGATTGCTATCCATCTTATTCTCCAGAGTCATTTTGCTATCCTTGCATATGCTAAGCAAGGAAAGTAAACAAAATAGAGCTTGTGACTACTTTTAGACTCATAAGCTAAGCAACTGCTACATGATTGATTGCAATAGATTAGATAGGAAAGTTAAATAAAACAAAGAAGCCTAGCAGTGTATAAAGGGATTTTTTTTTCCAGCAAGTATGACAGATGTTTTAATAGTAACATGAATATAGTAACATGAAAACTGAAAACTTTCTGAGAGAAGAAACAGCTCAAATACATGACCGGATATCATTAATATATTACACAGTCCCAAAGAAAAGATTCTTTGCTTTCCTACCAAATTTAGCATATATACCACTCTGGGAAGTCTGTTTCAAGTGAGATTTATTCCTGTCTTTTTTTTTTTCTTTCCCCTTTCCCCTCCAAAATTTGAATGTCTTGTTAGGTTGTGCAAACAAGGAAGAAGCATTTAGCTCTCAATACAGCATCTGAGACTGCAACATCTTCCAGTTTGAATACTGAAGAGAAAATCAGGAGTAGGCATAACAAAGCCAACAGCCTCCTCACCTCAACCATCAAATTGTTTCCTTGGTTTTCAAGAACTAAAGGCTTTCACCTTTCAAGTTTATACAAATGCTGAAAAACAGGACTTTTCAACTTTCTCTTCAATATTTCAAATGAACATTTCTGTATTATGTGGTATGATCAGGTACTATCTGAATTCCTAAATCTTATTATGTAACTTGTGTTCATTGCATCTGCTAATTTCAACTTCATCCAAAATGATCTATACATTAGATCTTCAAGAATTTTTTTTTTGAAGTGAAAATTGTAAACAGAGGTAGATTGTGTCTGCTAATGCCAAGGAGTTGCAGATGATCCTATAACCTACATCAGAAAAACACAGGATCAAGACTGGTTTAATTTGATACTTTTGAGTTTTGAGTTACAGAGGCTAAAGAACTGATCTATATTTATTTTCACTGTTAGTTGCACTAACACAGTGGAAAAGTTCAGAAGACAACTGAGCTGGTAGATATCAGGATTCTAAGCTCACAATTCAGCTCTCTGCTAGAAAGAAAGGAACTTTTAAAGTAGCAAAAAATGCAGAGAAGGATCTTGTGATTTTCTTCTGAATCACAGAAGTTCTCATTGTTCTCAAGTTTTTACCATAATTTTGAGCATATCATGTCAGTTCTAAAATTTTAAATCAAGCACAGTTAACCCTATACCGATGTAAACATGAACAAATTGACAGTATGTGGGTGTAAATAACAGCATCTGAATGTCACTTAATGTATTCCTCACCCTGTGATATATATGCCATATACAGGAGATGGAGCAGGAGTTAGAACTACTACAGTAAACTTTAAACAGTGAATGTGTTCCTATATCCTGGACAATTGTCTATCACATAGAAGTATGTACCTCACCTACAGCACAGTTGTGAGTTTGGTGTATTACTATCGGTGATATTTTAGATACCACTAAAATGCTCTGTACTCTTAAATTTTTACTTCAAGTGCAACTTAAAAGGTAAATGCAACTTAGCTTCGTCTGCATCCACATTTCCTCTGCCTGTGTTCTCTTAGCATGTATACCAGCTGACACTGGTGGCATTTCACCAGAATGTCAAACTGTTTATAAGCATTCATCCTACCAGGGAATGACATGTAGCTCCTCTTGACTCTGAGGGACAAGTGGTTTCCTTTCTCAGCTGATTGTGAAAGACTGACCTAGGATGAAAAGATAGTATGAGTACACATTATAGAAGAAGCAGTCAAGCTACGCATAAAGCACATTCTTTGGAAGCTTTTTATTACTTATTGAATTCTCTCCAAATCAAGTTGTAATCTATCTACAACAGATTCATACCTCAAATAAAAGGTTGATAGAGTTTGAAGGCTGATTGAATTACAGTAACAAATTCTGGCATTGTGTAAATTGCTAAGAAGTCCTCTAGAAAATTAATACAAAGGGAAATCTTATACTAACTGTATTTTTAAAAAATTAAAACATTCATATAAAGGTTGCCCAGAGAAACTGTGTAGTTTTCATCCTTGAAGATATTCAAAAACCATCAGACATGTGCCTGGGCGACAAGGTCTAGGTGATCCTGCTTCTGCAGGGGGTTGGACAAGGTGTTGTCCAGAGGTCCCTTTCAACCTACACCATTCTGTGATTCTGTGAAAGAGAAATGAGCATGAATACTAACATTTTGTCTGAGATACAGATTATACTTCTACTCCCTTCTTCATTCTCTCATTCTACTGCCCTTACCAGTTATGATTGGTCTCAGATAAACATTTCTTGCAAAGCACTATGAATTTAAGTGAGATACAAATTTGTAACCACTAATTGTGGCAAAAAATGAGAAAGATATTGAAAATGAATAGGTGCTCAAAGCAGTCTTGCTGTCATTGATAGTGTTAACACAATATTTTCCATTCTTTACAACAGATTAAAGAAATAAAATGAATAAAATGACTTACATTTATATTCTTAGATAATAGATTAAAATATTTTCTTAGTACAATGACATAAAAGGGTCTTAAAAAGAGTAACTTTCTATTGTAGAAAAAAAAAGGTAAATGAAGTACATTTTTCTGATAATGAAACATCTCATTATGGCTCCATCTCTGTAACTGTACTTCTGTTTTGTCTCACTGGAGTCAGATTGTTTCAAGAATAGTGTTTACAAACCTCTAGGTCCTAGCCACTTTCCTCCAATTCCTAGTGTCATTTATGGATGTGCAACCCATTCAGTGTTGTGTACACGCTTGTGTGATAGTTCACATAGGATATGAGTTCATGAGTCGTCAGCTGCTGAGGGCTCTTTTACTACTCAAGCTGCACGACTCTTGTAATTATTTATGAGTGTTTCAGTATATGCATTTTCAATAAATTGAGTCATAAAGCTTGCATCACTTCCAGACTTTTCTTTCAGAAGTTTTTATAATAAGATGTCTGTATTAAATGACCTTTTGATAGTGGTTAAACAGAGAAACTGGCAATTCCTTATGCTGTTCATATTTCTTAACTATCTGAAACAAACAAACAAAAATACCTAAAGGAAGAAAAACTGCCTTTAATGTTTCAGAAGTTCTTATTGAGAACTTCGAGCAAGAATTCCTATAATGTTACCTCAATTCAAATGGTGAGGAAAAATAACTTTTCTTCCTGCACTGCTATACAAGAAAAAAAACATTGTGCCAACAATATATTGCACTTAATCAAGCAGTGTCTTTTAATATTAGGACCTGAAATATTACAGTGGTAATTATTTCTCCAATGAATGTGTGAGTTTATCTAAAGTAACAGAGACATCACAAAGATGTTATTAACCTATGCTAAAATCAATGACTCTTCAGATATAGTATCACTGAAAAGCACTTTTGCTTATGCTGGGCTTTTATACTCTTCTTTCTAATTCAATTAACATCAGTTAGTAGCAGGACTTTTGAGGTTTCCTCCAGAACTCCAAAGCTTTTCTGAGACCTGTGTATGTGTCAAAAACCTGCCACTTACAAATATTGGTAAACATTATTTATTGATTTCTGGTTTAGAACACTAGTTACTAAAGAATGAGTACACAGGTAAGGAGAAATAGAGGTTGAACGTGTTTATATACATATGCATATGATGTATATACACATATGCATATGTTGTATTAAAAGGCATGTAAGTGTAAGAGAATTCACTGAAGATATTAGAATTATATATACCAAGCCAGGTGGAGTGCATTTTAAAAATAATCCTAATCTTACTGGGTAGTTGATATCAAATAACTTTTCCCACACACATGCATCTCTTCTTACCTTGGCACAATTGTTTTAACTTCTCCTTACACTGAGACAAATATTATGCATCTAGAAGTTGGCTGGTATAAAACTACTCTAGCTGGCACCAGAGAGCAAATAAAAAAATAAAACTAAGTGTTGAGATTCAGATTTCCATTATGCACTCTTATTTTTTGCCTGTTCTTTGGTTCCACATTAGCATGTACTGTGCAAAAGCCTATAATGAAAGAGTATAATGGCAGCCTCTTTGGATAGAATGCTGGTGGTTTAATATCTTGTGAGGGTAGAAAAACCTACTAATTGGATTTTAATATTTTTTTTATTTTTATTAAGGACTTTGAAGTTGAAGCCCTTCCTGAAGGGTTTTGAAAGAGTCTCTAAGTCTTTGAATAAACTTCTGGTCTTACAGCAAGGTAGTCTGTTCCTGACATTGTAATGAGGATGATACTTGGTAGCACAAAAAAAATGTGGACCTGTTAAAATTCGGAAATTAAGGGGTTCTGATTGGTCTCCTATAATCAATCATTTTGTGAATTATATTTTCTACCAGCTCTGTGTGTCCAGTAGGTTACTGGGTTACTCTGAGATAGGCTTTTAAACCTTTCTGTTGAAAACTTGGTTAAATCTGATTGTAAAAATAACAAATCTAATGTATTCCATAAATATATTTGATGTTAATCTTAAATAGTCTAGTGTATTTCTGTCCATGTCCAGACTGGTGATTTTTCAGAACACGTCTCATCTATTAGGGTAAATACCATGAAGGATTTCTTTTGGTTATTTTTGTGGTAAATATCTTGAATAATAAAATAATTAGTGCCAAAAAACACTATAAATATTTCATTACAGTATTCTGTACACATTGCTATGGTTTGATGAAGCACTTAGAGCACTCACATAAAATCTGTGAGGGGAAAAAATCCTTATTTTATTTTAATGTTCAACTTTACATAGATTTGTTTTCCCCAAAACAACCAAATTAATTCGATATGGTGTAAGTTGCAAAAACAAACACACCAGAGGCTTCAAAAGGATTCACATGCATAGGTCATTAGGGCTGCATGGCCTCGTATAGTTAGTCAAAATTCTCAGAGTTTAGTTTAAATCTTGATACTTTAATAAATAGTTTCAGCTTTGGTGAAAGCTGAAAAGCTTAATCCATTAAGAGCCATTCAGAAGCAAAACAAACAAACAAAGCTTTAACCACTTCAGTGACAACAGCACAGAACAAACAAGCAGTCTCCTTTGAAAATCCCAGCAATTTTAGGATCAATAGCCTCACTCTGTGCTTCTAAGTGATGAAAGCTAGAAAATCTCTGCTGTCAGCTCTTTTCAAAAATGTTTCTGGCAAAGATTTAGTTGCAAATTTGATGAGTTCAGTTTAGCAATACCCATGTAGTCTAGAAGGCTGACTTAAGTATTATCACTGGTCACCATGAAAAACAAACTTACTCAAACACCACTTTTAGCTGAAATTTCCTCTCTTTACCCTTAATTAACAATGTTAGAATGCCTTTCAACATCTCTTCCAAGTACTTAGAGTTCTTTGATTATTTTTCTACTTTCTAGCAGTAGGTTTTTTTCTTTTTGATACTAGTAATAAAAAAAAAAAAAGAATATTTTTGTAAATGTAAAACCAGTATAGTGACTTGCTAAAGAATGTAAGGTAGTCTAAAAGTACGTTTAACCTGATCTGTCAATATGGGTAATCAAATCAGCAAATATCTCTATATACAGAGAAAGAACAAAAATAAACATTTTTTGCTTTAAAAGATTAAAAGCCTGTTAGGTCCTTTTAAAACACTACCATTGTATATGACTTTCATGAAAATAGCATTTACTTCCTTTTACTTAGTCTAGGCTTACATCATTCAGCAGAGCTATTATGTAGTAGATTTACCATTCCAAAGGTTCTTAAATTATTCCTGCATCTTTATACAAATATTGATTCCTTCTTTCCTGTTTTTACATACAATAATGCATATATTTGTTTAGGTTTTTTGTTTAAATTTCACAATTACCCTTAATTATAAACTCAGAAGTACAATAGGTGGAGTATTTATTTTTTAACCGGTAGTGTCAACTAGTTTGCATTTTATCCATAAACTATCTAAAAGCTTTAAATTATATACTTTCTAGGTAGTCAAAGACACTGTAGGGATTGCCTGTATATGTTTACAAGCTAATTTATCTGCTAAGAGTTACTGTTTTTTTGGTAATCAGACGACTTTTCTAATTGTTTTTTTTTTAAATTATAATTGACAACATAGAGTGCTGTCAATATGAGAAGTATGAGCAGCAAAACAGAACCTGTTCCCAAATTTTTGTTAACAGATCACAAGGTCTACCTAAATTTTTCACTAGAGAGGCAAAAATCAGAATAACATTTGAAATATGTGGCTTTATACAGGGGCACTGTTGTGCAGTCCTGATTCATTAAGATGCTTGATGCATAAGTGAGTTGTCAAACGATATGTGGGTGGCTGTAATGGCAGCATGTAGGTTTGTATGGAAAACAAGTATGGCACTGTGAAGATTTTTTCTCTCTTTCATCGTATAGGTACTCACATGTAACACTTGTGAGGGGTCTGCTAAGAACCCTGCTGTCAAATGAACTAATTCACCAGAAACACATGCAAGTTTAAAACAAAGTTCTCCTAAGGCGGAAAAAAAAAATCAAACCACCTAGACTTTCTGTAGCCTAACCAAGTGACAGACACATAGACAACTTCACTGCTGCCAGAACAACACTCTGCACAGCCCACCAGCAAGCTATTTGTCAGTGCTACAAGAATATCCTCCGCAACTTGGCATCAGGGTCCCTGGGTAGCCAACTGTGCTTGCAAAGCACTGGAAGTGCTATCCAATAATAGGGAGGAAAACGATCAGAGGTTCTTGTTATTTTTTCAAAATCTATTATTGTATGAAACATATATCTTTATAGCCATAAACATGAAAGGTCTATAGGAAAATATCAATTTACAGAATATCACAAAATTGTATGCTATATGAGTTTATGGAAAGACTGTGTTAAATTCCACTTCCTTTTCCCTCTCTCCAGTCCTCCTGCCCATCAAAAATGAGACTGAGTAGGCCATGCATCTGATAGAATAGGGTAGGCTTTTCATGATCATTATTAGGAGTAAGGGGATTAAAATAGTGTCTAGCATTATGTCATTATACATTATCCCAGAATTGAACGTGGCTAAGGAGCATTACATGTAAAATGGTATAATGTTGAATTTTAAAATTTTCATGCAAGATGGTGGAAAAGCATATTTTACTTGCAGTAGACCTTCAAACCCTGCTAGTTTTGATTTGAAACAGAAAGTCACATATGGCTATTTCTGTCACAAACGTAAAATTTTGCATTGTGTTGTGTGATACAATTGTTTACAAGCCCAAAGCTGCATATCCTTTGATATGATCTTGGCCTATGCAGAAAAATTCCCTTTACTATTGCATTGGGTCCTACCTATTGCACCGGATCCTATATACATAAAAATGTTGACTGTGCAATTGCAACTGTCTAACTATTATCCTCAGCCAATTTCTTTTACTTAGCAAAAGGTAGCAAAAAAAAGGCAAATAGTCCATTTCCAATGGCTCCAGGAAAGTGACTTAAAACACTGAAAAGTAATGACTATGAAGAATAGTAAAAATAGTTCCTAAGACAAAAAGAATAGAAATAAAATAGCAGGAATAACAAGTTCTGAACTTTTGAAAAAATAAAAAAAAATGAAAGAATATCAAACAACCAAATAAAAATCAAAGATAAGAATAAGAAAGTGGACAATTCCATTTCATAGGGACTAGTGTAGGAAACAATGACATTAATAAAATAATCTGACTTTTTCAAGGTTTGCATTAACTTAAGTATTCCTTTTAACTGAGTAAGTGTCTCAGTGTTAGAGCATGACATAACACAGGAGGCATGTGTGGATGTTCATGAAAGATGACCATTCACTTGTTTTGTGATTGTGACTTGATGTAAGGAGCTCCAAGTAAAGAGCCCTCCCTTTATAGGCAGGTAGACTTCCAAGGTACAGTGTGGGTAGAAAGTCAAGGTAGTGCCACTTGGTGTGAACAAAACACATGGAAGAGAACATTCAGAGCCAAGAGTAATAGAGTGCTAATTACCATGGCATACACTGTATGCCATAGGTGCAAACTCATTGCCTTTATTGTATGGAAAATACATTGGTAGCTGCCCAAGATTACTCCCTTAGTGCGTGGGGTAGAAACCTAACCAAAGACCTTAATATCTCATTATTCAAATAAGGTACCGAACAAGCTTGTGGGAAACCTGGGTGTCATCTTCTCACCCATGATTGCAGCAAGAATCTGTATTATGATTAGAAGAGTGCATTCAGAGCTCCTTACAAAAAGAGGAGACCGCGAGGCTCTTATTACTTAACCAATCTCCTTCTTGCTGGTGTAACGATACAAGCGTGACATCGTGGGCTCTGTAGTGTCTTGACTTTTTTAGCACCTTTTCTTCATTTATGTCTAGTTCCTCACTTGTGCAGCATATCTGGAGCCATTGTTAGACTTCCCTTTTAGGTCCTGGAGATAAACCAAATGATCAAAGACCAAGAAGTATCCGTAGAATAATACTTCATTGGAAGTAGCAGAATTTGAGACTGTAAACTTGTCATCAAAGGAAGATAGACTTGGGAGAGGAGAAAAGGAGTAGGCAAAATGGGAAAATTACAAAATGAAAGACTACTGCTACACAACCATTATGTAATGCTATTATAAATTCCTGTTCCACATCACATACAAATTAGAGTATGGCAAAAACCACAAATGGTTTGTTCTGGTTCTTATATTGCAAGCTGTCCATTTAGAACAGGTCATGTGTCCTTAAAAATTTTTGTACAGCAATTGAAATTATTTAACTGGTTATGCAACTCCTTTATTAGCTTTACAATTTTAGTTTTGTTGTTATTTGTGGCTAATACTGCTTCATGTTGTTTAGCATGGTAGTAAACCATTATGTCTTTCATAAAATATTTAAAATAACTGATTGCAACTAATGTCATTACTTAAGGTACATGGATAAATGAGAACTATTAGATTCTTTTAGGAAGTGTGAGCATATAAATTAGTATCTTTCTTTTCTCAGTTTGGTCATTTATTTTATAAAGGTTGTGACTCTGGAACCATTTTTATAGTTTATATAATATATCATACTGAAATTTCAAACATAAATTCACACACCCCCAGATGCAAATGGGCATTTACATTAGAAAATTCTTAAAAAAGGATCTAAGAGTTGTTACTTTTTGTCTCCTATAGTACTGAGATCTTTGTTTTATTAATAAACAGCATTAAAAGAAATGGGCAAGCCTTATTAACATTAACAATGTTTAAGAACCCCAGATATCTTCCTACTATGAATATTTAAGTAGTGAAATTGACTGTAAAAAAGAGTTTGTTCTTCACATGTTGACACAATCGTGGCATTGGGTCTTACCCTGGACCTACTGAAGTAATTGACACTTTACATGGAGAGAATCAGGTCTAGTGGAAACACTTGGAGAATTATTCACTAATCTTTCACTAGAACAGCACTTTTTAATATTCAGAGTTTTTGAAATTATTTGAAATTACACTACAATGAAAAAAAAATGTAACAACCTCTGTTGCTTACATGGCTGCTTAAGCAGCTTTTATACTTGGGGCTTCATATGCTATACTTCAAAGCCTTCATCATCAAACTCTGCCTTGCTGCATGCCAAGGAAAGGAAGTGTTGCTTTAGACCACAGTGGAATGATTGGTCTGGTGCAAAAGGTCAACAGACACTACACATGCCTGTTTGGGACTAAGGCTTTAAATGGAAACCTTGCCAAGCAGGGTTAAGGTGTCTATACTTTCTTCAGTATGAGTGAATTGTCAAGGGGAGTAAAACATGCATATTAAAAGAAGAAAAAAAGAAATTATCCTAAGTCCGTAATGGTATAAAAATTCTTACTGAGTTAGTGTATGGTTTGCTTGTAGAGAGGCACTCTATGGTAATCACATTTTTACTCTGAGAGTTGCAACAAGTGACTCATGAATTCAGGTAAAGAATGAGATTGACAAATATGCAGCTTTGGATAACAGAAAATAGTTGTACTTGGATACAGTAGAATGCTCTACCAAAGAATGCTCGCTCACACCAAACTGGCTTGATCAGACAAGACTTGTACAAAAATAAATCAGTTAATTGTACTTGGGAGCAAAAGAATGCTGGCTCACACCAAAATGGCTTCTTTAGACTAGACTTCCACAAAAATGAATTAGATATACTTAAGTTTTGCCTGAAGTGTCCAGAGAGGCTGGACAGTTATATCCCTGTTTTCTGTTTTATTTAGACCTTCATTCCTTCTCTCCACTTCATTTACTTGACATATAGGATAAGAATAAGGATAAGAATCAGACTGTTTGCCTATTGCAGGAGTGTGGGTATTTCCATGACTAAAACAAAAACATGTCCTCTGGTACTTCCCACTCACCGATCATGGTGCTGCCTGGAGATAGCCCATGAAGAATGTAAAGCAGAATGAGAAATGAGAGACAAAGAAAACTCCGTCATGTAGGCACTTCACTGCAAGTGCTCTGCTTCCACTTACTTAGGTGACCTTAGCGACTTAGTGCCATAGTCTAGTAACCACAGTGGTAGTGGTTCAAGAGTTGGACTTCATGATCTCAGAGGTCCTTTCCAACCAGGCTGATTCTATGATTCTATGTTTCCATGATTCCATGGTTCTATGATTCAGAGGTTTCTCCTGAGAGGATTCAATCTTTTTAAATTGCCTTGCGGAAAGGCAATGATTAGCACACTTGGTTGGGAAATGGGTTGTCAGCTGCTGCTGCATTGCCTTAGGAGATGACAGTAGTCATAGGTCTGTGGGTGTCTAGGGAGTCTAGCCCTGAATTCTGAGCTCCATTTCTTAATTTCAGACAATACTCAATCTTTGCAATTGTCCCCAGACTTTCGTAGGATATTAACTAGTTCTAGATCGTCTCTCAGCCTTAAAAAACAGGAATAAAGAGGACTTCTGCTCGTTCCTTGCAGTTTCCAGCTAATTTATGACAGATAAGTAGACTCAGCAGGAGGATCATAGGCTTTACAGCTGCAACTAAAATCAGCCACAAGCTCATATTTGTGAACAAGAAAAATGAGCAAACTCCTTCATGTTTTACTTTTGACTTTTTGCATTAGCCCTACTGTAACCGTTAAAAGCTGACACGACTTCAAGAAGAAGCCCAGAGCAAGTAGAACAATGTACATGTTGAACGGAGAAGTAATATATCATACATTATTTTAAGAAAACCCAAACAATTGTACATACTCAGAATACAAAAGGTTGCCCTTTGGGTAAAGATTGCACAAGTTCGAGACACAAGAAGATTTGAACAAAGCCCAAAAGTAATAAATCAAACTATTCTTACATATAAAATTTAAGGGTTGTGTACAATTTCCGCAATAATGCAATGAATACTTGTTGAACTAAAAAATAGTATCCTGAAGAATCAGGATGCTAAAAACTATATAGGAGTAATATGTGAGAAGAAATGGAAAAATCAGCAGATTTAATGGGTGTAATATTATGCTGTGACACCCTTTTACCAAGGGACAGGCAGGGTAACAGAAGATGATTTCCTGGAACTGTGCCAAATAACAAGCTGTTAATTAATATTACACCCAGCATCCAAAAAACTTTGTTGGTTTATGACTAAGACTCCTTAAATGAAAAACTAGTGCACCTAGTTAGTGCTACACAAGGAAGTGTCCTGTAAAGGTGGTGCCTTATTCTGTGTATTCTCACACCACATTACATCAGACAATTGCTCTCACAGATTCTGCAGCTCCACAAGACACACCCTGCCACTTCCAACATTTTATGAAAAAACCCTCCAAGTCCTCAGAATTATATTTATCAGTCCATAATATTACTGGAGGGAGCAGGGAAGAAGCACGTAAATATGTCCAAAACCTCTGTGGCAGAAGAGGAAGTGAAATAACTTATAAGCTAAAAAATACAAAGAGAAGTTTAAGTAATTCTGAAATGACCTTGACCTACAGTTACTGTTTCCTTCGGAGTGAGAACATGGAATAGTTTTTGTGTGTATTTTGGTTTTACCCAAGGAGGTAAGAGTTAACTGCTGAAATGAAGGAATCTGTGAAGTATGCATAGTGCTGAAAGGTTGAAGTTTATTTTCAAGCTTATCTGAAGGGTGAGGAGCAATTGAAGAGCAAGTGTGCCAAGATCTAAGCAGATAGAGAAAATTCAGCCTCCCTCTCAGATTTCTTCCTTGCTTTCTGATTGTTGAATGTCAGGACTATAGGTTTTTGAAGGATGAACCTGAAAAGAAGTCTATAATCAATACTGTAATATTACTAAATTAAAAGATTTTTAAACATAAATATCCTAATCTAGATATTTTTATATAATGAATTAAATCATAAGAAGACATTCTTATTTGAGGATAATCCAGAAGAAGCAGCATATTTTGTCAATATATAGTGGGGGTTTAGTTTTTGTTTTAAATTCATCAAATAATTTTGCATGTTTATAACTAACCCTATTTCAGCAAACATTTATACATACACATAAATATACTAGTCATACTGCGGAAATAATGCTAAGTATAAGCTCAGTGTTTTGATGAATCCAGGCCTAAGAACAGAAATGACTGCAAACACTCTGAAAACATCTTAAGATGAAATGCTGTAGTGTGTGAAGTGCAAAAACAACTAGCATGATATTCTTGGAATGCAATTATAGAGATAACATTATTGAACTGCTTATTAAATTCCAGAATGAAGACCAAGGTAATTAAATTGTAATTCTCACTCTGCTTTTTTCACTTACTGCTTGAAGTTAGACAACATTTTCACTCACTGTCTTAACTATTAATAAAGATATTTATATTTTCACTTAATATTTGTTATTATATTTTATATTTACTCTGTACTGTATTTGTCTATACTCTGTGATTATTTGCAAATACTTGCTCAACTCTCAGCTCATCACCACTGGCAAAGGACAGCAGTGCTGTAATCTTATGGTTCCTCATCCACTGCTTTAGGAGAAGAAATTAATTTCCTTAAAGTGAGTATTGAGTGCATCACCCCTTGGATGTATTGCACTAAAATGAGGTGGAGGTAGAGCATTTCACTCATATTTGGTAGCACTACATAATTCCTTACTCATTTAACCGAAGATTTTACTGGGTTGGAGATTATTATTTAAAAATCATAGGCCTAAAAACTATTATTTTTTGTACTGACTTTCTTTTGTAAACTGGACTTTCCTCCAGTGATACTGGATATGATTTTGGGCATATTTTTAAAACTTCTTATCAAAAGGAAAAGGAATAGATTGAGAATAATTTTTCCTTAATTCCAAAAAGCAACCAGCCAAAATTACTATTACCAGATCCAATAAACAACTTGCCAATATTGCTATACCAGACAAACAGGTAAAGAACATAACCTCGAAACAAGAAGATACTGAAAATCAGATTGTAGTCTTTATGTTACTAAAGGTATATATTATGCATCTGTGAGCAGTTAGCTATTTGTACAGTTACATTTGTAAAAATCATTCTCTTGTCTAGGAGATATGGGATGGTCATTTTCATTTGCTGTGATTAGGATATCATCAATATGAAAGGTCAGCTGAGAAGATTGTATAGCAACAGGAGTATAGCCTTTCCAACCTAATTCAAAATTCACATATGATTTTCATGAAAGTCTTAGTAAATACATAATATATTTCTAGTAGGAATTGGAAATAGTCCTCAGTATTTAATTACAAAATATGCATCCATTACAGTCATTTGATATAGTCTTAGAGAAATATATCACATATTTATTATTTTAGACTTCAGTGTAGGAAATACCTTCTTAAACAATACCTTGTTTCAAAATAAGTTGTTTTTTATCCTAAGTCCTCTGTCTAAGCTGTAGATTTATGATAATGTCTGAAAATGGACTATAATCATCGTAAAGATGTTCTGTTTACTAAAAATGAGATTTACAGTGGTATTGAGCACCTGCATCTCTTGGTAAAGACAGAGGGTCTCAGATATTCAACACCTCGATACCATATTTTCATTTAGATAGATACAAAATGCAACACATTCCAGTAAACACAAGGCTGATTTGGTTTAGTCTCTGTTCACTTTATTGATTTAGTTGGAATACTGCTGAGTTTACAGTGCTGCCTACTAATTCCTGCCAGATTCTGCCTTCACTTCTCACACTGAGTATTATTTTACTCTCAGGATAGTCCCAAGGAGCAAAATTGGACACCGCTATGTGAGATGGAGCAGCAGAATACGGCCATGGCAGCAGATAGTTCAATGTTGTTTTTTATACTAATCTTACTTTATCATTCTACAAAAAAATAGAGGAGAAAAATAGGAGGTTTACGCAAATTCTTTATTCGCACTTCCACACATTGCAGAAATATTTACACATTTCAGTTTTAATTTTGCAGTGGTGTTACCGATTGCCACTGGTGAGACTCCTTCAAGGACTTAAAAAATTATTATTATCTTAAAGGAAACATTCGCTTTCGTGAACAAAACTAATGTATGTAGAGACCTGTTTTCTGTGAGACCTCCTTTTTCTTGGTGCTATGAGTTTAAGCACAGGGTTTTGTAATAATGTTATAAAATTTAAAAAATTATTGAACCTTATGTAATATGCTTCTGAGAATAGACTCTAAGTTCTTCATTACCTCTTACCGAGTGACTATGGAATGATATAGCCTACACTGAACTGCTGTTCTTGTGGCTTTTATAATATCAAACCAGATAGTAGCATCAACATAATTCCTATTAATTATACTTTCCTTGTTCTTGACTTTCGTCATTATTTTTGTTGTTTTTTTAATATAACTACCCTTGCACTTATGTCATAAAAAATTCTGCCTTTTTCTCTTTTTTAATATTTGTATTCAAGACAAACAACAGGAGGTTGAAATCAGGCCATTTAAAAGAAACATCTGCTGACATTTATTCATATGCTACATGTTCCACTTTCATCATTGAATGTAATGATAAACACACATTCCAGTCAATAATGGCAAATCCCAGCCAAGCTTTACAAATGGTCTCTTTAACACCTAAATTGACAGCTCGGGAGAATTTGAGATAGAAGCTAAATATGGTACATTTGGACACTATTTCCCTAAGCCTAGAATGACTGAAAGGCTTTAACAAGCACAAACACTATGTGTATGTGGGTATACTCTTGACTAATACAGGTAAATATCTCATTAGACCTTTGTGTTTTGTAAAGAACTCCTGAGAATATACTATATTTTTGGAGACATGACATTATACTCTTCCTTGAAAAATAAATCTAATTATGCTTCCTTTGTACAGGAGAACTAACCCCAATAAAACTGAAATTGGAAATAAATTTTCTTTTTAAAAGAGAAATATTTTATCTGCTTGAACTTGTTTTTTCTTACAACAAGCCCGCTAATTGCTATTACATTAAAATATTTATGAATTTGCTTTTAAAGCAACATTGTCAAGAGCTAGGTGGGTTCTTTATTTAATTCATATGTTTTTCTGTTAGAATGTCTTAAGAGCTGCCATATTGCAAAACGGGGTGTCATTTGAAAGCAGTGTTCCTCAGTTACAGGTAACCAAATATTGTAAGTATGAAAGTATTGGAAGTTTCATGATAGAAGAAAACAGAAAACATCTCAGCAGTTTGTGTGCACAAAAATATATTATTCTGAAACAATAATGATCTCTTTTTGCATTTCTATGTGTATTCTTTTCCATTTTAGCTCAGATTGATTAACCTCCTTATAACTGAATCATAAACTGATTTTAAGTCAAGTAGAAAATCACAGCTTTTCTATACTCCTTCATGTGTGAATAGTTTCTCCTTTCAAAACTCTCGTATAGTTCAAAACGGGTCATTCATTATTTAGCAAGAAGGGGATATTGTACACACTCTAAAGTAATGAATGTAAAAATAATTATAGGATCACAAAGTTATCTTGTATAGCATAATGAAAAGTGTTAGTCATGAAGATAATGCTGTATCTTTTGGTTGAAAGAAATCACTTTTCTGAAATCTCTTCAGTTTAGTTTATCTTATTAGACTTGGTCTGCTATATCTTTATTAAGAACTGAAATATTGAGATTCATTTGGTGGTCTTTCAATCCATAGATAATTCACTTGGAGAAAGAGTCACCATTGGCAAAAAATTATACACTTTGTGTCTGTCTAGGGACAGCTCTGCAAATTCATGCTTTTGGATTTAGGAGCCATTGGATTTGCTTTTGCCCTAGATGTATGTTCATAGCTACCATATCTTGTGTCTATGTTTCCTTTACTTTACACTGACACAAAAAGATTGCTGCTGTGCAAACTAAGTTTGTTTCTTTTAAAATCTGAATGAAATCTTTACCCTGAAGTAAAATAAAATTACAACAGGAGTTTTAGCTTCTAAATTAATGGAATAAAATAAATCAGGAAAATATCTAGGTAAGTATTTAAATCTGCAGGATTGCATTTCACATTGACATACGAATTTGCATACCACTGCAAACCAAATCTAAACCCTGTGCTAGTGATCACAGAAATAATGTGTTAATGTTGTGTAAAATCTTCAAGGAGACCATTAGGCAATAGGTGCACAATCTTTTTAAATCTGGAGGCTTTGATAAAGCTTGAGAATGAATACCAGCTATCAAACATGAACTACATGCTTTTGCAAAGTGCTGCTTACTCAACTGCGCATGGCGCAAAAGGCAACTATAGCCACTGTTTTGGGAATCATCAAATTGTCGTTAGAAACAATTTACAGTGTGGACTGTAAGAAGATGTATCTTTTTGATTTTATTAAATAATGAAATTCTCCACTAGAGTCTCTGACCAAGTCATCTGGATTTAACATTTATGAGGAGTTACCCCCCAGATACATCAGGACAAATTCCATGCCACAGTGTTTTCCATTAGAAAATGATTGTTTTAGTATCCTGGTTTTCTATTCTAGCAATATTTTATCTTCTTTACAACATGTAATATTATTACACGTATCCCATTATCACGAATACTTAACTAGGTATGTAACAACTGCTATAGTAAAGCAAGCAGCTCCAGAATCAGGATTCAGGCATCATCATACTAAGGCATAAAGATAAATATTGACAGTATCAATTTCTCCACAGGTGGAGAAATAAAGAGGTAACAATAATATTTGGTTAGTTACTAAAAGGAATTAGGATTATAATACAGTAACCATGAAAACCGTAAATATTAGACTTTATATTACTAGAAATGTTGCCTTGCTTTCACAGGAGTGGTCTAAACCACAGAGGCAGAGGCAGTCTTATTCCTGTCATGCATCTTCTAAATTAGATTCTGAGATGGCTTCTGAATGAGTAGTTTCTTTGACAAAAGCTGATCTTTACCAGTCCATAAAAAGAATTAAATAAAAAAAGAATCAAACAAGATTTCTAGAGAGATGGAAAACATTAACTGTTGGGTTTAGTCCTCAGTCCTCGTACTGCTCAATTTCTAAGGTTAAATCTACATGAGAATTTAAACATTTTAACAAAAACTAGAAGCTTTTCTAGAAGGTTTTGAGATCTGGCTTGTTATCAAGAATGCAAGCAAAAGGATGTGTTGGCCTTTTTAACTTAAATATGTCTACTCTTTACATCATGCATCTTCGTCCAAAACATGCTTGTGAAAGCTTTGTGCTGATCAAATTTCTTGTTCTAGACCAGAATAGCTCAACTGTCTTCAGTTAAAAGATGTTCTGGATAAAATCCAGGGACCGTCTTTTATTTCCCCAGTGTTCAGAACTGGTAAGCGAACATTTGTGTAGAAACAGCCCAACCATTTTGCAAAATTATAATTTTATTTTTATATTTAAAAATATTTTATTTAGGCTCTGAAAATAGCTGAGAACCGGCTGCTATTTTGCCAGTGCTTGACCACTAATATATATCCAGAAATGATGTAAGTCTGTTTATATGTGCATTTTTCTTGGTTTTCCTCAGTTACTTCATGGACTTTCAGAAGTTCTCGGGACCGCTGCTGTCCACTTGGCTAAGACTGCTCTAATGTCAAGAAAATATTGAACATTAACAAACTGTCAACAGAGTTCACAGTGTTTCCTCTGCTTGACACAGAACACAGTGCCTATATGAGGGCAAGTGAGAGACTTGCCCACAATTCTCACACGGTATTCATTTCAGGAACTCTTCCCCACATAGCATTTTTCATTTTAAACTCATTTAAATGGTAAATGATATAAACCTGCAGGTTAGGCAAAGCTGTGGTCATTTATGGGTGAATTGGCTCAGTTTGCTCTCTTCCTTTTTTTTTTTTTTTTTTTTTTTTTTTTTTTTTTTTTTTTTTTTTTAAA
>VXAY01001093.1:845439-905439 GCA_013399855.1 Oxyruncus cristatus
TTTTTTTTTTTTTAAAACAGAAAAGAAACATACATATCAAAGTTTTTGGTATATTCCAATGCTATTATTTGGTCAATATATAAGCATAGTTGCAATTATGTAGGTTTTTCTCTGAAGAACACCTCAAGGAAAATTAACGTCAATTATGATGCTGATAAAAATATTGCTATTAAATACACAGAGTTCTATGTGTCTTAATAATAAATAGTCAGAAGAGCAAATTCTGCCAATTCTAAATGGATACATTTTCCAGTGTGCACTAGGAAGTTAGTGTATTCTCAGAAGATTTCTTTAATTTAGTTGTTGCTAATTTATTCACACTAATACAGGAAAAAAATGCTGCAAAATTTTTCATAACAAAAAACTGTGCATATCTCTGTGTTTTAGCTGGCATGTGGTTCTACACAGATGGTTTGGGGCTTTCTTTGCTGCAAAACAGATGGGCTTCCACTGTCCCTTACCAATCAAAAGAGAACTTGAAAATATAGGAATATCTTTACTTCCATTGTGTCCTGTAATTCAAGAAATTAAATGCCTAAATATATAAATATGACTTCCTGTGTAAAATGATGGAATATCATATGTTTAACTTAAACTATTTGCCTATATTTAATGTGAAAACTGTTGGGTGTAGTGGTTTTCTTCCAAACAATAACTAAATATTACAAAAAGTACTGACTAGAATGAGAGCTATTGCTGTTCATCTTAGCTGTGTGATATTGTTGTATTTGTACTTTGCTGATACTGTTTAAATTTATTTTAGATGTGATACGATGTCATTCAAAATAATTACCAACTTAAGAGAGCAGCTTGTTGACAGATCATCTTTTATTATTTTGTTCACATACTGCACTGTATGACAGTAGCACAGACATTTATAGTGTGAATATCAACTAACTTTGTTTTGTTCTGTGATCACTTGCAATGAGAAGAGTGTATTTGGGGCATTTTTCTCCTATTAACACACATTTTCCTGCCCTATTTTGGAGAACTGAGAAGAGGTATCAAAAAATACTCCTGTGGATACAGTTAAAACTCCCAGAGGATAGAAAGATAATTAGTCTGAGGGACTCATTTACCTTGAAATCCAAACACTGTCAGTGCCAGAGGAATATATTTACTGGTCATCGTGCTACAAATGATGATGATCATGTGAGTTTAGGCCTTCAATACAGCTGCTACTTCTCCCACAATTCCTACCACTGTTGTTTTTATCACTTTTTGGCTAAATGTTATGAAGAAATACTTTCTGAGAAATACCTTTCAATGAACCTCATTATATGTTTTACACTATACCTCAAAATTACACAAAACTAGATGAGGCTGCATGTAGACTTAGAAGTCTTCTGACTTTTATCTGCCTGCAGTGGCCAACTGAAATGTATAGAGACCATAATGATAAAATACATAGTATAAGTTTAATAAGAGGCCATTCCCTTACACAGGACATACGGCCATACAACACCTTTGAACACATTGGACATTCCCTTTTAATGATGTTATGTCCTCTCAGTGATAGGCAGAGAAAAGTTCATGAGTTATATACTTGGAAACATTCTTAGGGGATAATTTTTTTTGAAATTTTTTTTCTTAAAGTGAGTTTTCTTCCAGCTGCAGAAAATGAAGATAGTCATTTCAGAGCCTTACATTAAGGTAATATATCTATTATAATGGCCCATGAATTATAACAGCGTACCTTTTCTATCTGTGCCTTGAAAATTACAAACCTAGTGCCACTTAACTTCATTAATGATGTACATTTTTATGATCCAGTAGCCTTGTGTGGGAAGAATCACATCTTGATGTGTCTAATTTAGAGGAAAAAGGGGCAAGTCATCTAATTCCATTTAAAGTATGCTGATTTTGTTGAATGCATGGAACACTAAGCAACAGAACATCTTTTCTTTTCCTCTCCAATCTTCATTAATATTTATAGTTTAGCTTTTATTTGGTACATATTGTGAAGAATGTATTTTAACAGCAGACTTAGCTGGCTGCAATACATTGTCTTCTCTTGTGTAGGTGCAGAAAAATCTACTAATTGCAGGTGATATTGTTGTCCATTTTTTTTTCTTTTGGTCAATCTGCTGAAGTTATTTTTTAATTATAATTTAAAAGGAGAAAAGGAACAGATTCAATAGTCACATCACAGTGTCAGACTAGCTCTTTGACATCCTATACACATCAACAATTTTTCTGAGCCATGTTACCCATAAAGGTGTAAAAATTGATTTGGGCATCCCAAGCATTCAGCTTCAGAAATTACGCACTCCAGTTCATGGCTGAGGGTAAGAGACATTTTGATACAGAAGAAACAGGGATTGCTGTGCATCTTGCCATTAACTCTTCAAGTGAACTCTAGGACACTGGGGATAGTCTTGAGACTCTTTCCACAGCCTTTCAGAATTCAAACATCATATTCAGGATCAATGTAGTAGACTTTGTAGTAGATGAAGAACTATAGAGTGGATAAAAGAGGAAGTATGAGGATTCCATAGTCATGTAACTGTAGTCATAAGCCAGCAAGGTTATTACAAGTGTAGTGAGGTGCACCTCTCTCTTGGGTGGTACTTTATCATTCTTCAGCATCTTTTTTTAAGGACTAGATGAAGAATATTGATGGCTACCAAATGAATTTGTCTAGTCTTCCATGCAGAAAACTAACCAAGAACAGGGATTTGAGGAATCACAGAATCATAGAAGATACTGAGTTGGAAGGGACCTAGAAGGATCATCTAATCTAACTGTTAGCTCTGCACAGGGTGATCACCAAGAATCACACCACATGCCTGAGAGTATTATACAAATGTTTCTTGAACTCTGTTGGGCTTGGTGCTGTGACCACTTCCCCACAGAGCTTGTTCCAGTCCCCAACCACCCTCTAGGTGAAGAACTTCCTTCTAATATCCAGCCTAAACCTCCTCTGACACAACTTCAGGCTATTTCCACGGGTTCTGTCACTAGTCACTGCAGAGAAGGGATCAGTGCCTGCCTTCCCCATGAGGAAGTTGTAGACTGCAAGAAGGTTTCTCCTCAGTTTCCTCTTCTCCAGACTGAACAGATCAAGTGACCTCACCTGCTCCTCATATGGCTTCCCCTCAAGGCCCTTCACCAACTTCATTGCCCTCCTTTGGACACTCTCTAATAGCTTAATATCTTTATTATATTGTAGTGCCCAAAACTGCACACGATATTCAAGGTGAGACTGCAGTGCAGAGCAGAGTGGGACAATCCCCTCCCTCGACTGGCTCATGATGCTTTGTCTGATGTCCCCAGGACATGGTTGGGGTCAAAGTCCATGTGGCTTGTAGAAATTTCACGGATAAAGAAATGGAACTGCCTTTGCTTATCAACTCATTACGTAAAAGCAACATACAGTCCTTTTAACCGGTCCTACTATTCAATTGGCATATGCTAATAATCCCCTTCATACTTATTAGGAATGGTTTCATTCCTCAAAACCAGATTTTTAAAGAGCAGGAGAAATGTTTAAACTGTACTCACTGAATATGCAGTAATCAAACTCATGAAAATCTTCATGTTAACATACAAGGTATTCATTCTATGTAAGTGAGTGGAGCAGAGCTGAACTATTGACTTTTTTAGGACCCTGCTTGACACTTGGGTTTTGAAGTTTTTTAGACTAAAATTGTTTGGCTCAGACCATAAGTTATAAAAGTACAATATTTTTTTTCTCCAAATCACAGCAAGAAATGCAGACATGTACTGAATATTTTAGAAAATAAGTAGAATTGCTATAATTTTTTATATCAAGTTTTTGGAGTATATTTAAAATTACAAATGGCAGGTAAATTTCATAGCAAAAAAAATCAAATACAGTTAAAGCAAGTGTCATTTTCCCTGTGTGTGTACTTTATTTGCCTTTCACAAAACCCACAAAGAAACATTTTGTCAACTAATAATTTCAAAAATTTGACTTGTCATTCAGTGTTAAAACAAAAGATTTTTTTCAGCACATGTAACACAAGAGGTTTTTGCAGCACAGTTGCAGAACTCTTTCTTGGTAAGAAACCTTATCTAATCCTGTTTCATCCTTTAAAACTGCCTACACACTAATCTCAAGAGACAAATTTAATACTTTGCAACAAAGGGAATATAGCCCTTTCAGCTTGAATAGAGGAATTGTTAGGACACCACATGAGGTATGAATAACATTGTAATGCTGCCTTTTACTTGGCAAAGGAAAAAAAAGTCTTCTCTTGATACCAAAAGATTAGACCTTCTTCCTTGGGTTAATTTTTTTGACCCCAGCTATATGCCAAGACATCTAGTTTTCTGTTGTATTTGGGTCTTCTACCTCTTGTGAAGTAAACACTGAGCAAACATAAGTAAACAGTTTGTTTTAGCTGAAGATAGAGAGGCACTATTTAATTGAATTTTGATGATAGATACGCTCCAAATGGTGCAAACATCTTTGACATAGTAAAATGATATTGTCTTATGACATGTGTAACACTACATAAAGAATATTAGTTTAGCGCTTTCTGAGTTTACAGTGTTTAAGTGAGAAATGATAAAAGAAATATAAATGATCTAATGTGAAGAAGAACAAACAAAATAAGACAATTTAGTCCTTTAGTAACAAAGATAAATATTATCTTTTCATATCAATTTTTCAAGGCTGTAATTTGAATTTGAAATCAAATAACATTTTTCTTATCTTATTTTTGCATCTTATAGTTGTGCACAGTCATTTCTTTTTATAACCTTGTCCAATATGTTGTTTCTACATTTTAGATCGCTTCATCTTTTCCAAAAAATACATATTTGTGAGCTTGTAAGATATATTTACTACAGACAAGGCTTTTCTTATCATAGTGTAGATATAATTTAACTTTCTTTCTAATTTAACATTCTTGCTAGTGTACTTCTCTTCATATGCTGTATGCAGTTTGTACCTAATATGCTGTATGGACTGTAAATATATTGCTGCAGTTATACTTAGTTATGATAAAATGTTTGATAATGTAGTAAATATTGCTTTAAGCTATTTTTTTTCTCACAAATAATTCTCTAGTAATGGAGTTTTGGAGAAATAGCAATGGGGTTACCAAATAGATTTTATTCAGTTTGTCTCTTTCCTATATTGAAATAAAAATGACTCTTCTTTTGTTTCCTCTTGAAACAGTACGTGGTCAATGGCAACAGCTACTTGTTGCTGGTGAGAAGAGAGGATATTAAACTCTGAGATCACAAGTAACTGAACTTAAAAGAAAACTAATATTCTCTTCACATTTGCATTAACACTAGATTTTTTTTTATTTCTGAATTGCCGAAATTATGGAATGATTTCCATATAAGCAATTTGAAATTAAATATCAATTCCGAACTCATCAGTAACAGTATCCAGTTTCTACTTGTTTCACCTGAATGGTTTGGATTGTCTTGCCACCATGTTGCCAAAACAAATTACATTAGTCTAGTTCTTTTAATTCAGCTTATTTTTAAATGCAGAAGAAAAACTCTGAGGTGATTATTTTCTTTACATTATGCTGAGGTAAATCAAAACCTGTGGATATATGTAAAAATCTTTCTGATTGGTTGCCTTTAAACAAATAATTTCCATCAGAGAGAATGTCCTGTTGAGAAACTATCTCACTGTCTTCAATACTTTCATGGACATGACGTCCAAGCCTACTCTTGATGGGATGTATACCAATGAATGAGACACTTAAACTTTAGGTCCTGATCTTTTCCATTAAAGACCCATTTTGCACCCAAATAGGATAAGAAGCCCTACATAAACAACATGTTGGGGCTTTTTTTGAAAACAGAACATGAACTCGGGTGGTATTACATGCTTTATTTGCTTATATGTCTTAAGCTCTGCTTTCTCTTGTAACGATTCAGGGTTTCTGTTTTAGGCAACTTCTTCCAGGGTGTCCCTGGCCATGGCAGTGGTGGTTGGGACTAGATGATCTTTAAGGTCCATTCCAACACCTTAACATTCTGTGATTCTATGACTCTGCCAAAAATTGCAACCAACTGGGAAGCCAGCCTGGTTTCAATTCTTTTGAAGGTAAAAGATCTCATAAAAATAAATGGGTCTGATCATTTCCTGCCCTGCAGCTTGTGGAGTTATTATATCTTTACAGAGTGCATACAAAATGCTACCATTCTCATTTGTTGCGTTTTATACACACTTTATCCTTCAATAGTGGATTATTTAAAATTAAAGCAATGAAAAATCAGACCCACAATTGTTACACATAGAGTAATATGGTCTCATTTATTTCAAAGCAATTATGTGCATACTAAGTGATGTTAGAGGGGTACTCAATGAAAAAAAAGGAGGGAAACATACAGGTACTAACTGCAGTCTTTTGTAGCATCAAGTGCAAAATATTACACCATATATGGTTCAAACACTAGAAGTCCAGATCTAAGATGAGGAATTATGTGGTACTACAGCAATTCCCAGCCTATGATGGCAGAAGAAAATTTCCAAACACATTAAATTTTCTCTATAAAATTTTCAACGTAATTCACCTATGTATCCACACTTCCCATAAGAAATGGTATTGATTAAGAGTGCCACTACTAATTGAGGTTCTTCTTGCTATTGAATATACAGAGGAATTTTAAACTAAAGGGGTAATCTACTTGATGCTGCTGATTACTGTCAGTATTATTAACTACTCAGAAATTTTTACCTCACAATAATGAAAAGTTAAATGCAAAATCTATGGTTATCACACATTTCTTTTTACTGACTGCATGGACAGCAGTTAAAATATTTCTGTCATGATTTTCAAAACCACACTTCAATTGTTGACTAAAGATTTACCTATTCTCTAGTTTATGGACTATCTCACACCAAATTATACATGAAAAGACTAATTTCCTTTATAAAGGACTGCAATTTTTTTTCTGGCAGATCATTATAAGTTATTCTCTATCAAACATATTCATAAAACATTCTTATATTGTGAGTTTGGGTAACACTAAAGAAAGTGGGTTTGGTTAAATTGGGACTACCAAGAGCTGATGGAGAGTCGACCTGACTGAAGAGTTATAATCACAGACGTCAGGTGGCTTAGGAAAAGGTCTCTAAAGATATCACTTTATATGATGCACCATCTACCGTCTCAATTAATTACATATAGAAGTATTCAGGCTTATTCCACAAAGCTGGGATAAATTATGAGGTAGACTGATGGGAAGGAAAAGTTAAGATAGAAATATGTGAAAGTAACTTGGAAAACTTTACGAAGCAAATTTTGATGACAAAAAAAAAGTGGTTCCATAACCAAGAATGAAAATAGCTTCAGCTAATATTTATTATATTTGCTGACAAATCAATGTTGATTTAGGAATTATCAATAAGAAAGCAAATGGAAAATAAATGGACATTAATGCAATTGATGTAAATTGTATGTTCAAAGGTGAAGGAAGGAGTCAAAAAGTGAAAGGTGCAAAAGGCATCATGCAAGACTCCATTTTTAGTATGGCTTCCTTCGATATGAGAATTAAATTAGTAGTAACAAAATAAACTATAGTAATGCTGCAAACATACTCTAAGGTGTTGCTGATTAAAATAGTAAAACCACAGAAAATATTTAAAGTAATATATCAAATTTTGGGGGAAGAAACTATCTGACTGTATTTTATTTCATAAAGCAATAATGGAGTTTTACTTGTCTGCTGTGTTAGAAATTCATACTTCAAGGGAAAGCATTTGTTTATCAGTACACAGAAATTATTTCCATCATCTGAGCACATAGCCTCTTACTAAAGCTTACTTTTGACAGAATGGATATTCAGGAAGTGTAAGAATATTACAGAGCATGGAAAGAAAGAGAAATGAAGCAACCCAGACTGTAAGAGACCACTAACATTTTAATAAAAGAAAGCTTGTGAAAAAGCTGATAGCAAATTCAGTTGTCAAAGAATTAAGGTATAATAATTTCAGTCAGCATGAGTCTACAGAAAATATGTCTTTTCAGATAAAAGTAATTTCATTTTTTGATGAGATTTCAAGTTTCATTGTTAGCAGTAATTGTATAAATGTAAGAGACTCCAGTTTTGGTTAGACATTAACGAACTGGTCAACTGACAGCTTCAAAAAATGGATGTCAATGGAATATAATTGTCAAATGGAGCATTTCTTGTGGGCTTCCCTGGGGATTGGAACAAGTCCAGAAGCTTTTCATCAGCGATATTTAAGTAATACAACACCACAATAAAATTTCCAGGTAAAATGGAACTTTGTAAAATTATAAATAAAGTTAGAGTAATTTAGAGGGAAATATAAAGCAAGAAGGGACCACCATGGTGTTCTCCTCTGAACTTTAAGGTAGATACTAGCTGATTTCTCAGAATCATTGTATTTAAACTAAAAATCTATCTCTCATAAAAATATCCAAGCATGCTTATGAATATGCTCCAAATAATCCACTGGACTGCAAAAAGCACTTCCATCCTGAACAAATTGTTCCAGTAGTTATTTGAATTATTTAAAATGGTTGCTTTATCATGAATCTGAATCTGCCTGTCTTCCGGTTGCAACTACGACTTACAGGTATAGCAATAAATTGCTGGTCAGGGAACTGGGTAGACTGGAAGGACTTGTCTCTTCCTCTAACATTAGTTTGGGTTATAACCTCCCTTTGTCAGGTAACCTCATGCTAGATGGATTGAGTCTAGACTTACACCTCAGGCCTAAAGTTTGCCTGAGAGACTCAGGTGTTAGGTGTTACGAACATGGAAGCTCAGTTGTGTTTCTTCTGAGATGGGAAAAGTCCTGGCCTTTAGTATGGTAAGGGCAGAGGAACTTTTCTGAGACCATACCATCAATCTATGCTATCTACTTTGGAAAATTACAGTAGGTTTCATGTACCTAATTAACTTTACTTCAGCTTCTGTGCAGAGATACCAGAAATGAAAAAAATATGTGTAAATAGCAATACCTGTGTAAATAGCAATAGAAGGAGACATAGAGAACTGTGGTCAATCAAATCAAAACAGTCAAAAACATTAAATCACTAAACTCATAAGGTTCTACTTCATGGGAAGCAGATTTCATTCTTTGAAATGTTTGGAGAGATATTGTTAGGCTAGCTAGGGACACTTGTTTGGAAATGAAGTTTCTAGGCACTAGTTGGTCTTGTTTGATAATGAAAATTTTTCACTGTAAAAACTGCTTTATAGAGATTGAGGATATTCAACTGTTGCTAATTTTTGATTGAAAGCAAGAGCATTTAGGTGTTTTCCAGATGTATCAAAAGAAAATCAACTAAAACCAAATGTTGAAGAGTATTCACTAGTCACTTGCAAAGCAAAGTATTGCATTTAAACCTATAAACTTTAATATTTTTCATTAGTCTCCATCATCAACCCCTATGTAAGTGTTACTGGAGAATCTCCAGACTCTATCAAACACACAAATGGTATGAATTTCATAAAAGTTGAGCTCTAAATGCACATGTTTTCACCGACTGGCAAAAAGGGTTAAGTAAGAAAGATGAGACATTCCATTCTGGCACATGCTCTCTGTGCATTTATTAAGAAGTGGAGAGTATTATAAAGCCTCATATGAGATCTTTACAATCATTTATCTACTAAATTAAAGAAGTATTTGTCTGATTATTTGGTATACTGATACAAGAATAGCTATAAAAAACTAAATAAACTAAAGTAGTAGCAAAAGGGTAAACAAAAGGAAAATGAAAACTTCCTGGTATTCTCAGTCAACACTGCTTATTTCATAATATAAGTTCTACTGCTTTTCCCTGTTGTCAGTGCTGAAGATATCGTGTAGCCACAGAAAAAAAAAAAAAGTGGATTTCTATACCAGCTTGCACTTCATCACCAAAATTGTTTGTTAAGGTCCTGTTTCTCAAAGAAGATTTAAAACTTTATAGGGATCCATAAGACAGATGTCCTTATAAATTCTGAATGTGTATTTTAGGGATAGGACCTTGGTATCTTTTCTATTGGTATGTATGCTGCTACCAGACTTTCATTTCAAAAGTAAAATTTACTGTATTTTTTTTTTAATAGGAAAGGAAAAATGAGCACATTTAATATGTCAAACATGAAGAAATAACATGAAGATCCCCAGTAATAGGTAGCTATTCTCCAGGGTAGGAAAAAATGGTGGCATTTTTAAATTTATGATCTTTGCATAGCACCTCTAACATACCAGTCTACCCAAGCACCTCTTTCAAAGAGGCTAACCATTCTTCTGCTTTTGCCACCTCTACTCCAGCTGCAAGAACCTGCATTCCTTTCATCAACAACTAAACTTTTATCTTCACAAATGACCTGAATTGCCTTGTGGCAAAAAAGGAGCCTTTGCAAGCTCGTAAAAGAAAGAGAAAATCCTGCTGGGTTATAAAGTTGATTATTCCCTGTCAAGCCTGAGTGGATTCCATAGAGAATACAAATCAAACCTTCAAATGAAAGTGATGGGTTCAATGATTTGGGCCTCCCCTGCAACCTTGCTTATTTTGCATATCTGAACTTTACAGTTTTTGTCCGGTAGAAATATCCATTGGATACTTTGTGTGCAGCTAATGTCAGAAAAACTGTTAATTCTTTAATGAAAAAGTAGGAATAACTTCTTGAAATAGAATTGTTTCAACTTTTATGTAGAAAACATCTCAGAACTGAATTGTAACTTTTTTCCTTTGAAAATTCACTGCTTGTATAAAACTTTTCTACATTTAAATTGCATAGTTGATTATGAGAAAATATACTCAGCTCTTTTAAAACTTCTCATTTCAGTACATTTTTCGTCTGTAAAGTTACATATTTAGTGCATTCACTTCAAGGAAAATTAAATTGTCAATTCAATGCTTGAAATCTAATAAATAATATTTGGAAAAAATATATTCTTACTATACATATAAAAATAAGACAAATTATATCTCTAAACATTTTTTAAGTGCATCAAACAGAAATTTTGATGCACTTAAAGAAGGATATTTCATAAGCAGGAATACAAAAACATGTATATCCCAAGTGAATTGTTTAGTCCTCTGCTTTTATATAAACTACATAAAAAATGCAGTTTAGAATTTTTTTGAGAAATTTTTAAATTAAAAAAGTGGGAAATTGTTTTCCTGAGGCTTCATTAAAGGCTTTATAAAGGCTTACAACAATTAGGATAGATAAAATCAATATATTTACATTGTTTCATTCAAAGATTTACATGCTTTACCATTGAAACAGTGAAAAACAAGTAAGAAATTGTTGTATAATTTTTCTTGCTTTATTTTAAAAAGTTTCTGCATCTTTTAACATCTCATTTTTTGAAGTAGCAAAATAATGTATAAAATTAATAAATGGTGATAGACTTTACTATAAATATTGCCTCTGTTGCCAAGTAAAGTCACATACAAAGCAGAACATTGCAAACATACATTCATTCATGAATGAATAAAAAATCGGGTCTTTTTTATTTTTTTTCTGTATGTTTTTTCTGTGGCTACATGCTGTATTAAAACACTCACAAAGCAACATTAAAACTGTAATGGTTCTATTTGTATTGTGGGTTTTATAATGCCAGCAGATCAATAATGCTAGGGTTTTCCTAACATTTAGAACTGCTTAAGTACATCCCTAATGCTTCAGTATGCTGTTCTTTTACATCAGAAATTTTTAGTAATGAAAAGGTAAGCTGAAGTGCTGACCATGTTGACATATGATCCAAAATGGCTCTCTATGCAATGACTCACTCAGAATCTTTGGATACAAATGAAAATTCTCTCACTGATCTCAGCTCTCATTTAATTATTCTTACTAAGATGGCAGTTTTGCAAAACAGAGAGATTGATCTGAAAATAGTGGGAAAGTAAGCTCAGGTGCTCCATTTCTGCAGTCAGGTCTACAACCACTTGGTTGAAGGGTAGCACCAATGAGATCTATGTCAGCTTTAGGTATGTTTGAGGTTTCAATCTCTCAGAGCAGATGCATAAATAACAAGCTCACTGATCTTAAGTATGGTGTAGGCTGCAATTTATAAAACAGAGCTGTAGGTACAGAGGAAATTCATGGTCAGATTGCAGAATCTCTGAAATACAAATTCTTCTACTACATGATATTCAAACCGTCCAGCTATGGAATTAAATGTCTACATTCTTTAAATGTGTTCATTAAAATTGAAGAGAATTCATCATGAAAGGGAAAGTGTACATCTGTGAAATTAAAAAAAAAGGGGTGGTGTAAGAAAATGGTTAACCATAAGACAGTAACCAAGTCTTCTTTTGCTTGTTCTCACTGCATTTCATTCATAGTGACTGTTGGCAGCACTCAGTGTGTGGGGTTTATATATGTATTTATAGATATATACATATTGCTTATATAGGAAGCATAGACACTTGAAAATAATTTTGTTTTCTCAAATCATGTTACAGAGGCCAACCTGCCCCTTTTAAAGCTGCAGCTCTTGGACCAGAGACATCAAAACTGGAAATGTCTCCACATTTGTCCAAAGGTGCCTGATAAAAAAAAAAAAAAGACTAGTTTCTTAGTTTTCTAAGCGACTTGATTAATTTAAAAAAAAATATCCTTCTGTTCTAGCATTACATGGACAACACTACAAAGTTTACTAAGTCGGTCAAATTTGAAGATCTGAGTCAAATACAACTCACTGTTTTATAAGTAAAGATCTTTGGTTCACATTAGTTTTGCAACTTGTGTTATCATAACATTATAAGAAATTGTAATAATACAAGGAAAAGAAGCTTTGGTCTGAGCAGTTTAAGCCCTCTTAAAAATGGATTATGAAAGATTAAAATCAGAAGATTAAATTGAATACTGAACCTCTAAACTTCTCACACATCCCCATTTTAGTTATTTTTGTAACTGATGAGCTAGGCTGACAACACAATGACACAAAGATCTGATTTGTCAGTGCAATACAGTGCAATTAATTTGGGGTTAAGATGGAACATCAGTATAGTTTTTAACAGAAGTTAGAACACTTTTGTAGTGCCTTGACATTTACCATATCTACCTCAGTAATTACCACTGCTTTTCTAAATACAAATTTATGTTTAAAAAAAAAAAAAAAAACCCAACAAAAAAAATCTGAAAACTTAAAAATGAATAGGTCTTTTTTATGCTAAATTGTCACAAACCAGATTGGATATTGATGGAAAGAAGAAAAAAACCTTTCCAACCACTTCTGCAAACTAGAAGAATTTATATATATATAAAGTTATACGTCTGATTCTGGCCACAGAAACTGGAGGCAATCAAGAACAGCTCATATTTGACACAGAACCCATGAAAAATGAGATCAGTGATAAACTCCGGTGATTTAAAGATGACAGAGGCTGACTTGTCATTAACAGTACCACTGTTGCATTTTAAATGAAGGGGGGAAAAAAAAATCCAACTAAACTATAGCAGATGCTATAAAACGAATGACCAAGGTTGTGGTGGTGATCAAATATGTTGTCTCCTGTTCTTTCTTTACTACAGATTCCAGCTACAAATATTGGCCCATCAGATGTTAAACAAGGCTTAAGAAAAATGTTACACAGATGCACTGACAATGGCACCTATCAGCATACAGCAAATTCTAGGTAGAATACAGGTATTCTTAAACTTGCCCTGTAGCCAGGAAATGGAGCTGGGGGGGAGAGGATAAGGGGGGGACAGTACTGCTGAAGAGAGGAGCAATAATCGTCTTCAATGCTTCTCCCTTAGACTTCAGCCTCTGTAAATTAGCATGACAGATGTATGATCTGGGAATTTTTCCAGATTAATTTTTAAGAAATTAAAGCATTCAGCACTGGGTATGCTAGGAATGTTTCAGATTTACTGGGTTTTTTTTTGTCTATCACAATGCCCTGAATGCTTACAGATGCACTCTGATCCCATGCTTGCTTACCTGAGAACTTTGACAATTAAACCTGGTTACCAGGACTCAAAGAACAAATCTTGTTTTTCTCACTTCAGTCCCACAAAGACCAAAATCTATTCTACAAATGTTCTGATTGATAGGTAAAAATTAACAATGCATGAGTGCAGGTCTACCAACTAAATTTGGTGAAAGGGGAAATGGCTAATGCAACTGTTTGAGTGCAACATATGGCCAGAGCATAACTTTAGATAATTCTGCTCATGCACTCTAAGAAGCTGCTATCAATGCACCTGAACAACTCTAATCATAGAAAGAAACACAAACCCACACACTTGCATATAAAGAGGAACACCACTAAGAAATTTGGGTGAGTAGGTCACCCTGATCAAAAAAGGTCAGAGTTCTTTTGCAGTAAATGTTGCAAACTAAGTGAATGTCAAAGTTGGAAAATGTCAGAGAGCATAAACAGGAATTACTAGCATTGTAGTGTTGTCTACAGACCACAACCTTCAGGTGCCACACAAACAGAGAAGAGATACAGCCTAGTTCGAAACAGATTATAAACTAAGTGAAAGAATACAGTTTGACAGGAAATGTAAGAAGCAATAGAAATATTACTCTGTTTTCCTGATGACAAACTAAGCTATGAAAAAATTAATAGATAACTCTATATTGTGAAGGTTTTGAACCACTACTTTTCATTGCTCCAGAAAGAAATAGGCTCACAAAATCTGAAAACATATTCTTGAGTAAAGTGCCCCAGCTTCTTAAATACCAATTGATTGGAGTATGCACAACTACTTAGGTCCCAAACTTGTAAAGTAGTTAGACCTGAAGTCTCAAAAAAATTTTCAAAATGGGTCTTTACCTAAAGGATTTATTTAATTTAGTCCTCATGAGAAGGAATGGAAATAACTCCCCATATACTTGGGAATCTTTTCACCTACTGCAGGTGCCTGAAAGGTAGAGCTCTAACCAGCTCTGGACTCCCTGTATAGTTAAGAGAGAGATACAAGTATTCCAGAAGGTGAATCATCCTTCCTAAAGTAGGATGAATGCCACTGTAGGACTGCTTTTCCTTCTCCTTTAATTGCAGAGGGAACCCTGACCAGCTCAGAATAGATACATACCCTTATATTGAGTAACATCAGGTGATGTGGTAGGAAGATGATTTCATTACATGAAAGGTTGAGTGGAACATTATTTCCAGGGGCTTGTTTTTTATAAATTTGTTGAAGGAAAGAGCAGAACAGGTTGAGCTACAGAAGCATTCTTCATCAGGATGTGAGTTGCTATATCTGGTTTGTTTATTTAAAAGCAGATTAAAAAGGATTTGTTAGGAGTGTAGAAATATGCAAATGAAAAAAAAAGTATAGGTGATTTGTTACTCTAACAAAACAAAATCCAACATGACACAGTGTATAAAAAAATGAAACACTAGACATTATTCAGACAAGATATAAATTACACACTGAACATGACAACATGACCAGAGTGAAGAAATGCTTCATTATTTCAAATTTTTAACAAAAGTTGGGATAACTTCTTCAAGAGAGTGCTCTAAGCTAAATAGGATACATCGGAAAAAATAATGGTATGGGTCTAATCCAGCTTTAAATCTCTTCCATCTCAGAGGCCTGACTGACTACAAAATCTTGAATGACAGATATCTTCAGATGACTCAAGCTATAATATGATTAATTGCGAAATGGCCTTTGTTACAGATGACTCCTAATGTACGATAAACTTACTTGAACTGTTGAGGCATGTAAAGTCTTCCAGCTGTAGATACTTCCCTCTTAAGTCCTGTATCTTTGTTGCTTCTGTAGAAGGCAAACATCTCCTTTTTTGCCTAAATTATTTTCCGGAGTATAATCTTTGAAATCTGGTTTTAATCTTGAGAGAGTGTCTCTGAGCTCATTCCCCAGTCAAATCCACCCATTTTGCAACTGTACCAGTTTGAAAGGAACAGTGTCAAGCTCTTCTCACAATGCTACAGGGACTCATAGAAAAAAAAAATGATTTAAGCATTTATTTTCATTTTAAAGAAGTGTTCAAGAAATAATCTAATTTTATCCAATCTTTGCATTGAGCCTCTTCTTCCAAATCTGTCACTAGTTTTCAGCAGAACTAGATTTTCTCTTATTTTATTCTTGCCATCTTTCAAAAATTCTGTGACTTTATTTCCCTTTGAGTTGGTTTGTTCTACACGCAACTTTTCATACCTTATAAGTTTTGGTTAAACATTTGGGTTTTATCCAAAATGATACATTTTTAATTTTCATATAGACACTGGTGACTAGTCATCTCTCACACTGGACACCAGACTGATAGAAGTCAGCTATGTTCTATGATCAATACAATAAAATGTCTTATTAATAGAATTATTATCTCCTTCTCCCCTCCTGTTCCTCAAATACCTGTTATATATCTGCTTTTCACAGTATAGATACATTTCAAGGCATCTATGAGAATGCTCATTTTCCAACTGTTATGGTTATTGCTTTGTAAATTAAGGCATAGATTCTAATGAGGTTTGTGTTTGTTTTTTAGTTGTGTTTTGTTGTTGTTGTTTTTGTGTGGGTTTTTTTTGTTGTTGTTGTTGTTTCTTTTTTTTTAACACAACTATTGCTGTATTGACACTGGGAAAATATGTCTGTTTATTGTAGACCAAATAGTTTCCTTAAAACATTCTAAACACATGCAAAAGTTCATGATGCATAATGATTTCAGTATTTCTTTTAGGTAGGTGTTCTGTATTTCAGAGGATCCATATGTGCTACAAACAGTGAACAATCAGGAACACTCACTGATTATGATATGATTTTTTTTTGGCAGCCTCTTTCTGTAGCTCTGACAGAATTGTAGTGATGCATTAGTCATTTGCATAGAAAAGATCTTGGTCCATGACAGTCATTTATTGGTGGTGCCATCTGCACTTTTGTGAGTTGATTCTAAGATAAAAAAGTATATTTGGTTCATTGGTACTTTAAAAATTTGGATGCAGTCCTAGTCCTTTTCAGCTAACAGTGAAAAAATAAACAAAAAGTGTAACTTGCTTGCTTATTATGAACTAAACCTTAAAAATTAATTAGAAGGACTGAAATAAAAATTCAGTTGAATCACAAAATAACTCACAAAGACTCCTGGGTTTTTCACTGTATCTCAAGGATTTCTGTAACATGTATTTCCACATGTATTTTCAAACTGCCCATCATACTTCCTGGAGCTATTTACATAAATTGTATTGTACAAAACCTCAGTCATAACAGCAGTAAAACTATGGTTCCTCCTTGTTGAGGTCTCTTCTCATTTGTATTTTGTACACATTTGAGGACAAATCTAGTGCTCAGTAAGAAAATATTCTTTTTCTGACTGCGGGTGTCTGCAAATGGAAAGAAACATACTCAGTTCGATTACTGGTAGAAAAAAATTCCTTAACTGAGTATTCTTCCCTGTGACTGTTCTGATCCTATTAAGTACACTTTAGAGGATGTAAATTTAAGAAGCATCGTCTGTTGCTGTTGCCATGATAAGACTCATGGAGTTTGCAGATCGTTGAATTAATTAGGCTCAGGCTCATGCAGGGTTTTTTAGATTAGTGAGCATGTACTGAATCCAGAACTAGAGAAAAAAAAATCTTACACTGACTTACAGAAACGCTTACAGTCCTTTATACCTGATGAAAAACAGATCCTTGGAGCTTCAGTCTTAACAGAACACCTTACCTCAGAATAAACTACATAGTGCGTATTGACGGTTGCAAACATGAGGATTCCCTGATGTTCATGTATTTAAATAAAGAATATGAAGTGAAATTTTGACTACATTAAAAAACAACAGAAATCTCCTTGACCTAATTGGATCAGGATTTCTATCATGGATTTTAAGCAAAGCAATTTTCTTCTTTTGAAAATGTGGAAAAAAATTAAGCATTATTCTCTAACAGTAACTGATACGCAGCGTCAAGGAATATAGGAATTCCTGCTCAAAAGAGTTTATGTTATGGCCACAGAATCAGTAAGAAAGCAGAGATGAAGGAGTGTTTTTCCCATTCAGATTAATCCAGACAACTGTATTTCTTCTGTTTCCACTACTTTTTCATATGCACAATACAAAGGGATTGATAAAATAATTTCTCAACTAAGTTGTGGCATTCATGAGTGAAACTTGGGCTTAAACTCCAAGAGATTTCACAGCTTTATCTAATCTTCCAGTCTGACAAAGGAAATTTTTCTATGCTCTTAGCAATACCAGTTTTAGAGATGATATTGTGAATCTGAAAGCACAAGTTTCTTGCACTGCAAAACAGAAAAGTTTGCCTGAGATGTGATAGTCAAATGTCAAGACATTTAAGAATTTAGATCATTGTTTTAAAATCCAAGGAAATTATTGTATAATTCTTTGTAATTTTTAAAAAATAATTCAAGCTTCATGTATTTTTGTTTCAAAACTTTAGAATAGAAAAACTTCATTAAGATCTATTCAATAGTTTAAATTATAAAAAAATTCAAAATAAAAAATGATTTCCTCAATACTAAAGAAGGTATTTTCTATCCCAGTTTAGGGATGAGTTATCTTTTAATCAGTCCATTAATATGGGGCAGGAAAACTAAATTAGTAGATGGCTACATCTAGTCTATAATCACTGAGGAAAAGTGATTTAATTCTTCTTTTTCTTGACTTTTTATTTCAATAAGAAGTTTTAAAAGTCTATACTGAACAGTAATACATTTTAAAACAACTATTCCCTCAACAGTAAATAACTAAGGCAAAATATGATTCCTTTTTCCAAATGCCTATGAATTTTGAACTACAGAGAAATATCAAGAACCATGATAACTGCACTCCATTTCTGCCACTTACTTTTTTTTTTATAAGAAAATTTCATGTAATATGTAACTTTGATTCTTCCTTTGCAGGACTCTGTTTAATCATCCACACCATAACTATAATATACATGTGGAAAGTACATGCTTCAGTTAGTGTTATAAATTTAATGAATACTTCTAAAACATTCTGGGATCCTGAGAAGGAGGCCCTCATGTAAGTATAGAATACTAGTAGTTGTCTTGCTTTCTTCTGCAAGAAACAATGCTTAATTGCTCTTCCAAATATGCCTCTCCAAGGGAACATGACATGTTTGAGGAACACAAGGGGAACCTTCTATTGTGGAATGCTCTAACAGGCTCTAAGCAAAGGGGTAATAATGCCTGAATTCACTTGAGAGAGGAGGGCAAAGTAATACGGAAAAAAATGACAGAATACCATTCCGTCACATCCTTCTCTTTTGTCTGAGGTTGAACTACAGGAACTCACAGCAACAAGGGGTCTTAGATAGTGACAAGCCAGTGTCAGAATGTTCCAATTTATTGGATTATGTTTTACCCATTAGGATATCTTTAACTTCAAAAAATTTTGCAACTCCATTGAAAAGGATTAAAACATTTAAATGAAAATTATATAATGATTTTGAAACATATCTTTTTTTTTTTTTTTTTAATTTGGGGGGGAAAGGGAAGATTATAGAATAAATTATAGCCTTATAAATTTCAACTTACTTATACAACAAGTTTTTCCAGTGCATATTGTAACACTAAAATTACAGCACAGAGACATTATCAATGCATACAAACATGAGTCAAAATAGAACCATATTGGGCAGTATAAAGCTTTGGAACATTCAACTAATGATAATGAAAACTGGCTTATAAAAATTCAAACACCATTTTGTGAAACTATTATAAAGCTAGAAGCTTGGGAATTAGACAGAGTACCCACACAGCAGGAGAGTACAAATGAACACCTACGCAGATGGCAGCTATAAGAACTGAACAACCACCATTCTATATAATAGAAAGAAGCAAAATGAAGTGCCGATTGTAAGTGGTGCTTAACTTTATTAAGCTAAGAGAACACTATTACTGAAAGTCTGTATCTGACAAAGGGAAATTACTTTGTTGTAATCATGTTCATGAGCTGTCTTATGCAGTCAAAGGCCTGCCATTCATTTAAATTAAACTGTAGCCTTTAAAATGTTAATTAGATGTTAAAGCCAGATGCAATATTGAAGAACCTTTAATTTATAAGTTTCAACCATTTTTCTTGAAACATTCTCGCGTGTTTGTAACAGAACAACAGGCATGGATGGATTTGTGACAGTATCAAAAGACTAACTTACCATATATATTCCTTTTGTTGTCTTTGAGAGCTGTTCTGTATACATTAATGAGTATATACAATAAATACCTCTTTGAAAGTTATATTCCTGAAGTTAAATTAGAAGACAGAAATTGACTGTATAATAATTTTTTAAATTATTTTTTAGACACTACTTCTCCTAAGGTTAGAAAAGACCTATTTGATTGCAGCTTTCCTCCACTTCGGTGTTCAGTCTGCTTGAAGTATTCCCAATATACATGGACAAATTCAGCAAGACCAGTGGTAGTATTATGGAACCAACCATTTATGAAAACAAAACCGTTGAGCTGACAAAAGCATGTTCAAACAGCAGTATTGATGCTACTGTGAAGTACAGATTGAACACTTCCACCCACCCAGGAACATTAATCAGAATGAGATTTGTGATACAGAATGGTAAAGCTCAGGGGATGATGAAGTCATTTAATGGGGGAAAGGTTTTTCTGAGGAACAAGCATCTGCATTTGTCAAGCTCAGATTTACATAATCAAAACCAGTGAATACAAATTTTATTTTCCACCAAATTCAATTTCAATGGGTCTGAGAACCTACTCCTACCACTGAATTAAACTGGATCATGGCTGATCAGCACTCCAAAAATGAAAATTTACCATAGCCATGGATGCATTTATTTATTTAAAAAAAATAGCATGCCCCAAACTAACAAGTGACTGTTTTTTTACAAGACTTACTTAGAAACCAGAGAATGTAAACTTTAAACTGTGTTGTGTTTTGGACTCTCAATATTCGTTCTCATAAAAATTATTTTGGAGTATAACTTAGAACAAATAATTTTTGTGTAGACTTCTAATCTTCATTATAATTAAGAAAGATTTTTTTTTTGCCATTTCAGTTAAAGTCCTGTTTGACTTCAGTTGCTCGAAACTATCTACTTATTAGGTGTTAACTTCCACCAATGCCACAGCCTTGGAAACTACAATCATTACATATAATTGTGCATATCTCGTTGTATTCACATAGCAGGAAAAAATTCTGATAGAAGACTTCTCATGCTGGGTATAGCATTAAAGTTATTTGTATTCCTAGCAGTTCCCAGCTGATCCAGGTTTGAAGGCAGTGTGTTATTATTTGAATATTTTGGGTGAGGGACCAATGTTGGAACACGTATAACAGGACATATATGGTACTGTAACGTAATTCTGAAGTTCTATTATTAAGTCTTGTAAACCATGCAAATGGAGAATAAAAAAAAATCCAAAGAAAAGGCCCACAAAAATATGAAGTGGAGAACACTTCTGTTTAACCCCAAGATTAGCTCAGTTGATTAGATAGTTGGTGATAATATCAGTTGGCGATAATACCACCAAGGTTGTGTGTTCAATCCCCTTATGGGACATTCGCATAAGAGTTGGACTCGATGACCCATGCAGGTCCTTTCCAACTCAGAATATTCTGTGAAACTCTTCATTGTTTTTTTCGTAGCAATAAAATTACACATCCCAACCAGCCTGCTCTTACCCAGCCTTCATTATTCTCTTTCAGGCAGCTACTTCCCAGCAGTATTATAAGGAAAGCTATAGTAGGTCTGGTCTGATTCCTATGTTTCTTTTGTCCCTCTAGTATCTTTCTGAACCACTTTATTATAGCACATAATGAAATAAATCATCTCAACTCTGTAAGGCATTTGTAAAGCATCTAGATGTTTTGTCAGACTTCCATGTCCATGACAGTTGCATTATTGAGGACCTTTTGCTTGTATGGTCTGATTCATGTGATGTGGTATACTGCTACTCAGTGGAATTAGACTAAGGAGCTAACTTTAGTTCATACATTTTAGGTATACGTAATTATAGCACAAACATTAGTTTACTGTCACTCACTCCCTTTCTACACCTCATGCTGACGTTTCCATGAAAGTAGTGCAGATTTATTATTGAAGTTGTTAGGCTGGTCTCGCCTGGGCTGGTTAGGCTGGCCCTGCTAGTGTTTTCATTTTAATAACTGTTGAATTGATAATCACGAAAAAGAAGACACTCTGAATACAAAAATTACATAGAAAATAAAATCAGCCATTCAGAAATGTAATTTTGCTTCCCTTTTAAGTTCATTATTTTTAAAGGTGCTAAAATGTTATGTCAGCTCAAAGAAACCTAGTCACTAGGGTTAACTGGAAATTCTATTCTCCTAGAAGTGCTGCAGATACTTTGACAGAAATAATACCTTTTCCTTCTTTTAATTTGAATGATCTTCATTCTTTCTTCCGCCCTCAAATTTTCTCTTCAGAAAAGATCTTAAAGGAACATAGAATTCAGCAATATTTCTGGTACATGTTAGTGCTTGAATATTTTCACTTCTATATAAAGCAAATATTAGCCTTTTAAAGGAGCCATATTTCAAGTATCAGGTGGGAAGCACAGAAGTGTTGGATGCACCTCACTGCACTGATGTTCATCCTCGACACTTTGCACAATGTGAGAATGTTTAATATTTCCAACCCAGCCTATAGATAAGAATCTCTGGTGTCACATCACAACCGACAGTGCTGGTGTGAGATTTGTAGTAAAACAATATTCCAGCTGTAGCTTTCATTTACAGAAATAAAACATCAGAATGGAAAGGAAGGTGTGGGGGGTAGAAGATAAACATTTTAGTCTTTTAGCACAATTTATACAAATGACAGGGAAGCCATAAAAAGTGAACATTGAAATGTAAGGAACAAACTGAGGAATTAGAGTGTAGAGCTTGTTTTTTTATTTTGGTAGTTCTTAAAACAAAAATATCCAGGTAATATTTAGCTTCTAAAGACATCCAATGCAAGCAGATCATGGAATATAAATAACCTCTTTCCTAAATAAAGTGTGTAGCAACTACAGGGCAGGCAGTCCTACTTTTTTTCCCATCAATCATTAGAAACTTCACATGCAGGAGAAGTCTCAGGGGATATTTCTGGCTGGAAAAAAGATCCTCCCTCCTCAGTTTTAATCAGTCCATCCCATCTGTAATGGGTTTAGAAATTGTTAATGACATAAAGTGATAGTCGAATGGCTTTTTGGTCTGTCAGTATAGAGTTTCTGTGAGCTCTCTAACAAACTACTACATACATTTCTCAAAGCTTCTGGAAAACGGTCTCAATTACAAGGGAATAAATTTGATATGCTCACAATCACAATCAGGAACTGAAAAGAAAGGCTTCCTTAATGCGGTTCTTTCAACTATAACGTACTAAGACAAATCTGTCTGTGAGGCAAACCATGTAAGAGCATTACTAACACTTAGAATGTAGGTCTATATCATAGAATATGTAAAATACACAAACATCTGAATAACACTTAAATTTATAACATTCTGAATGCGGCAGCAATTATAAAACCTAGCATTTATGCATACAAAGTGGAATAGTTTTATAACAAACACTTTACAATATAATTGGAAGTCTGTGTGCATGAGTTTCTACCTATTTAGAAAGCATTTACTATATTCAAAGATAAATGTGGACCCAGAATCTGAAGACTTTCCTTAATCAAAACTTACTGTTTGCTGAAAAGCAATGCCTAATTTGCTCATATTGACATTCCAAAACATTTCATTGTAAATCTGCAGAATTAAGGTCTCTGAATCTCACAATGTTGTACTGAAATAAATTATTTTGTATATTGGACCAAAGATAACAGCTAGCAAAAGTTTAAAACATTTCATTTTGAAATGTAATACAAAACCACCAGAAGACCAAGATACTGAACGTAGCTATTAGTACTATATAAAACAAGATCAGATTCTGATCCCTCACAACCAAAACCAACTTTCCTTTTCTTTAGTTGATTAAAAAGTAATGAAATATTTTCATGAAGGAACTCAGGGTCTAGTCAACTGTGCATGCTTTAATAATGTATGCATATTTTTGAATATGAATCATGTTAGAGAAGGTTAATAATGGATATGGAAATTAGGGTTTGCAAAGTTTTTAAAGACAAATTTTAGTCTTCCACAGCTAAGCATTCTCTATCTTATTACTTTTTTTCAGTTTTTAGAAAATTCTTTAAAGTAGTGTGACAAACTGACATTTCAAAGGCTGACATCCATGCTAAGTTTCACTAAACTGTACTGCTCTGGAGAAATGCTCCATCCTCCTCATTTGCTGACAGCCACAGATTCTTAAAAACTATCGATAAGTGACCTCTGAAAGTCTATATACTTCTGTATTTGATTCCAAATTTTCTCCTCATGGAAATATTTCACCATATTACAATGGAAAAATAAGAAATATGAAAATATCTATTCCTGAGTAGGTACCTACAGCATGAGCTGACAGACTGTATTGTTGCTGCATGAATCTTGGTCATGTGATACTGGCAGCTGAAATCCAAACAGGGAGCTTTTTCTGGACACAGGGTATTCCTTGCCTCTTAGTTAAACATCATCATCTGCAGGCAGTGATATCCCAACAATTTGATTATTTCAAACAGTAAAACCAGCATTTTAAACACCCAGTAGAGGCCAAACATTATAACGTCTTGGAAGATATCACCATATTGCTTTGCAATTGCATATTCAACAACAAAAGTTCAACCTAATCTAGATCATTACCATAATAATCTGGGAGTGATACGGCTATCGTCATAACTCTCTGACTGTTTACACCAAAAGCTATCGCAACTCAGACAGAAGATCTCCGGGCTCAAGTTGTGATAAACATTCTTCAGCTACTTCTCAATACCCTGGGCTTGCATAGATCCTTTAACTGTTTTTACAGATCAATAGCTAAGAAAGATCAGTATTTTCTCAGCTGAAGTCCAAAGTTACAAGTCACCTCTCACTTATGTTGCTAAAGAATACGCATTGGGACTCTTTTTTCTTTTCATAATGATTACGAGCAATTTTAGGAATCAGTTGCTGGGTCAACTTCCTCCTGCAAAGCTCAGTTTCTCTGTATTCTCTCTTTGTTTTCTCTTCATTGGTTTCATCAGTGTAACTGTGATTTCCATTAAATTCTTGAGACTCAAACTCTGGCTTCCACTCACAGGATTTCATCTTTTTTACAGTGTACTTAGCCCTCAGCAAGAGTCTGAAGCTCCCTATACATTATGCATACCTGAATAAATCATGCCGCTCTTCTCAGTGACATCTTTTATCTAATTTTTATTCATCCTTTATTATTAGCCATAATATTAATTCCAAAAAAAGTTAATTTTGGAAGGTAAAAACCTTGTTTTCGGGCCATTGAATTTGCTCACTTGGGTGACCTTCTATCTAAACCCTTAAGCGTTTACTTTGACTTTTAATTTCTTCATATACTGGAGGTTGTGTGTGGGGCACAATTTGAAACTACCTCTGATTCTCTACTTTTTCTAATTCTGTTTCTGTCTTTGTTGAAGAAGAACTTAAATAAGTGATGAAACTTTTCTGTATACATATGCACTGCATTTGGTCAGCAATGTACATATCTTATGAATTTGGACACCACCACAGTCGCAGTTATTTGGTTCCATGTAAAAGCATAGCTATCCTTAGCAACAGTAGGGAAAAAATCCTTAGAAGCTAAACTGGAAATATTTATCTTATTCACTATGAATAAAATCAAAAAGGAAGGAAATTTGTACCAAGGAAGTGAAATATGACATTTTCTAGCAAATTTGAGTTTTAGGTTAGAGATTATTATTTTTTTTAAAAAATCTTCTCTTTGTGTTGCATTTTCTGTATCTTCTGTCATCCTGCAATAATTATAAACAAGGTAAATTAAATATAAGAGGTCTCTTTTTAATTCTTTATTTTTTAGGTATTCTGATTCTCTATAAACAGGAGGTAAAAATTCAAGAAATCTGAATCAAGTCACTATTATGTTGAACTCAGCAGCCAATACTGTTTCTTCTAGTATTGTTTAGACCAGTAAAACACAGTGAGAACCATATTGTCAAGAATTCCCTGGTTATTGCCATATGTACTGCTCTGTTAGGATTTTTTTTTTTGTGGATATAGCACAGAAGTTCTGCTTTATCTTACAGTGTTATGTTATTTTAAAAGATATTAAAATTTTTTCCTAATGCTGTCTTCCTTCACTTGTTATTCTCATTTCTCATCATTCCTTCAGAAACATTCTTTGAAACCTCCTCCCATTCCAGTCTCCTTCTTTCAGTCTATTTTTCCTACTACTCTGCCCTTGATCAGCAGTTTTTCACTCTTTGCACCTCGCTCCTTATGTCAGGATCTCACAATCCTAGCTGTTGACTAAACACCTACCCACATCCAGCATTGTGACCTACCTTTCTGATCTCTCATGAATGTGTAGCTGGCACTTTAAATTAGCATGATCAAAACAGACCTTTTTATTTCCACATTAAGCCTTCCTGCTTACTAAGTTCTCTCAACACCTAGACCACCCCTTACTTGATGTTAAACAGCTTCAAAATTTGCATCAAAATTTGCACATCAATTTTATTTATAGGAAATTCTGTTAAAATTTTTTAAAAGGAATATTGACTCTTAAATCTCAAGTCTACTTTAATATCCACAGAAACATTTCTATTTCACACTGATTAAATATTGCGAGGTTAGACCTTGATCTTTTTTTGGTAAGCTTTGTTCAGTTTGTTACTTTGCTCTCCTATGTCTCTGGTTGCTGCCTGGCTTTCTTTCCAGCCTACCATGACCTTTTTGATATCTAAGTTTTAAACTCTTTAAACGTCAGACAATGTCTTGCTTTTAGATGACAGAATAGTTTACTACAACAGGAACATCATTTTTTTTCTAAAATTCTGAAATAAAATTGTACAAATAAATAAAAAATGAACTGTGAGAACTAAGTTCATTATCTTGATTTAGAGTTCTATTCTAAACTGAACTTTGGAAAAATTTAAAAATTATCAAATGATAATATAAAGGTAAATGAAAGAGTCCTATGGAGTAACTCCTGGTGGAAGAAACAGAAATCCTATAGACAGCCTTGATTTATGGTAAGCCTTATTTGGAAAATTTCAACGTTTGTTGTACTGACCCTCAGCAAAAGGCTCTATTTCATCTTCAAATTCTTGTGACGTGCTATACGGTGACCTCCTACTCAGATCTCTGAAAGAAATACAGGAGATGTTAATATTTTTTCTTCCCTTCTCTATGACAGTGACATTTTATGTTAATTTCATCGGCTCCTTGAGCTCTCAAAGCCAAAACATTCTGTGGGAGGCAGAATGATGTCACTTTAGTCATAGCATAATTTTTCAGCTGCTAGAACAAGACATATTGTGGCATATTCTTCAGTACTTTTAAAAAGTAGTGAAATATAAACTTAAGGTGATATATTTATTCATGAGGGGGTTACACTGCCTTTTTCAGCTTTTGGAGCTAAATAGCAGGTTTAAAGTGACATCATTCCTCCTCCACCAAATATTTTTGCTTTGAAGCCTAAGTAGACCAAATAACCTTGACCAAATAATATGGTTTCCTTTTATTATAACTACAAGAAGGTAACTTCAAATATGATTTTGTGTTGCATTTGAGTCACTAATTTAATTTAAATGCCATGCAGAAGAAACTATCCATAGGCTAAATTGGTCATTTTGTTAGCAAGTCAAAAATAAAATGTAAGTAAAAGCACTAAAATTCTCCTACGACTAAACAATTTAGAACTAGTAATCATCACAATCATCACAGAGGATACAATAAACAACTGATGCATTGCTGGCTCTATGCTGGAGCCAGGGAAAAACAAAAAACAATGGGCCTCTCTAGTCAGATTATCAACAGAAACACACACAAAAAATTGGCTTCTTATTTGGATTAATCCAGAAAACATTCCAAGCTCCTGTGGTGACAATAGAGTAATGAATCATGATTAAGGAATGCATTTTGAACTCAGTGTTCTCCCCAACGTATCCACTTCTACTGTCATCTGTTCATGGAGCATTAGGTGCTACCTGCTCCAGGTAAGCTGAGAGGTCACAGTCTCTGAGCGTGTGACAGTGAATGATTGCACAGTGATATCACCTAGGCACTAAGGTAGGCATGATCTGTACAGTTTGGCCACTTATCCCTCTTGTCTCTTATGGTATCCTCACACTCCTGAAGTACCAAGGGAGAGATAAGAATAGGCAGGTAGACAATAAAACCAAGCCCTCACAAACAGCTCCCTGTTTTCTCAATTCAGATATTGTTTTTCTGTTTCATTTGCAGGGAACAAACTTTCATGTGAGACTCAGCATATGCTTCCTAACTCAACAAAGATGTGTTAGTAAAGGGACAAGTGAATATTTACCGTCTTTACTATGTATTTGTAAAATGATATGCTACCTGCAGACTAACAGAATATACTATGAGATCCAGGAAGCATCAAAACTCTTGGCAGCATTAGTGTTTCTTTGTGCTCAGGGGAGTTAAAACAGTCTCTTTTGTTGATTACTCTGACAAAAGTTTTCCTTATAATTTCTCTCCTTTCCAGCATACTTGCACTGCAATGCCTAAATTTAAAAAAAAAAAAAATAATAAAAACAACCCCCCCAACATAAAACCTTAAAAAATACCCCAACGCCTAAAAAGTTGGTAAATTTTGTAACTTAAAACACAAGATTATTTCAAAGACCATGGTTTGTATAAGGAGGTAATGCTGTTGTACTTTAAATGACCAATAAATTTTTATTGTATTCTCTCTTTACTAGTAATATAATTTGAATACTGAATATTTTCTATTAGACATATGGATAGGGTATTTTTTCAATCACTAACATATCTGATGTGATAACTCAGGATGATCTTCTATTACTCGAGTATAATTAGCGAGAAAAAAAGTTGTGCATCTTTTTTTCATAGAAGTACATACAACACTTCTATGTACAAGGTTGAATTATGTTGTTATGGGATTTTTTTTCACCTATTTGAACTAATAATGATTCAGAACCAAATTTTGATTTTCAACTTTGCAGCTCATTTTGAAATCTACATCTGGATCTACATAGCCCTTAACTATAATGTTTTAAATCCTCTTCAAGTCTATAACTTTCCACAAGACGGTCCAGTGGAAAGATATTCAAAATGGTTAAATTCCAGGCATGTAACTCTTCCTAAGTGAAGTTTCATGTGAGCAACTCCTAGACAGTAATATTCTTAAAATGGAAGGGTCATTCAAAGTAACTAAAAAAGTGTCCCTGGTTATTGAAAGTATGGATGTTTCGTAGAGTGCATAATTATTACCTGTAATAATTTTTCTCTTATAAAGTGTCACACAGACTATATACTAATGGGTAAACTGTACTCACTAACCTTTAAATACTTTACCCTTTTGTACAAAGACTGAGCATTATTAGGTAATGAAAAAGTGTATGAGAAAGTAGTAGATTATTTATGATAGAAACAAAATGAAACTAATGGGACAAGATTTGAAAGCTGTGATGCATGAAAGGTGCTATAGAGGCAGCTTTGGCACCCTGACAAAAAAAGATAAAGACTCAGTGGGAAGCAACAGTGTGAACATGACTATGAAGAAGAAAGAATAGATTTAGTGAATGAATCCTTACCATCTGGTGTTTATTTAATACACAATGAAGGTCAAATGGCTAGTGATCCCTTTTTCTATAGTCCAGTGACCAAAAGAATGGGAAGAATCAATGAATTTATCAATATGTCTGGAAATGTTTTAACATATGATCTGATTGAGTCAATATTATTGAAGCAACATGTTCATTACTATTTCAAGTATGGTTTGGAAAAAGCTCTGTGGACAAGAAGTGCATTTTTTCCCCTCTATCAGAAGTTCTATCAAAATGCACTTCATTATGTAAAAGCAGATGCACTTAAAGAAATAGCATTTATCTGGTAACATTCAAGAGGCTTGCAGAACAAAATTATACCTTGCAAGTCAGCAAAAGAGTTAGTTTGTGCTAAGCTCTGTGAAATATTTTCTTCCTTTGTTTCATTCTTTCCTTTATTTTCTGATTGAATTGAATACATGTCTGTTTTATGTAACTATACTACTGCGAGTTATCAGATTTATTGCAACATGTTTATTAAGCATTATACGTAAACAGCATACACTAAATAAATCTTATGTGTATTTAACAGTATTATTTTACATAACTTTCCATCTTCTTGGAGGTTCTAGCATTTCTACGCTTTTCTTCTCCATACTATAGTGCAACTGCCCTTTGCTTACTGGAGTTCTCTTAGCTATTAGATTATTACTGAGATAGTAAATCTGGTAAAAAAACTAAGAATATAAAAGACTGTTGAAAAAATAAGCAGTTAAATGGTTAAAAACATTCTTATATCAACATCCAAAGCAGACAATGCTAAAAGACATTTATGTCATAAATATCATTTAAGACTGTATACCCTTAAAACACCCTTCAAACACCCTTACAAATTTGGAAAGGAACTAACTTGGTGTATGCAAAATTAACACTGCAACTCCTGACTCCCATTTTCGTCTCTATCCTCCATTTGTTTTCTGTCCTTAGGTAAATATTATTTATTTTTAAACTATTTTCAATGTGAGTATAATAAAAATATGGCACAGGATCATAGTAGCTGCTCATTTTTAATAATGTGCTTTGATACCCTTAGACTGAAAAAAACCATGTACATGCTACTTCAACATTGACCTCATTTCTGATGACCAAAAATCTCCAAAGAATCTTCCTTTTAATTAGGACATTAATAATCTTAAATTAGAATTAAAATGTAGATTTTATTATGACTTTTCATTAATGTAGTATGTTGTGGCAAATAATTCATAGTTAACTATATACACAACTTATTTGTTCTGCCCTTCTATTTCACAAATGAAATTTAGCTCTCATTTGTATAATATTTTAACTCAAAAGTTATAAATACAAGAAAACTAGAAATAGCAAATAGATCCTGCCCCCTACTGGTGAAAATCCCACTCTACTTAACTGGATATATGGCAATAGATAGCTAGCATGGTAACCCATAGAGTACTTCCATCTCAAGGTATTTACAAGGTTCTTAAATAAGCAGGATTAAAAATACAGATTTAAATATGAATCAGTCCCCTATTAAAATCTGAAACGGTAAATGAAACAAAGCTAAAGAAGATCTTAGAAAATAATTTGGAAAACATGGACAAAACTCAAGCACCAATGACTACTTATCAAATGTCTTCCTCACTCTTAGTCATATCTTATCCATCCTCTTTCCCTCTACTTATGTTATATTACGAGTTATTTAATCTATAATGTCTCTTATTATATTGAAAAATGGCTGACATCAATTAACACCTATGCAATATACCAGTCTACACTGGAATCAGCCAGAGAAATTAATGATGTATGCTCATCTGGTTTCTCAGCTCCAGATAAACACATTTTTCATACCTTAAGACACCTTTCAATGCTTCTGATGAAAACATTCTTAAGTATAACTAGGATTCTTCTTGCACAATCAACCAAATCTTTTCTTTTTTCCATTCCTTTTCTTTTTTTTTTCTCTCCCTCATTTTGTCTTGATAACATGTTTTTTTCTCAGAACCAATCCAGGATAGACAATTGTGAGATATCCTTTTAATTACTCTAATATAATTAATTCTAGGTTCTCTAAGCACTCTGCCTTGTTTGACCCAGCAGAACATGCCAAAAGCCTTTTTTAATCACCAAAGGAAGATACTAGTTGCATAAGCTCTTTCCTTGCAAGCCCTGGGATATTTACACCCAAGAAATCCCAAACAAATTTAATTAATTGTCGTTTTCCTACCCTTTATTCACATTATAATTTCTGAAACATTCACTGTTCATCAGCACATGTAGCTGACTCTTCTCTGTTACTATGTTGAGGAGGACACAGCTAAGGATCTGATTTTACAGTGCTCCCACTCCTTCCAGGGGACTAGCTCATAGTATGAGAAAAGATAATGAACCACAAGGCAAGATATATAATTTTCTGTCTTTTTTCCTAGTGAGAGCTTTCAGTAGTAATGGTGAAAGGCAGTTCACAAAATGTCATCTGTTCACACTTTATTACTTCAAAGGGAAGATGTGCAAGAACAGAGGGTTTGTAGGGTAAAATCAGGCCCAAATTCAGAATCCCTTTAACTGTTCCTCCTTGGTCTCTCAGTCATTTATAATTTCACTTCTGCTGCAGAGAGGAGGGATCTCTGCTTATTCCTTTGCAGTATTATATACCAGCAACATATTTCAGCTCAATCAACAAATTTCAGTGTCAGCAGCAGGTGACAGGTTTCTTGTTCTTAAGATTGTCCTAATGACACTTTCTGTTGCTGTTGCTTAGGTTTATGTTTATGCAAGTGCTGTGAATGTGAGGTGTTAATCAGCAGCTCTAATTACTAGGGTGGAATGAACATTCTAGGATTCAGTTCATTTGGTTTTCATAAACAAGGTTTACCTGAGGCTTTGTTCACACAGAAGTGAATTCAAAATGATAGAAAGCCAGCCTAAAGCCCCTTGAAATCATCTTTAGTCTACGTGGTACCTTGTTGGTAATTTTAGGTGAAATTGGATTTTTTTCATCAGAAGAAAAACGGAAAATTGGTAGTCATTGAGCCAGAAAAAGCTTCTTGAAATTAGTTAAATTCCTACCTATTGGAATAGCATTTTCTACAACAGCAGTTCAGGAGCCAAGGAAGATTTGGAAAATCTGGAAAGCTAATGATCTGATTTCCATGGCCGCTCTACAGCAAAGAATGGGGGAAAAGGGGCTTGTAAATCACTGAAATGATCCTGGCAAACTCCCATGGATATGGAGATTATATAGGTATAAAGGATTGATGAAAAATTTAAAATTTGGCACAGCTTTCATATTTGGCGATGGGTAAAACACTGTATGTTCACAAAAAAATTACTAATCTGGAATGTACTTATGTGCCTTTCTAGAACAAAATTCAGTTTACCATGCATATGGTACTTTAGTGATTGTATAGGAATTCATAAATACATTTATCATGGATGCAGCACCCATATTTTGCATTGTCCTAAAGTCAAATATAATTTAGGTAAAGATTTATTAAATATCTCCAAAAGGCCCACATATTTAAATACATATTATCTCCAGATAATTTGTTTGGAGTTTCAGAATAAACATTTCAATGGCTTAGTGCATGAGAATAAACAAGTGTATAATGAGGTGGATTAAAGAGTAAATCCCAAAGTTTGTAAATATATTAGTACACATTTAGGTGAGTGTGATTATACCATCTTTTATGGAGTAGCCAAACATTGCTAACATATGAAAAGCTCTACATTTCTAGATTGTTAAAAAGTACAAATGCAGCTGTTGTTTAATTTATTCCAAGAAATGAAGAAGAAGATGCAAAGGAAGAGGCTTCTAGGAACTAGGAAAGCCAACCTACATGCATCCCAAAAATACTTTACAATCTAGTGCTGTCACTGGCAATATTTACGATGTATTGTATTCCCCTTACCATCCCATTTCCTACTGTTTTAAGTCTGAAGCACGGGCTGACTAGACCTGGGGCATACTAGGAGACCGGATAAGAAGATAATATTCTCCTTTTGTTACAAGAGGAAAGATTTGTCGCTGGTCTTTTCCTTAGTTCCCATTGAAATTTTTCAAATAAGTTCTCAGCATCTGATAATACAGAATCCTAAATCTCTTTAAACTTTTACCACAGGTTACATATCTGTTTCTTGCACCAATCCGCATGAAATAACAAGTGGGTATCATATCCATAAAAACCAAGTATGAATAATATCTCGAACCATTATATCCAAAATGTTTATTATTTTTTTTCTTCCTTAGTGCTGAAGATGATAAAGAGCACCTTCCTCTTACTGTGGGATACTATATGCTTCTCCTACTTTGGCTCATGTGTTAAAAGTTTTTTGATCAGCTAAATCAGTAGTTAGACCCACTCATTATCCAAATTATTCAGATGATGTAGCATTTTGTTTCAGGATGACCAGTGCATTTTTGTTTTATTCTCATGATGTGAATCCCAGAACAAAACTCCATTCTCTTCATCTCCAGTCTGATCACCCCACAGGGTTTATAACCCACTATCCTGCACAGTTTCAGTTCGGTACCACTGGCATCCATTCTTTGAATATTGTTTCCAGATATATGCTGTACTTAGGGCCACCAAGAGTACTTGGAAAAGATCCTTTCTCATAATAGAAGCTCAAGATATCTTGAGCTCTTCCACTCTTCATGGAGTGGAAGCTATGAATCTTCACAACAGCCAGAAGAACATATAGAAACACTTAATTCCCTTTCCTAGTCTGATTTTGCAGTATCTATAAACATTCATAAGATTTTTTCCCTGGTAAAATTGGCATGAAATTCACTTTAGTTCAGAGTAGAAGAAATCTTATAATTACGTAAGTGTTTAAATAGACCATGGGTCAGAAGTACCAGCTACCACTACACTATGAAAATGTCTTCCTTCACTTCTTGTCTTTTAACTGTTAGAATTCCAAATGCCGTTCACTATTCTCTCACTACCTTGCACTTTCCACTTGAGGATTCTATGCATTTGGTATTTAGTATATTAATTCTAATGAAACTTCAATATGTATTAATTAATGTTGGCCTTTTTTTTACTTATTTTTCTATTAAATAGGAGCAATAAAGGAACAAATAGTAAATGATTTGTCATATCTGTGAAAGAAGAGAAATTCAGATATCCTCTCAGAAAACTGGTCACTGTCTTTTGCTACGAATTACCTTTTTCAGGAGACTTTTACTCTAAATGACTTCCTCTAAAGATCATTCCCTCTCTCTTTCATATAAAGTAATAAGCAGAAAGATCATGTCCAGAGAAGCTCTTTTCTGTTTATGTTTCCATACTATGATATTACTGCAATATATAAATGCCTTTATATTTATTCAAGTGAAATTACACATCAGTGGTGCTACCTTTAGAGACCTTTGCCTCTTTTTTATTCTTCTCCATTTTGCTGGACCTTGAATTTTACAAACACTGCTTTGAGTTGATTCAACTCACCAGCCTGGCAGAAAAACAACCCAAGAAAACAAGTGTAAAAGTTGTCTGCCAGACTCAACAGTAAAATTTGGTTAAAGTGCAAGATTCATAAGTGTCTGAGCTGATGAAAAAGGGATAATGAATGATCCTGGGGGGCAGTTTTTTGCATCTGTGCATCTCTTACAATAACACAGCTGTAATGTGCAAATTCATTCTCACCACGTGTGTTCCTTTAAAATGAGGTAAAGAATAGTAGTTTCCAGAGGAACAAATAACTTCAACATTTGTTTTTATGCAGTTTGAATAAAGAGAACCTGAAGTGTGACATATACTTTTCTTTAATGATCACCATTTTTTTCAGCCAAAAGGCAAATGAAATTCTTCTAACATTGATTTTAGGTTTTTACAGTAAAGCCCTATAAATTTCATTAGGATCATGTCCTGTAACTGAGCTGATTTATTTTGAAGAGGTCTAAAGTGACTTAGAACAGAAATCACACTGAAAATTAAAAGCTGTATCTCTGTTCAAAAGGACCCAAAACTGTAGTTAAGACCTTGCTTCCAAGAATGGAAGGTGTCTCACTATGCAGCTGAATGACTACTCAGCTGTTCTAAAGTGCACAGTGGATGTTATTTGTAATCTATGACACAAGTCAAATACCAAGCAGACAATGATAATGCCTGATTTTAAAATTCCTTTATCAGAATTAGTCAAGGATTAAAAACATCTAAGTATGCACATCTATGTAAGTGTCATAAAAGTATTCCCTAATATTTCCCTTTCCCAGAGTTTTGGGTCTCATACTTGTCAGAAACTAAGTTTCCATAGCTTAACCAGTTAATGCACATCAATCGATACATGTAAGAAAACACCATGTGTGCAATCTTATCCATGTCAGTTGTGAGGTAATTCAACTTAAACTTCTTTCACTGAATAGACACATCAACAGACACTATAATCATAGCTGGAATGCACACTACCAAATAGAAGTAAACTCACTGTGACTGAGCCCTTAAGGATTTTCAGACTTTTATTAAATATTAGTGACTACGTTGTGATGTAAATATTTAGTTCTTCATTTCTATAGAGCATTATATGTAGATAAATTGCAGGCTAAATGCCCAGCTAGCTAGTTAGACAAAACATGACCTCAGAGACTGCGACTCTCACAATCATCAGACCAATTACTACTAATCAAGTACTTCTTGAATCTGATATGATTTCTTTTACTTTTACTTTTCTCTAAGTTGAGCACAGTATTAGAGACTACAGCTAACAGAAAATGAGCAAAACTATATTAGGAGAACAGTATGTCTGATTTTTTTTTTTTTCTAGTTTCTGATTCTAAGAGATCTTCAAATTACACTAGAAGCTCCAGGAGGTAATATGACAATTGGTGAAAGACAAAGCATTGGGGGTGATGTCTGAATTTTGCTTCAATAGCAAAAGTATCTTTATTTGATGTTTATTAAAACCACTTCAGATATTCCTACTTGCATTGAAACATATATATACACCACATGCAAAAAGTCTCCAGAAAACACAGTTCCGCGTTTTCATGTTTAAGCAGTTTTGTTAATACAAGAACTATTCTCTGAAAATGCAAAATCTTCTGTTAATAATTTAAATGAATTAAATTGCATTCAAACACAGGTCAAATAACCACAATCTAGAGTGCCTGAGATGTATGAATGAAGAAGATGAGAAAAATCTTTTCCATCAGGCCTGCTACAGTAGTAACAGGAAAATGTGTATTTTGTTTTGCAAAATTCAAAGACAATTCAGGACAAATTTCTCGTTGGATGACATATACAAGAGAAGCTGAAGCCTATTTTAGATGATAGCTGCTCATCCAAATGTCATGAAACAGAAGACCATGACCTTTTTTCATAAAGCGCGGCTACTCAGACAGTAAGATTTGACTGGTCAGATAGTGAATACTCATGTTTAAAGTGAGATCTGTGCCCTCCATATTTTGCTCCTGTCTCTATGTAAACAACACCTGTGATATTTTTTTAATTTTAATAGTTTGGGGTTTTTTAAATTAAATGCCTGGTCATTTAATTCCTTTCTATCAGTAAGAACACCGTCAAGGAAACTGCATTCTCTAGACAATTGTTTCAGAGTTTTTGGACACTGGAGAAAACACTGCTGACCTTTGATTCATTTCTAAAAAAACCTGATAAAAAATAAGATTCATATAAGGATTTAGATCTTTTGACCTATTAATACAGTGCAATAAACATTGCTGAAAAAGTTCAGAATTATTAAAACATAAGCTGTAAGACTAACAGATCCAACACACCTTTGAAAATAGAGCTATCTCTAGAGCTATTAGAACAGTTTGGTCCTCAAGACTGTTCCTCAGAAATCCTTTCTTGCATCTCCCAGGGAAGTAATAAATAATTTAAAAGAATATACTGTCTGTATTTCCTTTTTGCTCTCTTTTTTTTCCTCTATTTACACATAGTTTGCTTTAAATGCAGGATTTTGATGACTTGTCAGAGGCACTCCGATGTATTTGGAGAAACATTGCCCCAGCAAAAACCTTCATCAAGCAGAGATAACAGATGGAAATGAGACAAACAATTTCCTGATCTAAGCAGGCAAATTCAAGATTTGGTTTACAGTAGAGGGAGATGGGACTTTTGATGAATTCACCAACCACATTCTTCTGTGAAAGCTTGACATTGGCTCTCTCAAAATGATTTAATTTTCATTAACACAGTATTGTTAAATGAAACATACAAAATACGCTGGTCTCCAAATTCTCTATGTATGAAAACAGCAAGAAACAAGAAAATTCCTTGGAATCAAACTTCCCCTTTTTTATAACAATCCTCTTCAAAGGCAAAATTATGTATCTAATTTTTTGTATGCTATGTTACAAGTTTTGTTCTCCGTCTAATGAAATTGGACAGAGTATGTGCTTTCCTTGACTTATTTCTTTTAAAGTCTTAATTTTCTAAAAGGAGAAAATGGAAATATTAGAGAAAATAGACGCTCTTTGTTTTGCAAAAGATTTGGTATCCCTGGCACCCTGTACAATAACTTTTTCTTTAAGATTGTCAGAAGCAGTTGAAAAGGAAATCCTTGTCAAATGGCTTTTATATTTTGTGCCTGATATGATTGGTACCTGGATCTAAGGTTCTGAATTATTGCGGCAAAGCCCTACTGAAATTTCTTCACCTTACTGTTTTTGAATTTGTTCTTACCTCTGCACACTAAAACACTTCATCTTGCTCCAAGATAACTGAGCTTGCTGATGGAGAATGTGTATAGGGAGGACCAATGAAAGGACAGTAGCAAACTAAAAGCACTTGGCTGATTCTCTCTGAATTCTTAGGCAAGTCTAAATCTGAACCCAGATCTCCAAGCCTGGGTTTGAGAAGCAAGCAAGCACAAAAGATATTGCTAATTAAATTCATACTTCTGAAAATACAGTGGGTTTATGTAAAAGAGTTAAACCAGAATATATCTTTTTTCCTGTTCACTTTTCATGTCAAAATAAAATACCAAAAAGATTTCTTCAAGACCTGTATTTACTTAAAAAAATGTGAGACACCAACAAAACATAACTCAGTACTTTTTAAAGTTGCCAAAAATTATAAACTATCATTAATTATTGAATTGGGAAATGAATGTTCCAAACAGAGAAATTAATGTATACCAGATAAAAATATTGGCATTTTTCATTATCATTCTTGAAACCAGAAAACCTTTTCTTTTTGGAATTTCTGAACTGACACAAATGTCTTTAAAAAGGGCAATTAGTGACTAGTGACTATGAAGAACCCTGTGTTGAGAAGCTGAGCCTAAGCCTCTTGAAGATTCTCCATGTAAACAAGTCAGACCACATCACTCATTATTCTTCTTTTGTTTACTGGGAGAAAAGTTCAAACTATTTAATGAGAGGATTACCCATACTTCAACTCCATTGAAAAAGATTAATTGATATTTTCCTGTTAGGGGTTTAACCACTTGGATTTGGCCTCATATCCCCCATTGTTACTGATGCTGTGATCAGCAGAGCAAAGTTGCTTAAAGGTTAGACAAACTTCGCAGCATAAATTACACAAATTAATTTACGTTAGAGTTTGGTGAACCTCTAAGCCTGAAGATGTTCTATTAACTCCTCAGGTGTTTAGAAAAAATAACTGTTATAAAATAAGGTAGTTTATGAGATGTATCTAGTCATTATACAGAATTTTATAGCATATTGAAGCATTTGGATTCAGTATAGCAATTGTGTTACTATAAGAAAAATACGTAACATACAATAAAGTTAGTACTACTAGTACTATTGACATTTCATTTTAATGTGGTTGTTTTCTCATTACATTTAGGATGTGGGGGGAGCAGGGCTATGAATCTCAAAATATATTTTTCCTTCAAAGCTTTACAAATTTTCCAAAAAATGAGTGTCTTGTGGACATATGGCTGCATATTTGGATAACACCATTTGCATTTTCAAACTTGCAATATTTTTAACCACTCATTTGGCTTTTGCTTTCAGAAAAGCAGACAGTTAGTGCATTCATTTGAAATGATTTAGTCTCTTTAACTCTTTAAAAAGACAAGAAAGGAAAGTATTTATATTCATGAATCATTTAAGATATATGTTTGTATTTCTGCTTGAAAATGTACACTGATAATATGATATAGATTTTCTGAGTGAAAAAACACAAAGATCTTATAAATATTAGATATTTGTAGATATTAAGAGGAAAGTAGCGTGACAAAACACATAAGACTTACTTAAAGAGAAAGTGTTAACATTAGGAAAAAAAATTGAAACAGTTAACCTAAATGGGAGTATTTAGGAAAAAATTGTATAGGTTTTGATCCTACAAAGAATGTGTGCTTCAAATAAATTTGTTGGAGATATATTCTCTCAAGAAATAACATTCCCTATTCTTCTAGTGCTAATAAATATACAATATTTACAATTATTTATTCTGCCCTAAAAAAGACTGACTCTGTATCCTGTTCAGTGAAAGAAGTATGATGTCTATTAATAAAAAACCCAAGATGGTCGACAAAAAACACTTCTCCCAAATACAAAATAAAAATATTTTCAAAAGCAACAGATGAAGGAAAGAAGAAAATATTGAAGGATCTTATAAGTAAGATAGGAGACCATATTTTAAAACATGCTGCAAGTGAAATCGTAATGGAAAATTAATATTTTGGGGGTAGTTTTAACATACCTAAAAACACATAAAAAATTTTGGTAATTTTAATTTCTCCAGACTGTAAAAAGTGTTATGATAAATTATAGCTTAAAGAGTCTCATGGTATAGTGTCCAGATGTTTGACGCATAAAATAAATTAAAAAATCAACTCATTTTCAAAAATTGGTGTCAAAAATTCTAGCTATTTCAGAATATTCATCTGTACATTAAAGATATATATGCTAAAATATGCAATAGTCTGAAATTTGTAATATTGTGCATACATTTGGACATATTGCAGACATATTTGGACATATTGTGGACATATTTGGAATATTTCAGGTTTTTTCTTAATTGACATACTATATGGATACTTATATTTTCAAGAAACAGCAATCTGCTTCATTTTGAATTATTTTTTAATGTGTATATCTAATTGTTATTTATTAATTTCAGCAGAAGTTTAATTAATTAGCAGCTGATGCAAAGGATGACAAAAGTAAATACAAGCAGTTACATTACTTCTGATATTGAACAAGAACAAATTTTATTGACCCTAATCCTGACAAATGTAGTTAACCTTATTGATTAACTTAGGCATTGAAACAGAGTGAAAAATATTTTACCACTCTAGTATGACCACTATTCAGCTCTTTCAGCCTTCAAGACTCAAATGCACAGCCTACATTGAACATATTGATTTTCGTAAATAGTCCTCCTATAATAAATACTAGATTATCACTGCAAGTCTCTGCAGACATGTTAGGTGATCACAGAATGGAGCTGTAATCAGAGGAAGTTCTGAAAAGGATAATCTTTCTTTATTCTTCTCCTTTGAGAATTTAGGTAGAGAGGAAGCAAGGGACAGCAGCAATCGCTATAGTTCCTATAAAATCTGCTCTTAGATTATGAACTACGTCATCTTAACATTAAAGCTTTCATACTTCCAAAGGCAAAAGTTTTCAGAAAGGTGTAAAAATGTAGTTAACAATGTTCTTATGCTTTTAAAACTACTGTAATGCCAAGTTAATGTTTAAATTATGTAAGATGTAGCTGAAAAACACTTATAAAGACAAAACAGCTTGCACAAACTGACTGTAATAAACCTTGCTTTCATTTAAGATAAACAGAATCAATATACATAATTTAAAAAAAAAAATCTGGTTGTTTGTCACATTAGAGCTAATATTTTTGTTATCTTGCCACACGATTATTTTTAGGTTATGATTTCCTTTATTTTTAATACTATGATTAAGAATTAAATGTGTAAAAAAAAAAAAAAAGAAGACAAAGGATTATAGGCCATGACATTTTCTAGCCTAAATTATAAAATATTTTTCATTTTTTGAAAATTTCCAATGTACCTTTATTTGCTATGAAAGACAAGACAAAACCAGAAGGAACACAAGACTTTAACAAAACAGAAGACAGATGTCCAGAAATTATCAATTGCTAAAGCACACAGATTGTAATTAAATTTTAATGTGGCTTTTAACTTAAGTAAAGATTTTGCTTATCGAAGAGAAAGAATCCCAGAGAAAATATTGTTATTGATTTCATCATTTTAGATGTAACTGATCCTTTAAGTAATTTTTCTTGGTTTCAGTGTCACTTTTTAAGTGTCTTCTTAGGCTTAGGAAATCATTGAAGAGCACGTTCATTTAAAATTCTAAGTCTAATGCATAAATTGTTCTCCAGTGGACTCAAAACCACATCTGTTGAAAACAAAGCATTCAATGCACTGAGTAAAATCAAAACACAACAGTGGAATGGTAAGAGAGAGTTAAATTAGGCAAATTAAATGGCATGAAAAAGTTTTCGATTGATTTGGAAGATGATTGTATGCTTTTAAAAAATATATTGATTATCTTTAATGTGTAGAGAAAGAAAGAATAATGTGTGCTATGACAACACGACAGTCTCACATATAGTGAAATACATACATGGCCTCACATGGCTTTTTAGTAGCCCTGTATCAGGACAGAGGTTGCCCATTTCATATAAGCAAGATGCAGTGACTTGGTTTGTTGGGTTTTTTTTAAACAAATAGAAAGTGAAATATGATGTTGCCACACTGATAAAGAAGCAGTCCTTATTGTTCTGTCAATAAAATTAATTGCATAATAGCCACTATCATGTTCTGATGTTTCATAAATATTTAACTGTGTAAGACTCCTGAGGCCAAAAAGGCTAATTCTGTTTAGTTTCCTGAATAGTCATGCAAATATGACTACTTGGAAAATGAAGGGAATAATCATGACAGATCCTTATATATAGTGTTCTTTGATACAGACACACCATCTCTATTTACTCCATAGATTTAAAGTAGAGTATTGGTAAATAACCCTTGATGATTTTATGCAGAGAATTCTGTTAGAGCCTGATATCTGCTGCGTTTAAGCTTAACTTCATGTCTTGTAAAAGAGAAAAGTCTCCATGAAGTTAAATGTTTTGTAACATTACGTCTAAACCAATTGTCAACATATTTCTTGGCAAGTCTCGTAAGTAAATCCCACATGAAATGACCCACTCAGTCCTTTTTTCAGAATAATGAACTAACCCATACTTCATAAGAAGTCTTAGACTTTGAGACATGGACAGAAAAAATTGGTGCAATAAGAACATTTTTTATAAAAAACTAATTAATACCAGCCTTTTTTATCCTACAGCTCTCCTTTCCTCAAGAGTACCTCCGCCAATTTCTTTTTACTAAAATCCCACCTTGTCTCACTTTGCTGTTGCTCTTAACTTGATATTAAATCTGTGAAACTAGAATTGTTCACAGAAAAGCTGTTGACCACATTCCAGTGTGAGTTTCACTGAAAATTCAAATATATCCAATACAATACACTGACAAAAGACATAGACCTTTTTTTTAAATTCTGTTTGCTTGCACATGTTCCTTTGTTATCATTGCTTGCATGAAGAGGTCCCTGAAGGTAACTTGTAACTACTTATTTTTCCAAACTCATGACTAACAAAAATTATGATTTCTAAAATACAATATGTCCAAAAATAAGAACAAAGAAAACAAATAAGTAATTGTGTTAGCTTAAATTGAGAGCTTTCACCAAACCAAAGAGAAGGCAGATGTCTTAATGGGTCAAATGAAAGAATGAGAGGAGTTCAATTTTTTTGCATTGTACAACTTCCCTTTGATTACTCCGGTGGCAAAGAAGTAGTAACTCACCTAATTTTCTTCCAGTTTTATATGGTAGCATCATGAACGTGTAAATACACTTCAGCTCTGAATATGAAACAAACCCTGCAATCACAATTACTACAGAAACAATTTAGGTTCAAGGATCTGCAAGGAACACTGCCTGGACACAAATAGAGTATAAAACAGTTTATCATATGGAGTATTTAGAACAATGTAACTGTTTTATTTGTCCATTACGGAAAACATCATGGACTTTGGTGTGCTATATGTTTAATACTATGCCTCTAATGATAACTGCAGTCATTTAATGCATGCAGCAACTATGCAGCAATACAATGAGGAGCTTTTTAGACTCTGGTAACGCTCAAGCTCTGAATGGCAAGAGCGGTTTATGGGAAGATTTCAAAAAGCACATGAAAGCAAAACAAAATCATCTAAGTCTCCAAGGCAAGACGTCTGTTATGTGTCTGATATTTAACTCAAAGCCTCTAGTGGCATTTTCTTTGTGTAAATTAAACATCTCTGATGTGCCTATATTACAAAATAAAGCATCATGAACAGCTCTTGCATCTCTGGAGCTCCCTCTCCTGTTTATGGTCAGAAGCCAGCTTTCTTTGGGTCCTATTAAGGTAACCCAGGCACTTAGGGGTCTCAGCTAGGTTAGGTCCATGTGATCTGACTTTCACAGATCATACAAATTTTTTCCAACAGTGTTTCTACTAGAATTTAATGACAAAATTTGTGTTCCAAGATCTACTGGCACTTGTACAGAAAACAGTGAATAAGATGCATTGCACCATAGAATCACCTTGAAAAATTATTGAGGAAACTTCCAAAAATGCCCATATCAGAACTGAGAAACTGATCTCAGGAAGACATAGTAACTTTTTTTTTTTTCAATTGTAATGTTTCTTTAGAAAATTTAGAAAATATGCTACTAAACAGTTGATGTAAATGTTTGTATTGTCCCATTATTGATGAGGAAGACCTATTTTCAGAGTTCCTCGACATTTTTCCTTATGTGGTTGCTTTCAGACAGATGTAACTTTGCCAGACTAGCAGTTTCAGGTGCTAATTTTTCATACTGAATGTCTAATTTATGCCGATAATTCTGACAAAAAAAATAAACTAGAACCATTTTAGCCATTTCCAAGAACAATGGTATTGAAAAAACCTCAATCTCTTGTAATTTCAACTCATTTACCAAATACTGTTCTACACGTCATGTAGTAGACTCACATTACACTTTGTTCTGCACTAATGGAAAAAAGTGGTGTCCCCACCCCCCTGAGAAGCTTATATGCTAACAATCAAGTGTGTAACAATCCAGTTATAGAAACCAATGAACAAATACATGGAAAAAAAGAAACATTGTTGGACATCACATTAAGCAATGTCAGAAGACCATGAGAAATTAACTTCAATCTAAATTCTGCTTATCTCATTTCAGCCTTCAAAAATGGTTGATATTGCTCTTGCCGCTGTTATAAAACAAAAGAAACTAACTCACAAACTAACTAACTAAATAAAAATGTTAGTAGAAGAATGTTGAGAAAACATGTTTTTGGGTTTGTTTTTTTCTTTAAAACAGAAATGGAATAGTATTGTCTGAAAGGAAAACAGAATACCAAATCACACCACCCCTGTATACACAATTGCACCATTCAAAGGTTAAAGGAAGATTGCACATACCTATCCGCAGTGAAGCAACCTATGGAAATTGACCTGTCCCCAGGATTTTCGATGCTTTAGTTGCTGCAAAAGTTTCTGGTTTAAGATTATTTAAGTGAATCACCTTGCTTTGGTCAGATAAACATTATGTAAAATTCTTAAAATCTGCAGGACCACCACAGACCTTTCTAATAATTTTGTCTTTTTATTTTGGAAAACTATCCAGCACATGTTCAGCACTATCGCATTTCTGTCTTCTCATAAAGTGAAACCTGTTCCACAAAATCTGCTCTCAGCATCTTTTGGTTAAACTACTGCCTGATGCAATTTTAATTCACAACTAAATTTTAACTCCAAACTCAGATGTTTTGAGCTATGTCAGACAAAGCTATGTTATATCCTGATACAATATCAGTTTTATTTACAATGATAACAAAGTCTTCCTTGCTTTTCAAACATATATGTAAGGAGGAAAAACATTTTGTTGTCTACTGTGATTGTTTCTGGAGTCTCAATTGGAATTGGAGCCCCATCGGTTTGAGTGCTATAAAAGCACACCGCAAAAGGAAATCTTTGAGTCAGAGCATGTATATGCAAGTTTGTATGAATAAAAAAACAATGAGAGAAGAAAGCAGAAAAACCCAATTTTTCAAGCTCGTATAATAAAGACAAATGTTTGGACTTCCTAAATAGTAGATCACTCTGCCTACTGCTTTCAGTTATGTCAGTTGTGGCGAATCACCCTTTACTACTGCTGCCGAAACACAGTACCCTGTCAAAGGAAATAAAACCTTGTTTGAAAAGTTAATTTACATGAACAAAAATAAAACAGTCACATTCCCAGCATTAATCCCAGGGAGTGATTTCTAGAAATTCCTAATTTCTCCAGTTTCAGGATTTTGTAAGAACAATTCTGGAAAATATTTTCAGAGTTAACTTGCTTCAATCCAATGATTATTCAGTAGAGCCAGAATTAGCTAGAAATCTTGAAGGTTTTGAAAGAACAGAATTAAATTAGTCTTTTGAGTAAGGAAATAATTCCTAAGCAAGGAGAAGATAATTTTGCTCAGTACTGGAACTTCCAGTTCTTATTAGGTTTGAGCAGATGAATGTAGGAATCTATAAGTTCTTTTAAGATTCCTTCTCTCACCCAAAAAGTAGCACACTCCCTGTCCTTTAGAAAGCCTGTTTAAATGTGCTAATATATCCTTCACCCGCTATGTTCTTTGTAATATGCATCTATGTGTTTCAGGTACATGGACTTGACTATGTACATGACTATGAAGAATGGATGTACAAAAAAGGTGGTGATGGAGCATCTCAGGCATCATAAAAACAGCATTAAGATTATATCTTGGTTTTCAGAACAGCTTGTCTGTAATATTGTACCAGTAATATTTTAGTAGAGCAATAGATGAACATATCAGTTTAGATTAATTTGTATAATGGCACATTTAAGAGACTGACTTTTTGAAGTTTGTTCAATCTCCACGTGTAATTTTTGGCTCCATCATAATCACTGCTGTACTGTCTTCTTGCACATGATAAACTAGCCATCTGGATAGTGTGTCAGCATTAATGTTTTCACACCCTCAGCTTCCTGTGCTAAATGAAGTCAAATTCTTGAATTATGGCAGCCCACCTGCACATAATTTTTTCCATAGTCTGTGACTACAAGTTTTCTTCCAGAAGAGTACAACTAAATATTAGTATTCTGAAACCTGTAAGGTAGGTTTCAAAGGTCTGGGAGTTAATTGCACTTTCAATTGCCTATGGAGAGAGGTCTGACAAGACTGTAGCCTAAGGTCAAGAGGGATTCAACATCTGTTGTGAGTCCTTTCATTTTTCAAGTATTCAGAGGGCAATTTTGACAGATCACTTTTACCCCTGTGAGACCATAGCTGGAAACCAAGACAGAATGCTGTTTTGGTTTCTATTTAATTCTGGGCACCAGACTGGCGTTATGTTCAGAAACAGATTGCCAGAGAGAAAAGTCCTCAAACCATGATGTGGAATTTATTTCATACCTTCAAGAATTTCTCTGTGGTCGATAAATATAAAATGTAATGGAAACTATGAAGGAGACAGTTCAACAGAAGGCAAATCTCTGGTTCTAAACCAAAAAATTTGAATGAGGATGTAAATTTAAAAGATTTTATAATATTGTTACAGTTCCACAGAAAACCAGTGGGATTCTAATAGTGGCATAGATTGTCCATTCAGAGTTCAGTACCTTTTTCTGAATTACCTACTTTTTCTTCTAACATACTAAAGCAATAACTCCAATTGTCAGTGTTTGGAGAAATAATAAGACTAATTACAAAAGCTAACATTCCTTGGAGGTGTATTTCTGTAGGTTCTTCAAAAAGTGAGTCAGAACAAGGCTGAAGTTTAGATGTCAAATTGTTCCTGTCTTCCATTAACTGTAAAAAAAGCTTGGGAGACTGCAGCTTTTTGAATTTTTGTCCTAATTCTTGACTGAGTCATAACTTCGATGGAATACTAACAAGGAAGCTGACAGCCCAAAAAGGAGACCTTTGTGATTTCATAGTAATATCTTCCCTTACAGGTGGAGAAAGGTCCCAAACCTGCTGTTTTCTCCACATTTGCAGTTACAATTAAATGCCTGGAATAAGGGCAGAGGGATGACAGACATTTCTCTACAAAATTTTGACTCAACCTTAGCATTTAGAATAAGCAAAAAACTCCAGAAAAGAGGATTTCAAGCAGAAAGGAAAAAAAAATGTGCCTTCTTGCAGATGATAGATCCAACATCAAGCAAAGCAATTATGTACAAAGTTTAGGCCAAGTTTGACTGACATGTATGGCTCAAACAAGCAACAGGAAATGCAACTGTCACCTGCAGCATATAGGATTTCTACTGACTAGAATACATTCTCTCAAAGACACTTTACCTTCAATGTTCCTTCATTATACTTCTCACAAGTTAACTTTTAATCTTAACAAATTAATGCTGTTAGTATTTATTTAGTTCTAGCATATTATATTCACATTTACTTGTTGTTCCAAACTTGCTCTCTATTATTATTTTATTATTGTTGATTGCTAGCAGCAAAAAAAATATAGGGATGTAAAAGAATAAGCCTTAGAGTGAAAACACAATACAGGGATGAACCAATAGCCACAGGAATCAGTCAGCCTTTCCATTGACTCCACTGCATATGGAATCAGTCCTATTCTAATTATTTCTTAGTGTCAACACATTTCATCAGAGACACTCCTCACTGAAATCTAAGTAAGAACAAAGGGTAGATAATATAAGGCTTGGGGCGTTTCAGAAACTAAAAATATCCTCTTAAATAAGAAAGACAACCTCATGGATTTTTTTGTCAGTCCTAATTCAAGTTTTTTGATTTTCTGTATCTACCAAAACCAAGCATCAAGTGCATATTTTCTGAAACTGTAACATCTCAACCTCCTTCGGGCTCTTTTAGTTAGAGGGCATCACATTAAGTTGTCTTCATCAAAGAACTCCTATGGAGCTAAAAGACAGAGGTTGCTAGGTACCCTGATGTGCTTTCTGACACTGTGTTGACTGTATGGGGAGGTAGCAACCAAAATCAGCCACCAAATCCAAATAACCTAAACTTACATAACAGTGCATCAATCTTTATCTTCCCTTTCCACACTACAGTGAGTCACTCATTTTTGCCACTGAATAATGTTTTCTATGTTATTACAATTAAAAGTCACTTACAGGCTGGGATTTACAGCATGTTTTAACAATGCAATGAACCATAAGTTATAAATATTCACTAAGAAGACAAATAAAAATACAATTACCAGAAAAAAAGTCCTGTGTGTTAGTAAGTGCATAGGGTAAATATTGGAAATTATTCTGCATCAATCTATGTAAAAGATTTGCAAACTTTTTTACCTTTACCTTTGTCTTTACCTGTGCTGGATATGGCATATTATATTGTTTGCTATTAACAGAAACAACAGGCCAACAGTATTTTAAATAACTCCAAAGTATCGAGAAATTAAATTATACATATATTTGTGTGTGGACACAGGAATGTACACAAAACTACTTTATGGAATTCTCCTTGGTACATCATAAATCTGTAATCTTTTTCATTCATAGAGGAAGAACTGAAAAATACCAAACTGACAGGGGAAAACACACTAGTATGTCATAGAACCCAAGACAAAACTGAATATAATGAATATAGTACACTTTCATGGGTTTAATTCTATAATCATCCTTTATAGCTCTTAATCCAATAACTCTTCAAATTCTTACCAAATTTTATGACCAAATTAAACCACAAAACTAATGTTTTTGCAAAAACAAGCTCATGTTAGTCCTCTGAGAAATAGTACTTCTGACATCTAGAGAAGCCAATCCTTCCTGTAAGTGGCAGTCTTTACAGTTTGTGGAGACTGTGTATTAATTTCTAGAATCTAAAACTTGATGGCATAATGTTACTATTATTTTTTTAATTAGTGTGATTTTCAGCAATATAGAGGTTACCTCAGGACAGTGCTTCATAAAGGAGATAACATTTCACTTCCCATAAGAATACACTAAAATAACAGTGGGTAAAGTGCTAGATCAATTGCTTCTTGTCCTCTCAAAACTGGTAGGAGCATCTTTACATAAAATGTGATTATGAAGCTTGAGGAAGGTGGAACTATGGAGCTATTATACCAACCAACACTCAGAGGAAACAATTATTTTTATAGTTTCCATTTGGAACTAACTGAAGTGACTTCTCCAGAGGTAGCTGACCAGATTCAGTACAGCTTCTGAGTCAATCTTACATCAGAGAATGCATCTGACATTCATGGAGACATCGGTCTCAAGACTGGCAAAATAACCTACGACTCAAGTGATTGAAAGGCCACTCTTCTTTCATTTCCTTTGATTAACCAAATCTTTAGCCTCTTAGAAATCGTGATATTACAAAATTGAAATAGTACACTATATGTAATTTTTAAAGTGATTTTCCCTTGCACGGTTTTTTTCTGGTGCTGATCAGCTTTTCTGTTTTCCTGTTTTAACAGGTAACATTTCAGATATCCTTTTAAAAAGGACTCCTTTGGATTACACATAAATTGATTCCTTGTACATCAATGGGATGCTTCATCGTGTTTCCATTCTCTCTTGATTATTGGAAAAACAGTAGACTGAATATAAATAGGATTTAAATCTTGTTGAAAGCTAATGTTTTACATACTGCTAACTGGTAGTTCTGTTCAAAATTAGATGTTTTCTGTTGTAAACAAGGTTAAAATGACAAAGAAGTGGGATTTTGTTAGAATCTTAGGCTCTTGTTACATGCATTTTAGGTCAGATACTGTTTGCTGTGTGTGAACAGTGGTTTATTGTAGACTTGTCAATTTAAATTAAATTACAACTTTTGAGAAACTAACTTGAAAACTTAAAGCAGTCATATGATATTATGCCTTACATTTTCAGCCCATTAAGGAATCCTAAAGTAAGGTAACCAAAGACAGAAAATACTGGTTCAAATTTCAAGTCACATTAAATGTGAATATACCCTCAATTTAATAAAAAATATAATGCAACTTCCTGAGGCTTAAATTTCTTAAAATTGCACTTTGAATGGGCACTTGTTTTCCCATTATTGGCCACTTTAATGTATTTATGCCCTAGTTGTCTCATTTAAAGATGACTTTATAGTACTGGGCGATGTGCATCTGAGGTCTGTGTTCCGCTATTGCCTGACGCAACACAACAGTTTACAAATTTCTGAACTTGATCTGAAAGCTGATTTAAAAATCTATACAGACAATCAAATTTCCTTGAAAATATATACACACAAGTCTGCTGTGAGGTGGCTAAAATGAAGTAAATTTAGTTTCAGGAGACAGGAAGAAAACCAAGACTGAAAAGTAAAGATCCAGAAGCAAATGGGCACTAGAAGTGACCAAGTTTGAAACTCATCCCTCCCCAGAGAAAATTAGAAGAGGGCAAGGAAGACAGGCTTTGGAAAAGTAGAATGTTTGTGCTCTTCTTTCCAGCAGACTGCATTAAATATTCAGGAAAATGCGAGGATCAGTTTACATTACTCTTCTTGTTTCTCGTGTATCGGCTGACAGGTGCTGTAAACATACATAGACAAACATGGTCCTATTCTTGCAATGCTCCAATAACCGAGGGCAGAAATACTTTCTTTCCTGCAGTAGCAACATTTTGATGATTGCAGCCATAATACAGTAAGATCAGGTTTGCATTCACTGGCAGATTTAAAACTTTTTTTGTCCTATTGTACAATACGATATTTAATTCTTAGACACACAGAGCAGGAAGATGCTTTGCAGTTAATTTGAAAGCATATTTGTGTGGGTTTATGGAGAATGTAATAAATAATCATTTCAGCTAAGCTCCTCCCTGTTTTTTAATAACAATTAAAAATAATATAAACATCTCAGGTTAACCTCTAGGTTTTACAGCTTGAGGAAAGACACAGATCGGTGTGAAACAGCTGACCTTGGCTAAAAGATGGAAACTAGTATTTAAAACATTCACTCATTCATGTTTAAGAGATGTCATGGTAAATAAATAATGACTGTTTACACTTAGTCCTAAATGTCTTCTTTTTCCACACTATAGGCAGCTATTTGGCTGAGATGGTATCATTCACTGATCTAATCACACTGTACCTTTTTTCTCACTTGAATTGTACTTTTGGCTGTCACTTGCTCTTTTGAACAAAGGTTTACACTATTAAAAGATATCATAATAGCATATCTTTTTCTTTCCACTAAATTGATATTCAAATCAATAACGATAAGGGCAGTCTTTTCTTTGTACCTAGAAAAATGTACCATCTGCATTTGGCTTCTGATTTTCTGCTGTGAGTAAAATTTAAGCATAAGGAAGTGTTTAAGACTCCCCTTAAGTTAAACTGCAATTCTAAGTATTTTATAATCTTCACAACAGTCAGAGCCAGTAAAATCGACCCTGAATATTTTTATTTCATCTCTGCTGGATCATATGATATTTAATAATTGGTTCTGGCACCTCGTTGCAAATTATTATAACTTTGAGATTCAACAGTTTTATTGAACATATGGGTACCACAGTCTCAGAACGTATATATGATACAGACTATCAAGAGGACCTTCTGTCATGTTTTGGTGAGCTTTAAAGGGTCAGGTAAATTTTGTTGGGTAGATTTGTGCTGTGTTTCCACATTCTTTGTTTTGTGTTTATTTAGTGGGCTACTTTTTTTTTTCCCTGGGTTAAAATTCTTTCCTGTAAAGACTGACTCCATTCACAACTGCATTTTTCCACAGTGATATGTGTACTATTATCCAGGGATCTGCACAGTACTGAAAAGCAGCAGCTGGAATGGACAGGAGAGACAATCTTTGGACCTTAGTGAATGACTTTCTTGTTACATGGTACTGTATTGTGTCGGTGTTTGTTTCAGTTAACACTGCATAGAGTTGCTGAAAGCTCATCGTATCAGTGAAATGAACATGCTTAAGACATATCATTATTGATAGTGTACCTGATGGAATTGTTATAGCAAAATTCAAATGACCATTTAAGAAACGTATACACTGAGGTATAATTATGTCTGGAAAAATAACACATTTTCTTGCAACAAAATTTCTTAAAGCAATGCTATTTTGGTGCAGCACTTGCTTCTGCATCCATACCTAATCTGACTTTCATCTATGAGTCTGTATCATGTGCTGTATTAAACTATACATGAATAGAAGCAATTGTGCATTCCTTTAATACGTAAATGTCCCATAGATTTCAGTGGGAAATGTGTGTGTGAAAGAAATAATATCCAGCCATTATGTATATTATACGCAAATAATTGCATAACAGGTTGTACTGAAAAATGAATAGATGGCTTGCTGACACATGTATGTGCGTGTGTATATATCTTAAAAAAGGAAGCCTAATTTACCAAAACTTCTTAGCTATAAATGGCTTATTTTATCTTAATTCTGCTAAAAAATCTCATCACTTTATCACAGTATTTTCTCCTCTACTGCCTTTTCAAGGTTGTGAAGTTGAAGAATTAGGAGCTTAATCAGCTTTTACATGTTTTTCAGTGCTTACTTTTGCTATACCAGTCTGCATTTTTATTAATGGGTTTTTTAAATCCTCTGTAAAATCATTTATAGAGATCATATATGTAGGAAATATCAAGAGAAAACACCTCATGATTTTTGGACCTTTTGCTTTTTATTGGCACATATTCAATTGATTTTCACAGCTAAGGTTGGGAAATATTAGTTAGGGTAGTCATCTGTGAAAATAAAATAGCTGAATTCTGCTAATGAACTTGAAGACCAGTGTAAAGGTATTGTTTCCACAGAAGATGTATAAATACTTAAAGTACTGGGGACCAAAACGATTGGACCTTTAGGCAGCAAAAGTCGTATTAGAATATGAACAAGATTTGTGATTACTTGCCAGGCATAATTTGAACCAGTAGGTGGAGTCCTTGCTAATAATAATTGCATGAACAAATCTTGTTAGTATACACTGAGGGCAAGATATTTTTCATATTATAAACTGCTAAAATCATATTTGCTTTAGGCTTCTTGTATTGGTATAATTAGCTAGAAATAGCAGTAAAAGGGCAGACATAAAATATGCATAGACCTATAGCTATCTTTCAGAAAACAGAAGAAAACACAGTTTGGAAGAGCCAAACATCCTTCAGAAAAGGTCTCTTGGAAAATATATTAAGCATAACTTGATAACTAGAAAGCTGGTTTTGTTGCTGATTTGGCTTATTGTTGTTGGTGGTGGTTTTTTGTTTGGGTTTTTTTTTTAAATGAAATACTTTTTCGAGCACAACTCAAATTCCAGACATTAAAAATCTTCCATGGTATAGTTTCACTGAAGGACTTACATGCCAACAGACACATAGGACTGTCACTATAATCTAGAGTTATTTCTATAATAGAATGTAAGTTCAGATAAGAGGAGTCTAACTACTAGTTTACAAAGTTCATTTTTTCAAAATTTCCCCTTTTAGAGCAGCCTATGGGCACCTGAAATGTGCCAAAGATTTTGGTAGCCAAACTCGCTAAAAGCTTGTAATTTTGAGTGCATGCCAAAAAGAAAAAACATAACCAAAAAAAAGCTTTAAAAGTGCCAAATGGCAAAGGCAATCTAAATTTGTTTCTGTTACATTTAGGTAACAGAACGATGTCTATGTTTATTTGCATTTTTGTTTTGCTCTCCAACTCAAGAACTATTATGCCTTTAATGTAAAAGTTTTATAGGAAATAAAAATGTACCTTAAAAACACATGTGTGATGATGCAAAATACCCATAAGGGCCCACAAGAAAAATAATCAAACCAATATATTCTGGTGGGTTACTTCAGTCAAACACAAACTTGAACGTATATCTCCTATATGAGGGAGTGGCCTAAATTCTAAAAGACTACACACATGATAGCACATTGATCTTTTTTGAATGAAAAATCTCCCCACTTTCCTCCTTTTGTTAGATGCAAGACTTCAGAATGTAACTCTGGGAAATGGTTTAGCTCAGAGAACTCAAGGGAAAGATGTTGGCTCAAAGCTAGCCCAGTCCAAGATTTGTGGTCCCAGAGAGAGGCAATGCTCAAAGATTACCATCACCTTTTCAGTTACCCAATTATTACTTTAAGTAAGTAGTTCTCATCTCATGAACTATGGTGCATGCCATTATGGTGCATACCCTTATGTAGAGGGTATGTCCTGTAGTGAAGCTAGGGCCAGATACAAAATAAGCAAGTTCTTATGTGAAGAAGGGATCTTCATTTTCAACTGCCTGTAGCTGAAATTAGTTATTTGTTCTGACCTCTGGAGGATTCCTCACATTTTGCCTTCAGAGATCTTGAGGAACTTAATACTACCTACCAAGGCACAATTCATATTTTGGAGAGGATAGTCACTGATCTACACCAAATAAAAGTGAGTACCATAAATCAGGAAGTCCTTCACCCAGGATTCAACAGCTAATCCTCCAAGTTTTGTTATATGCCCCAAAAACTGTAATCCTCACAAAGTGCAGTGCATTTGCTACAGTCTTCTAAAAGACAACTTAAAGTGATGTTTAGCCTTTATGTAATTGCCTTTCCTGTGAAATACAAGCAATAGATTCCTTTTCCTCCATTGCATGGATGACTAATCCTACATTTCCTTTTTTTCAAGGAGATGTCCTACAGAATGATTAAGTGTAGCAGTCTCACTTTCTATCCTTTTCACTGAAGGTTTGAGAAGAGAAAACCATAAGAAAACAGAACTAAGCAAGCTGTTGGACTGTTAACACTGAGTTCTAACTCCTCTATTTAAGTCCTCTTTATGTATTTAATGTTAAATCTAAACTGCCATAGAAACAACTTCAGCTTATGTGTATTTACATTAGCTCTGGGAATTGTTAGAATTGCAAAGGAAAAACATAAGCAGAAAAAGACATAAAATAGTTACAATACAGTAAAAAATTATTTTATTTCTAGTTTACATGGATGATGCATAATGTGGTGTGTGCAAAGATGGAACAAAGAAAAAGCTGAATTTGTTCCACAAACATTTAAAGTGAAGCAGACTGAAGCTTTTGGTGTGCTTAGACAACTTTCTTTCAATCACTGTTTGAGGGCCTTATAGTAGTGAAACCTGCTGGTCCAAAGTTAAGTCTTAGCTTTGCATGGTCTATTCTCAGGTACGTTTCAGATATCTTTTGGTATCTGCCCTAAAAGAACATAGAATTATTGGTTACGCTAGATTAAGACAGAAGACTGAATCATAGTGCTAAAGAATTAATTTTGTCCTTATTTCAAAACCAGATTTACCAAAGAGCTGAGAGAGGAAACCTTGAGATTGTCTTACCACAAATCACATCTTTAGTTCTACTATCTGAATGGATGCAGTTCCACTCTTGTCTTATTCAAGCCCACTCTAATGTTTTTTTCAGGCCTCTTATCTTGTGGCTTATCATATGCAGAACACAGCATTTCTAGAGATATAGTTTTACAGATTGATGCTTGAAAGACAGCTCTGTGAGGCTGCACCTCACTGGGCCAAATGGATAAACTCAGATCATTCATTTTGAAAGTCTGGCACCTAGCAATGAAACAGCTACTTTTTATAGTAATGTGACGTACAGTTCAGTACAGTTCATTATCATTTGATTAGATTTTGTTACCATGAAATGTTTTTACAGACTTAATCCTTTTTTAAATAGTCATGGGCATATTATTATTATAGGACATTTTACCTGCATGTATATCTCATTAATTTCTAAGCACTGTACAAAGACTGCATACCAACATATATTTTCCATACTGTATATGCATATTTTAACATGCTTACTATTAAGTTAGAAGTGGATCATATAAAATCAGGTCAAGCTCTGAGCTTTCTGAGTCAATATCTGGTTATAAATTATTTTATTTGGATGTGACTTCCGGCCTAGTATTTCAAGACTGCTGGTAGCCATGTTTAGTCTCTAGATAACTTTCTTCCCAACTGAGAAAAAAAAAAAAAAAACACCACTCAGGAAAAGGTACGTTTCACTTGATAAAAGTCATTAAGTTAGGAAAGGTTTCTTTTTTAGAATTTTCATGCCTGGTATTTAAAGATCATTGCACTAGGAATCCATTTAATAAGCTACCTAAGATCTAGATAAAGTAGCGTGCAAGACTGACATAGAACATTCCTGTAACAGACCAATGCAGTATCAATATTACTTACCCAGAAAATCCCAAGATGTACACTAAATGAAGCTGCAGCTTTTTTGGAAGAAGTCTGCCTTGTCTTGCAACTATATAGAGACGTGGCCAGGCAACTCTATCACAAAGCATCCATAGTGATTTTGTCTACTCAAAACCCATTGCTTCAAGTCCTCATCCCACCTCCAGCCTGAAACCCCAAGAAGTGAAGTTGACATTTTTGCTTCCCACACCAGAGTCATCATTCAATTTAGAACAGGTTGTGCCATTCTTGCACAGGTGTGCATTTGAAAAGAAACCTGGTTAATCCACAGAGTAATCTCCTATGAGTCCTTTACACCTTTCTTTGCCTGTGCCAATGCTCAGCTGTCTGTATTCAGCTGTGCGTTGTATTGCTCCAGTGCTCTGTTCCATGAATCATGACAAGGTGATGACTGTCATACTACATGGTTTGCTGGCTTTGTAATGAAGGACCGCGCACCAGAAAGCCACCACACATATCATGTAACATATTAAAACTGAATAATTTTCTGATTTTTTTCCTATTCCAAAATCAAAACAATAGGGTTATAATTACAGACTCCTTCATAAAAAGCCCACTGGTCTCACTTACTCATTGAAATTTATTAATGAAATGGCTGAGAGGCACTGCCTGAGTGGCTTAGATCCTGCTAAAGTTGTAGGTCCAGGATGCCAAGTATAATTTTCAGGAAGACATGAAGATTTAATTTTGCAGTGGCTCCCCAAGTCACCTCAGTTTCTAGTATGCTCCAAAAGCCTTGCCAATATACACCTGAGAGGTCTTTTCTGCTTTAACATATTCCTTAGTCCTCTACCCCTCCCCCCATTATTTATCTCTTTTTATTCTGCATGTGTCACTGCTTATGTACACACTTAACATATTTTTATTCCTCTCATTTGAAAAAAAATATTCTGAGTTCACTTGCTTTTTTGTCAGTTGTCATTCATTTTACCTTGTTTTGCTTGCTTCAGTATGTTACTTCCCCTTATATTGTGAACTATGTCATCTGTGCCAATGTACATCCCTTGATAGTGAGTATGCAGTAGACTTTACTGAGAAATAGAAAAGAGAAGTGTTAGCCACTGCTCTCACCAAGATTATATTCTCTCTTAATAGAAGCTGTTGATAGATCCTGTGAGGCTACAACACTTAGGGTGTTGACTTGTGGAATGAAATCCTCTACACACAAGCACAGCAAAATATTTTGGTGAAAAGTAATTATCAGAAATAGTGACACGAGTAAATTAGTTAACTACATTTCAGCAGGAAGCTTGAGTTACCCCTGCCCGTTCTTGTTCCAGACCCATCTAAAATCAGCAGTTCAGCTTAATGATGTCACAACATTTGCCAGGCTGTGGGCACTGAAGAGAAGACGTGAAAATACTCCCACTGAATCAGGTCCTCTCCTCTCACTAAGCGCAGTTAAACAGCCCATCTGTCTCACATTGCAACTGATATCTTTGAAACATCATTCTATTATTACCACAGTGGTTCTAAAAAACTGTCCTTAATTTTAGATATCTTACAAGCAAGTTTTTAAATTCTCTGGATATTGCTAACCCAGATCTGAAACACTGACACTGAACAACGTTAGGAAGCTCCTCTTAGTAGGATATGGCTCAAGTACTGTACATCACTATTCATTTACCAAGGGTAACCTTTTGTGAAATACAGATATCCTACATTAAAAAAAAAATCACAACAAAGAATCCGACCCCTCCCTAATCTCTAATAATTTTGAAAGTGTGAATTGAAGAGGACTGAGAGACAGATGGGTCTGGATGATCAAGTTACCTGTTATAGCGGCACATCTGCCAGGGCAGTCAATCACTGTGATGTCTCTGACAGGTCGATGGAGACTGAGTACGAAAGGCTAAAGCTGCACTTGAATTTGCTCCGGTTAAAAAAATCTGTCTGTAGCACACAGATCCTTGGAAAAAGACTTCAGTCACAATAAAAAAAATCATAGTGCATTGAGCAAGCATAATTGTGAAATAGATACATTTTTGATTTTGTTTGAGGCTTTTTTCTTCAGGAATCAATCAAAAATGGAAAAAAGATGGAATAATATAAATATATTTTGGCAAAATCATTTCACAACAAAGGAGATGATAAATATGAATCACCAGAATAGAAAGAAAGGTTAAGACTGTCAAGTAACAAAACTAAATAAACTGTGGCACTGGAGTAGTTTATTTTTTCTGAATCTATGATTACATTAATTTGCATTAACCATGATGTCTTTCTTCTGTGTTTTCCACTGTATTTATTTTCAGAGCTGCTGCTCTATATGCTAAGGTTAATTGTCCTGCAAAAAGCTTACACTAGGAAGTACTGAGTACCAAGAAGGTTTTTCACAGTTACAAACAACTTCTAAATTTTTGTTACATATTGCATATGTGTTAAAATGTGTATAGTGCTAATTGGATTGCTATTTTACCACATTTGCACCAATATGAATTTCTACTTCTTGGACAACAGAGCTCAGAATAGTGTAAATATAAGGCCAAAGAAAATGCTCCAGGATACAACAGAAACCCTTATAAGCTGCAAAGATCTTGACCATTAAAGAGAAATTGTTTGATTTTATTCAGTGAAGGTCACACAAACTCCTATAGCTGGAAGAAAACACCAAAAGACTAATTCAAGGATGCCTTTTAAAAATATAGTACTCATTTGGCTTTCAAACATTTTCGAGATTGTCCACGAACAAACTATTACTTGGAAGAAAAGAAATGAATGTCAAAGAAGACTCTAATATTTCCAAATTGCAAAGCCAATAAATACCTATGGAATAATAATTCAATATGGTTTTACTTATTATTAGTCTGGCGCCCATTTTTCAGTAATCTTCATTATACTATTGCTATGATAAGTGTTTTCTCTGGAAATGTAGTTTCCTGGCACAAACACAATTCTATTTTAGGATGTTTAGTTCGAGATCTCTGAAAAGAAAATTAATATTATTTGTGGGCTTCTAATATTTTCATCAAATATATTTGACATTTTCTGGCATGGTAGAGGTCAGATCCATCAATATTTCTGAAAGCAATATACTTGTTGATTATAAACACTGTGTAAACTTAAAAATACTTACTTGTATGTATATCACAAAAAGATGCTGAGCTAGACTAAATTTAGACTAGTAACTTAGACTGGTTTTAGGTTTTGAATTTGGGCAAGGTATTGAAGAAACATCACTGAAAAAAACAGCATTTATAGTTGAATTTAATGGACTTTAAAATAAATTAGCAATCTGTTAGTCTTTTTTATATGTTTCCTCCACAAGAGCAGTCCTAATGAATTAAATATGCTCAATGGAACTACCATTCTCCGTAAAGATATTCACAAAACCGCTTGGAGGTCTGTGACTTTAGTTTTATGTCT
>VXAY01001093.1:910439-916588 GCA_013399855.1 Oxyruncus cristatus
GTGGGAGGATCACCTCCCTCAACCTTCTGGCCACACTTACCGAAGCACCCCAGGATACCACTGGCCCTCTTAGCTTCAAGGGCACCCTGTGGGCTCATCCACCAAGACTCTCAGGTCCTTATCTGCAGAGCTGCTCTCTACTGGGTCAACTCCCAACCTGTACTGGTATTCAGGTTATTCCTCCTCAGATGCAGTAACCTACACTTGCCCTTGTTGAACCTCACTAGGTTTCTCTCTGCCCAACTTTCTAGCCTATCAATAAGTTTAACCACTTGCAGTAAGAATTCATCCAAGGAAATGTTATGACTTGTTTTGGGTAGAACATCATATTAGTTTATGAAGAACATTCTTTATGACTTTTGCTCGTACTCCTCTCAATCTGTTCTGATAAATATTTAATACTTTTGTTAACATCATACAGTATTTTTAATTCGATCATTTTCTGTGTAAGAGATTTTCATGGAACATGATAGAGAGATCAAATAGAATATTTTTTCTGTTATAAAATTTTATAGTTGAGATAAAGTTTTGAATTGAATTTATAGGTTTGAGCATCATAAGTGAAAAATTATTGTGAACGCAAATTTAGATGGATGAACAAACCTCACTAAAGAAAGTAATAACTGGGCAATTGATATATTAAAGCACAAAACAACACCACTGATACTCTAACTTATAAGAAAAAGAACACTAGGCTTGCTGACTCCAATACCTCAAATTTATCAGAAAGTTCAGGCCAACTTGGAAATAATATTTTAATATATTTTAACTTGGAGGAGAATTATTCACTAAAACCAATTTCCAGAGGATGCATGACTTCTGCTTTCACAAAGGAGGCACTACTGGAACAAGCTTTCATCAGGGGCAATATTTCTTGGAATTCCAATAAAATAATTCACATTACTTACATTATACTTGAACCTGTTTTTAACTAAACAATTTCTGTGGTCTAAAATTAAGATTGCCTTTGTCTCACATAGTCATATTATCTTCATCTCACATGATGAGTTGCTTTTATACTAAGCAACTCTAAAATTACAGACAAGCAAAAAATGCTTTATTGTATTAAAATTTATTTTTAATAGAATTTAGTAAGTGGCTACAAATTGTGGTATTCATTGATAACAACGAATGAGATGATATTGCTATCATATTGTAATGTGTTGTAGATAGTATCTCACCCTTGATCAAATCAATTTCCATTAAAAAAAGTTTTCCTACATTACCAAATATGTTGATAACAAGACAATGGAATGCATGCAGCTTCACTGGACACCTATCAGGAATTCAGCCCTGCATCATCCTACTTTTAGAAATATCCTTTTTTCGCTTGAACAGCTAATCAATAGATAGCATAATATTGTCAGACAGAATCAGCCTCAGCAGAGCAAGTGGGAGGGGTGTAAGTAATAGGGAATCAGAACACTATACCACTGAGTATCACCAATGATTTAGACACAAAATATCTACTTCCTTTCAAACACTTTCCAAACACACATTTTCTGAAATGTTCAACCATTTTGAAGAAAATTAACTGCAGTTACAAGTCTATCATCGGGTGAAAAAGTCATAGTAAGTTGACGAGCATAATTTATTTATGTGTTCTAGAATTAAACTAACAGATGTTATTAGAACTCTTGGCTGGGATGATGCAGAGTGCAGGCGTTTCTATATCTATGTCAACGCCTAGTGATATTGCAAGTATTAAAATAAATGGTAACCTTTGAAATATAAAAGTGTATTTTCATTAAAAATGTGAAATGATAATAGAAGCAGATACTAATGAGCTGTTGAAGAAGTTAGTAAAACAAGCAGAGGGAGTTGTAGCCACTGCTTGCAAACGATCTGGACTCTGCTGAAGCCCTTCAAATCAGGGCCAGATCACATGACAAGTGTGCCACTAAGCTAAAAACCAGTACAGATATCATAGACACCACCCTACTGTTTATAATTTTAAACAATAATAACTTTTTCACTACATCAGGTAAGAAGCAGATCCATAAATTAGGGTAACTACACTGTCCTCATCTAGAAATACATAGAATCATAGAATATGCTGAGTTGGAAGGGACCCATCAGGATCACTGAGTCCTATTCCTGGGCCTACACAGGACACCCCAAGAATCACACCATGTGCTTGAGAGCGTTGTCCAAATGCTTTTTGAACTGACAGGCTTAGTACTGTGATCCGTTCCCTGGGGAGCCTGTTCCAGTGCTCAGCCATCCTCAGGGTGAAAAACTTTTTCCTGATATCTAACCTAAACCTCCCCTGACTCAGCTTCATGACATTTTCTGGAGTCCTGTCACTGGTGATGAGAGTGAAGAGATCAGTTCCTGCTCCTCCACTTCCCCTCATGAGGATGTTGAAGACCACAGTGAAGTCTCCCCACAGTCTTCTCTTTGGGCTGAACAAACCAAGTGACCTCAGCCACTTCCCATAAGGCTTACTTTCCAGACCCTTCACTGGTCTTTGTGGCCCTCCTTTGGACATTCTCTAGTAGCTAATAGCTAATAGATATAGATATAAGAACATAGATATATCTGATCGAAATTTATTGCTAAATCTTTATGGCAATATTTAAACACATAAATTTAGGTGTATACTTTTATATTGTTCTACCTGAGGGATCTAATATATAAGCAACTTAACTTATCTTGATTTTGATTATGTTATTCCCTGCTATTGAAGCTATTTTAGTCACTGCACAAAAATATAGAGCATATATTAAATTCTTACCTTATATTAGTCTCATTTAAGACTAATGAGCTTCTACTTTCAGATATACTTTTCTTTTGACTTTATGTAGCCCTTGCATAAAATTGCTATCTCTAATATGAAATCATGTGTGTTTAAAAATTCCCCCAGAATAATGTAACCTTCATAAATAACCAAGGCAAAACAAAACAAAAAAACCAAAGAAACCCAAAATTTTTGCACTTAGTTACATCATCTGCAAATTTAGTATTGCATCATTCATCCAACTTGCAGACACAAACTTTTAGTCCTGCTATATTAGTAAAAGTTTTTTTTCTTCAAGGTTTATAATTTTAAAGAATACGAGAGTCAAGATCCCTCAAAAGTGCAGTAATTGATTTCATATAGAATGTTTGGTTTAAAAGAAAATGTTTTTAAAGAGGAATAGGTTTGTTGTTTTATTATTCTTTTTCACTGCTCTAGGTTTTACAGTGTTTCAGTAGATATGCCTTTGCTCCTTAATGATTAATATTTCTCAATTTGAATTGAAAAGCCACTACAAGTAACAAAAATGATTCTTTCATTAATCAGAAACAATCACAATTTCCTCTCTCTCAACTTTCATTTTTATTATGACTTTGAATGTTTTCCAGTAAAGTACATTGTAAATAGAGAAAATGTGATTTTTTTTTTCTCAAGAGAAAAGGTTTGTTATTTTAAAATTACAGCACTGAAGATCAAAATAAAGTGACTGTTCACTGTACTATCCAAATAGCCTATCTTTGTACAAAAAAACCCTTTCATTTTCACAACCAAATTGACTAAAAGGCACTGTTACCTAGCAACATTCATTGTGTTTATGACCTTTCATCCAATCTGAGCTCACAGATGTGCTTCTGAAGCTAATATACATCGTACATTCCCCGCCTGCTTTGATGAAATATATGAGCCCTTAGAGCAGGCTGTGAAGTGTCCTTTGTAAAAACCAAGAGAAATATAAAAAAATTAAGAATAATGGGATACATTTGAAAATAGTTTAAAATGCCAAAACTATGAATTTAAAATCTCTCTGCAATCACTGTGATGTCATTTGTAGGAGACTGAAAATTAGCCTAGGAAGTTGTGGTCTTGCACAGAAACATACTGGGTGTATGATTGATAGGTAATGAATGTACTGATCCTGACATTTGTGAAATTAAGATGTCCTAAGGAAACTTAAATGAGTAAAGGTTTGGTCCTTAGAAGTTACTGACTGACTGAATTTCAGGTAGTAGTGAATTTTTTGGCTTTACAAAAGGTGACATTTATGGATATTGCCATGCTTAATTTACAATACTGAGGGGTGCCCTCATCTCAGTCTACACCTTCCTCAAGGGAAGCAGAGAAGGGGCAGGTGCTGATCTCCTGGTGACCAGTGATAGGGTATGAGGAAAAGAAACGAAGCAGCAAAAGGGGAAATTCAGACTGGACATTAAGAAAAGGTTCTTCACACAGAGGGTGGTTGGGTGCTAGAACAGGCTCCCCAGGGAAGTAGCCACAGCACCAAGACTGCCAGGGATCAAGGAGAGTCTGAAAGATGCTCTTAGTCATATGGTTTATTTTTAAGTTGTCTTGTAAAGAACAGGGAGTTGGACTCAATGATCCTTATGGGTCTCTTCCAATTCAAGATATTCTATGATGACTAAATTTAGTCAATAAAAGTTGTGTCTCTACATTAGTCACATACAATACTCTGAAATAAAAGCATGAATAACATTGTACAGCATTCTGAGCTAAGCTTACAGGGGAGACATATCTCCTGTCTTTATAGGTCAATTAGAAAGTAAAAAGCACTGTAAAAGTACTATAATTCTTGCCTTTTTCAGGTTTAGATAGCTTGCATAAGCTCTTATGTGGTTGCAAACACAGCTCGAAAGTTACAGTATCAAATGACATTTGGCGGTCAATGGCATCCTGATTTGTATCAGAAATAGAGTGGTCACCAGGACTAAGGAAGTGATTGTCCCCCTGTACTCAGAGCTGGTAAGGCCACACCTTCAGTACTGTGTCCAGTTCTGGGTCCCTTACTGCAAGAAAGACATTTAGGTGCTGATTTGTGTCCGGAAAAGGTCAATGGAGCTGGGGAAGGATCTAGAGAGTAAGTAATATGAGGAGGGGCTGAGGGAGCTCAGATTGTTTAGCCTGGAGAAAAGTAGGCTCAGGGGAAACCCTACTGCTCTCTACGACTATCTGAACGGGTATTATAGCAAATTGGGGATCGGCCTCTTGTCCCAGGCAACTAGCCAAAGGACAAGAGTAAATGGCCTCAAGCTGTGCCTCGGGAGGCATGGGTTGGATATTCCATTGGAACGAACAGCCCAGGAAGGTGGTAGAATCACCGTCCCTGGAAATGTTTAAGAAATGATTGGATGTGGCACTTAGTATCATGGTTTATTTGACAAGGTAGTGATCGGTCAAAGATTGGACTTGATGATCTTGGATGTCTTTTTCATCCTAAGTCATTCTATGATTCTGTGACTCCCATTCATAATGAAAAACTAAATGTTCAGTGATCAGTTTCAAACCATCTGGATAATTTCTCTGACCAGTTACAGTTTTGAAAATGTAACTCTATTAATCCCCTTCCATCATATATTACTGCACAGTGAATAGAAGTAGCCTCTCTGGGGATTTCTGAAGGTTGCTGATGTGCTATATATACCTCAACATTGAAATAAAAATTCAAAATGTATAAAACTTGTGCTTGGTGACTGAGAGAGGGTTCTGGGGTGAGACTGTGCTGTGCAGGGGTTCCTGTGACCACAAACACCTAAGCTCAGCCTTGTGTGGACTTGGGGGCCCTCAGCAGCTAATCAGCAGGCAATCAGTAGGGGAGGGGTGCTGCTGGGAGCAACCAAGGGGAATATAAACTGTTCCAGGGAGTGTGAGCAACCCAGAGTGCAGTGAACAGGAGTGGGCAAACAGGGTATGGCATGTCAGTGAGGACATTTGCATGGCAGTGCGCACAGGCAGGACAAGCAGGAAGGGCTCCTCTTTGGCCATCTGGGAGTGGCCAATAGAGGCAGCAAACAGACAGTAGCTGGAAAGGAAGAGCAAATAGATACTTTTAGCCCCACTCTTTTTAGCATACTAGTTTAAGCTTCAGAATCATAGAATTAACTGGGTTGGAAGAGACCTCTGAGATCATCAAGTCCAACCCTTGATCCAACCCCACTGTGATTACTAGATCACGGCACTCAGTGCCACATCCAGCCACATCTTAAAAACCTCCAGGGACGGAGAATCCACCACCTCTCTGGGCAGGCCATTCCAATGCCTGATCACTCTCTCTGTAAAGAACTTCTTTCTGATATCTAACCTAAACCTCTCCTGGTAGAGCTTAAGCCCATGCCCTCTTGTCCTACTGCTGGTTGCCTGGGAGAAGAGACCAACCCCCACCTGGCTACAACCTCCT
>VXAY01001093.1:916863-1013234 GCA_013399855.1 Oxyruncus cristatus
CTCATGTTCAGCTTCTTGTCAATCCAAACTCCCAGGTCCCTTTGTGCCTGGCCGCTCTCCAGCCACTCTGTTCCCAACCTGTAGCACTGCAGGGGGTTCTTGTGGCCAAAGTGCAGGACCCGGCACTTGGCCTTGTTGAACCTCATCCCATTGGAATCAGCCCAGCTCTCCAGTCTGTCCAGGTCCCTCTGCAGAGCTCTCCTGCCTTCCAGCTGATCGACACTCCCCCCCCAGCTTGGTGTCATCTGCAAATTTACCAATGGTGGACTCAATCCTCTCATCTAAATCATCAATAAATATATTAAACAGGACTGGGCCCAACACTGATCCCTGGGGGGCACCACTAGTGACCGGCCGCCAACTGGATGCAGCCCCGTTCACCACCACTCTCTGGGCCCGGCCCTCCAGCCAGTTCTTTACCCAACAAGCAACTCCAAGACTAGCTTTGTGTTATTAACAAATTTCAAAAGCAGGCTGCATTTTGTTTAGAACAACTAGTGAAATACTAAAAAAATTGGTCTCAAGACTGCCTTTTAAGGAAATCTAACTGTATTCCTTCACAATCATCCTCATATTCCTGTTTGCCCACCAATGGTGATGGTCTCACTAATACTTTGTTTCATGATCTCATCTGCCTTCTTATAGTACCTAGAGGAGAAATTCACTATAATTTCTTGAGAAATTAATTTGGTTTTGTACAATCCTCTTCCATAATGTGCTGTAGCATTTCAGCCCTTTAAATGAAATTATTTTCTTCAAAGATTGTTTTGTTTTACATGTGGCTAATATGTGACTAACTAGCTCGTAATGCCTACATTGTTTTTCTTCTTTTTATATACAAGCATTACATATTTGTTTCCTAAATAGCTGACCTCAATTATTACTATTACTATTACTGACTTGATTGATTTACAATATTTTAAATGAACTTAAAACTTTATATGATGAAAAATAAAAGCTAAGTGTAACTATCTGGTGTCAAGCCAAATAAAATGGGGGAAAATGGTCAGTCGGAATGGATAGTGTTGATGTGTGATATTGAGAGAGCACATCATTATCACAATTTGTGGCAACCTACGTCTATTCCCATCAGCTGTCTCATGAATAAGACCAAAAGAGACAGTTATGAGAAAGAACATATGGCCAAGGAGATTCTTTTGATCTGCTTCTACTGATGAATCCCAGAACCCAGGAATGTGAATTTCACATTGTTGGTTTAGATCACAAAGGTGTGTCTGGTGGCATATATGGTTCATGCTAGAGTTAATTATGCCCTTGTTGATTCAAGGACTGCAAACTGCTAAGGACACCTCAAAAAAGTAGCCTAGAAAATGGCATTTGTGCAGGATGAAGAAATCATGTCAGCAAGTTACATCACTAAGATTTACTCCTTACTTCTGCCCTTACTCCTTACTTCTGCCCTTACTCCTTTTGGGTTCTTGAGCAACATGGATTTAGGTCTTTCTTTTTCCTTTTTTGTGCACAGGAATAAGTGTATGTCTGTCTACAATACCATAAATAAGAATGAATTTTTGGAAGGAAAGCTAGATCAAATCTAAATGTTTAAAATTCAGATGGTAGGAAATACTTTCTCTTTATCCTTTAGTACATCCAATATTTCATGGAATTTCACAGAAATCTTTGACATGCAATATAAAATAATGAAGTAATTTCTGGGAATTTCAATACTCAAAACCTAGAAAGGAGTAAAACGGACAATAATACAGAATCTTCCGAAAATTATATTTTATGTCCTATGTTTTTCAACAACAAAGGAATTTAAAGTAGTTTATATTGTTCTGAGTTTTCCACATGAATAGGAATTTTCAGAATCATATAGAGAAGAAAGTACCCTGATGAGATTGTCCTGTCCATTTGCCTGCAGCAATACAACTTCAATCATTCTTCACATTTCTGATGTGTTTGTTCTGTCTAAAAATGTTCAACAACAAGCATTTCACAACTTCTCTAAGTAATCTCATTGAATGCTTTAATTTCCTAAATTAAAGGGGGGGAGGGGGGTGAGTTTCTTAACATATGACTTTTTAAGTTTTGGGTATTTAAGCCCAAGTGTTTCTCATCCTATCTCAAAGAAACATAAGGAAGTGTTCTTACCCCAGAGGGGTTTCAGAGAAGAAAGAACTTTGAATCCTTAAGTGGCTTGCTTTTTCTGTGTGGTTTTGTCTCAAGATTGAGTATACCCATGTTCTTCAAAAATGACTGTTTAAATAGCATGTTTTCCAGAGTTCAAATTATTTTTTTTTCTGTTTCTTCTTCCTTTTTCGGCTCAAGGTATCATTTGAACAGAAAAATTAAAATATTTTCAAAATATAGCAGACTTTAAATAAAATATTTTTATTTGTGTAGCCCATTATGAAGATTCTTTCCCATCACAGCATGATGTTGTACTCAGCGTCTCTATATCCTTCTCCACAAAACTATCAGTACCAGTATCTTCACTTTGCTCTTACAGAATTGATGTTTTTTAAATTAAAATCTTGCACTTGTCCTAATTTAACTGAAATCATTTACTTTGAATCATTTATCCCTATAGATTCGTTTCAAATTTACATCTTGACAGCTGAAAGATTTGCAGGCCTTCTTAGCTTTGTGTCATTTGAAAATTTTCATCCTTCCTATCCCATCATCCAAGTAAAAAATCGGACTGGACTATGGACTGATTTGTGATGAAAACCACTTGAACTGCCTAACTTTTAACACATAGTGTTTGCATAAGTTTTTCAATTTCATGTTTCATCACCTCCTCAGGATTTAATTTAGGCCACAATTTCTTAGGCTTTTAATGTTTTTTTCATTGAGCCCTGGACAAAACCTTCAGTTTGTCAAGATTAGTTTTCAAGATTCATCATATCTATCACCGCCTTTATATTCTCCGTAATTTTGGAAACAGATATTCAACAGGAAACGCAACTAAGAGTAAGATCTTTTCTTTTCCAACAAAAAACTTAACTAAGTTTACAATTGCTTCTGTGAATCTTTAATTATGATCTCATTCACAATTATATTCAAGTGAAAAAGAAATCTCATGGACTTTAAAATTTTTAAATTTTACCCTTTAATCATTCCATTAGCATGGAGATTGACTTGGTCATTGCAGAAAATTCAGTTTCAAAGAAAAAAAAATATTACTGAAACTGTTTAAAACCATGAATGGAGCTTTTAGTAATGATTAGTATATATATAAGTATACACAATAATCTTTAAAATGGTGTTATTTTCTGTGCTGTTAAAATATTATCAAGTTTTTCATTAACAAGACATCATAACTGAAATGTACAAAACAGCACCTATGTCAGGAGTGCAGAAACACTAAACTCAAATGTTTCTTTACATTTTGTTAACAAAACAATAGCAAGAGCAGTAATTAATTTCATGAGAGATGTGGTGAGTTGCACAGTAACATCGTTCTTTAGCTAGTTAAGTACAACTATTTTTGGCAAAACAGAAGGGCAAAATTGTTTTAAAGGAGAAAGAAAATAGAGAAGAGCAGATGGAAAAGGGTTTTTTTTCCTTTTTGAATTATAAAAAATTAAATGAGTAAAAAGGAGTTTTAATGAAAACCTGAATTAAATGTCATTCTACAAAATTATTGTAGTCTATTGAAGATATGCTGGTTTTGTGCCTGTATTTAGAAAAGGAAATTTTTTTCAATAATCTGAAATCAATAGACAGGACATACATAATATGAGATCAAAATGCTACACATTACATATAAAATATTTATTCAGGCGATTCCATTCAGAAGATGGCTTAATCAAAATAATTTACTCAAAAAAAATCCCAATTTACTATAAAGTCCAACTTCTAATTCACCTAGAAAACTAAGTAAACTAACTGACCTCCCATGAATAAGTTATTATGGCTGAACAAATACAGAGTAACATAACCATAGAATGGTTAGGATTGGAAGGAACCCTAAAGATCATGTAGTTCTAACCTCCCAGCCACGTGCAGGGGCACTACTCACTAGATCAGGTTGCTCAATGCCCCATCCAGCCTGGCCTTCAATACTTCTAGGGATGGGGCATCCATAACTTCTCTGGGCAATCTGTGCCAGTGCTTCAACACCCTCAATGTAAATAATTTCTTATTACCATCTAATTAAACCTGCCCTCTTTCAGGTTAAAAACATTGTCCCTTGTCCTGTCACTATTTGCCTGTACAAAAATCCCTCTTCCTCCTTTTTATAAGCCCCCTTATGGTACTGGAACCCTGCAATTAAGTCTCCCTGAAGTCTTCTCTTTTCCACACTGAATAACATCAGTTCCCTAAGCCTGTCTTCATGAGAGAGATGCTCCAGCCCTTGGATCGTCTTCATGGTGCTCTGGATTTGCTGCAAGAGGTCCCCACCTTTCTTGTGCTGAGGACCCCAGAGCTGACTTCATCACTTTGGGTGAGGTCTTATGAGGACAGGGTAGAGGGGCAGAATCAGCTCCCTTGACCTACTGGTCACATCTTCTTTGATGTAGCCTAGGATGTGGTTGGCCTTCTAGGCTGCAAGCACACCCTGTTGGCTTATGTCCAGCTTTTCACCCACCAGAACCCCCAGGTTCTTCTCTGTTGTGCTGGTGTCAATGACTTCTTCTCCCAGTCTGTATTTGTGTCTGGGATTTCCCCAACCCAGGTCCAGACCTTGCACCTGAACTTGTTGGACTTTATGAGGTTCTCATGGGCCTCATTCTCAACTTTATCCAGGTCTCTCGGGATGGTATCCATTCCTTCTGTTGTGTTAATTGAACCACTCAGCTTCAAGTCATCTGCAAACTTGCTGAGGGCACACTTGATCTCACTGTCTATGTCATTGATGAAGACATGAAGAGCACTGGTCCCAAGACAGAGCCCTGAGGGATACTGCTTGTCAGAGGCTTCCACCTGGACTTAGAGCCATTGACCACAACTCTCTGGCTGTGTCCATCCTGCCAGTTCCTTATCCACTGAATAGTCCATCCATCAAATCTGGGTATCTGTAATTTGGAGATAAGGATGTCATGTGGGACCATCCTGAAGGTATTACAGAAGTCTAAAAAGGTGACATCTGCCAGTCTTCCCTTGATAACTGTTACAGTCACTCTACTATAGAAGGTCACCAGATTGGTCAGGCATGATTTGCCCTTAGTAAAGTGGTGTTGGCTGCCTTGGATCACCTCCTTGATTTTATGTGCATTAGTGTATCTTCTAGAAGGATCTGCTACATGATCTTCCCAGGCACAGGTGAGGCTTACCAGTCTGAAGTTTCCTGGATCTTCCTTTTTCCCCTTTTTAAAAATATGAGTGATATTTCCCTTTTTCCAGTCACCAGGGACTTCACCTGACTGTCATGACATTTCAAGTATGATGGAGAGTGGCTTGGCAACAACATCAGCCAGTTCCCTCAGACCCTGGGGTGCATGTCATCAGGTTGTATAGACTTGTGGCTAGTCAGCTTCATCATGCTTCACTTGTAGTGGGAAAGACTTCACTCCCCACACACCCATCAGGTGTGGATCAGGGATTTGAGAGAAGTGGGAAGCCTGACTGCCAGTGAAGACTGAGGCAAAGAACTCTGACTACCTCAGCCTTCTCTGTATCAGTTGACAGTTCACAATTCTTGCTTCTGTTGGGAACTACACTCTCCTTGTCCTTTCTTCTCTGACCTATGAGCTTATAGAATCCCTTCTCATTATTCTTCACGTCCCATACCAAGTCCTGTTCCAGCTTTGGTTTTCCTAACTCCATCCCTACATATTCAAACAGTACCTCTGTACTCTTCCCAGGACCTGTCCCTGCTCCCACTGGCTGTGCAATTTTTTCTTACTCCTCAATTCAGGAGCAGATCCTTCCTCATTCATGGTGGATCTGCCTTGCTTGATTTCCTACACACTGGGATGAAGAGCTCTTGAGTTACCACATCTGGTCAGCCCCTCTGTCCTCAAGGACAACTACCCAGGGGATATCATTAACCAACTCCTTAAACAGATGGAATTTTGCTCTTGCAAGCTGCAAGGTCTTGACTTTGCTCCTTTGCAGGCTATGCTTCTTGAAATCACAAACTCATCGAGGGTGTGATCACTTCATCCCAGGCTGCAACTATCTTAGCTCCTTTAATGAGCTCATCTGCACTAGTAAATGTCAGGTCCAGTAACAAATTTGTCAATAAAGTCACAGTCTGAAATCTTTATCAGGGCTGTAATGCCTTTGCAAGAAGATAAGCAGGTGGAATTACTTCCTCATAAAGTCAAAAGGGTGCTGGGTACTTCATATTTACCCACTGTTCTGACCAAACATGCCCGTTTATTCCAGGGAAAGGAAACAACCTCCACAGTAGCAGTACAATAACCATTACACAGAATTTCAGAGGTGCACACATGAACAAAAGCATGGATACGGTGTTTCAGTTCCATGAACTGTTTAGTCCAAATTTTTTACGTGATCACAGTGTATGTTCTAGTGATGATTAAGATGTAGATAATTGTGCACCCTGGTGCTGAGCAACACAAAACAGCTCTTTTCAAGCACTTATCTCTTTTTTCTTATATTTATATCTTGCAACTACAACCACTTTAGTAAGGAGTTCCACAGCTCTGTTTTCTACACTAAGTAAGAGTTCACTTGGGCTATATTTAAATTCTGGGACAAGAGTCAACATGTAACTGCTTGTTCATCTGGACTATGGAGTCTTTAAAAGTGAAAGAAGGGATAGAACATATGAATGTCGTGTCCAAACCTGAATTAAGATGCATCCTGAGATTTACATCAAGATCTGGGATCCTAAATTTCTCACTCAAGATCTGAGGACCATCCAGATATATTTAGCTTTTGAATATCATACCTATGGTTCAAATGCTTAGAGGGGGTGTCCGCTGTCTGTCAAAAATGCCTAGAATCTGGGATCATCTAGTTGATTTGAAATGAAAATAAAATGCCCATAATGGAGGATGCTTTTCAAAAACAGCATTTTGTTTTTCGTGACACCTACCCCAGTGTATGTACACACTGTGAGGTTTAAGACATCCATATACAAGAAAAATACAGAGAGCATATGTATATTTAGAGACCTACTAAACTTCCTTGAATTTGAATTAAAGACTTCACTGTAATTGGCTAAAAATATTTAAAGCATATTTTAGAATATAATAGTTACACAGATTTGTTAACTCAGAGAATAACAACAGGCAGATTTTTTAAGATATTTATATAAACCTCATCATTCAAAGGAGAGAGTACACAGAAGGATGCCATTAAAATTTGAATACATGTTTTTGCCCTAATTTGTTGCAGTATTTTTATATAATTACAATTCACACAATAGTTTCACACACTTTTGCTGATACTGTAATGTACCCATCTTTTATTGTGGAAGTTGAATGAGGGGAAAGGAAATTTTGTTCCTGCAAGAGACCAAGTAAAGGCTGAATTCCTACTTCAACTACATTCCCCAAAAAATAATTTTTTGGGATTTGCTTGGGGGATGAAAGTATATAAATGTATAATAGCAAATATTGAAACTGTGTGCATAATACATAGCCACAATAGTGTTCAGTGTTTTACCCACTGTTTAATCAGCCTTTTTTTCTGGCCATGTTCTTCTGCATTTCCATATCCTTCTGTATTATCCATCAGACAAAACTGAATATGAAATGAGAGTTTAAGAAGTAAAGAAAGTGCCTAAATATACTCCTAGAAAGGCATAATAAAGGCTGCAAAAGCAGGACAGAATATAAACCTACTGTAACGGTGGCAAAGGTAGCAATGATGGGTCTTCTTCCTGTGTATCTGTGCTGCAAGGATAAAATCACTTTCAGGCTGAAGCTCAGTAGAGAGAGCTGGGAATCACAGAATCATAGAATGTGCTGAGTTGGAAGGGACCCATCAGGATCATGGAGATCAACTCACTGCAGTTACAGGCACACCCACTTGAGCAACAATATCAGTGATATTTATTTAAAATATTTTTGCAAGGAAGTTTTTTCATAAGCGATGGCTTTTCAACAAATTAATAAGGTTATGAAACATGACTAAAACTCCCTCAGGAGAAAAAGTTACAAAGAAAAGATTCTGAACATTAACAAAACCTCAGTCTTTTGATTTGCAGCTTCAGTCCCAACCTTTTCCACCTAATGAACCCCACTGTCCATCTTTAGATTCGGTTTGTTCTTGTCATTCTTCATCAAATAGACGTAAGCATGTTAAGGTGTCCTTTTCATTCACTGGAATTGTCCTAAAATGGCAGTCAAGTATTTCAACAACCTGCTCTTTGTTAATGACTAGCAGTACTTTAGCTATTTAATGACATTAGTTGTTCTTAGGAATGGCCAGAGAAAGATGACTGGCCATGACGGTACCAGAAATACTGACCTGGCAATATGTGTGACAGTGGCAGTTAAGATTATGCTGAGACCCAAGATCCAAAACCATTTTAAAATCACTAGTATTCTAATCAGATTTTAAATCTTCAGAAAGGATTCCTGATAACCTCTGATGCATCTCAGCCTTATCATTTATGTAAGGAATGCTTTCCTTGGGTCAGATCCCCAGTTTCTGAAAAAAACTTTGGCTTGAAACAAATTTCAAGCTTCTGTACATACCATAAAGATTTTAAAATTTCCCTTCTTCCTTCCTTTTTTATTATTTAGTTCTTTAACAATCCAATTCTTTTATAAAACTCTTACATTGAGAAAATTATTCTCATTTTATTACATTTGCTTTCCAGCTTCATTTTTTTTTAAATCATTTTTTAAAGTTTGAGATCATAAGGCTGTAAGAACTTATTAGGAACAGAAAAGTTATTTTAGAATAGAAGCTATTCTTCTTTATTTAAGATGTTTAGAGAAAAATACACAAAAACCCCCCGCTTGAAAAAGAGTTTGCCATTATTTCCTTCAATTAAGCAATGTCATTTTCTTAAAATCCGTGGTAATCTGTTGATGTCATTCTGGTTTTAGTCATACAAACTTATAAATTCTACAACTCCAATGACATATCAACATCTCTGTGAAGTAAGACTATCTCTTCCAAATAGCATATAAATCATGTGATTTAATAGTTTCTATAGTAACAATTCTTTCTTTTTTTTTTTAATTGAACAATGGAGTAAATAGCTGTACACAATGTCCAAGGGTTATTAACTGCAATAAAATTGTGGTACCCTCCCTCCAAATTTCCTCCTTAATTAAAAATGATAGTTTTATGTCTTGTACCAAGAAATGTCCAGTTTTTGGAGCAATCAACAGTTTCAAGAGTGCAACGACAGAAAAAAACATGCTAAAATCATGAAAATACAAATTCCTTCAACTTCAGATTTTAAATAAATCAACGTTATGAAAAATTTGATTGCTACCATCAGTTATAGAAATAAAATAAGCAAATAAATCCTGAATTCAAAACCTTGAACATTCAGAATTGATGATCTACTTGCATGTTTAAGAAATAATATTTTTTTTTAATGTCAGGAAGTACATGTATTCTTTCACATGTAGTATTTGGCCTGAGCAAGACTTACTGCCTTTACGGTCTTTGACAAGTGCTGCAAAACCAATTCCACCACAAAAATCTTCGTCATACTGTGTACTGTAGTACATTTAAGAATGTGCTGTTTTTGCCAATTTTTTTTATATAAAATACCCTAATTCTATCTTTATACATGCTGAACAGGAAATCTTAGCAACAATTTCATTACACAAACAGCAATAATCTAAGGAGCTTTGTCATGACTTTTGTCAAACACTGTCCTCCACACCTGATCTCTTCACTCTTTTCTTTTTACTGAAGCAGAACACATACCGTTTTTGACTCTGAGTTCAGTTTATTTCTTAAAGACAGGAAAAACTTGAAAATAGGCTATGCATTGGTTAGTGTTTTACAAATAAATGTAGAAACACATACTTTTATATCTTAAGAAGAGAGCTACTGCTGAATCCTAGGTTTTATATGCATATGCATCTGTTGTTAAAAACTACTATTAAAATTGGTAGATACTTAACAACTTCAAGCTGAAATGTTTACACAGAACCTTTAGAACAAAACTATTTGATCTGAGACTGAAACACAAGCTTTGATTCTGAACAGCCTTTTCTGCATCCATGTTTCAGGGCCTAAAAATGTGCATATGTCCTTTTTAAAACTTAGTCCTTCGCTTTCAAAAACTACAGACCCACAAATAGCAGCTGTATGTGCTAATTTTGTCTTCTGAAAATAAGACTGACTAAATACCTCCAAAGTATTATTGAGATTTAGTGATCTTCAAAAGTTTTTTTCCCTCCACATCTTTAATTCAGACATACACATCAGTGTAAATGTGTGGTTTAATTCCATCGTGAATTTGGACTGAAATATAGATTAGCAAAATTGGAAACAGCTGTATGAGAAACTACTTTCCTCTTCCATTTTTAGTATTGTATCCCAATATAAACTCCATCATTTTAGTATAAAGTGATACCCCCCACTCTCCTCATCCAGATGTTTATGGATTTTTCACATAATCTTCAGTGAAATTGCCAAAATCAACAAAAAGTCTTTACATGTAAATTCAACATATTGTTTCATGTTCATCATGGCCTTTTCTGCCACAGTGCCAATCCTCATTAGATTTCAGATTTACTTCGGTTGACACTGATACAGAAAAGGACTCTGACTCATCATCTCATTGTGGGCTTGGTTTTTATTTAATTTATTTTTGTCTGATTCATGAACTGTTGAAATTCTAAAAATGGTTCATGAATTGCTTGGGAGATGAGAAAATTAATAATAACGATCCAATTTACTGTACATTGAAATGAACTGATTATCATGCAATATACCGACAGACTTCTTCATGGTAAATGAGTCCTATAGACAGAGGTTTTGTTTCCCTTCATACTGGACACATCATTATACTGTAAAATAATCATTAAGCTCTTAGGCCAAGATCCAGCAAAGTGCTTAAGCACTTGCCTAATTATAAGTTTATGCAAACCCTAAAGTGAGACTGCAGAAGAGTTAAATTATATTTTTATTATAGCTGTGACAAACTTAAGAGATAAACGTATGCCGAAGAATTTTGGTGCAGCTTTTGTACATCTAAGGATGAGCAGTACTATAAAAATTCACTATGAAATGATTTTTAGTAGTCTATTTTCATATTTTTATATACGGAAATATTTGTCATTTTAAAATGTCTGTAACATTAGCCATTCCCTGGGAGGTCAAGGGATTCACCTCCAACTGACCACAACCAAATAATTGGTAATTATCCTATTGAGAATAGTTTTACAGAGCTTGATTTATCAGATGATTGAGAAAGATGCAATACTGCATTTTGCTTTTCAGAGATAAATTAGGCTAGATGATTCTCTTTTAGAAGCTGAACCATCCATTTGCCTATGCAAAAAATTATATAATTATGAGAAGCACAAAAGAGAGATAGCTTTATAGATTTTATCATTTTATTTTTAGCAGAACTAGTGGTACATATATAACTTACTCTTATTCTAATGATTTCTGTAGCCTAGGAATTTTCCTGAGTCATAACCTCTCAATGCAGCTTTACATTTTCTTTTAGATCACTACTTTACATGTGTAGCCTGTTTATGAATTGGAATAGACTACTGTAAGCAAAAGGAGGTATTTAGTGCAGGTAAACAGACATTCCAGCACAGCGCGTTATCTTGCTTAACATTTAGGCAGCTAAGTCTCGAAAGTGGAATGTGGAATACTGAATTAAATGCTGAGGGTCACTGAAGTTTTTATGGCGTTAGACCGAAGTTCAAACCAATCAACTGTGCTGATCAAGGAGCTGCCTACAAGAAATTTATATGGAATTTCAGAGAAGAAGGATATGTCATGAACACTGTTCCTTTCCATCACTTAGGCATTTTATCAGTCAGGTTTCTGCCTGAATATTTTCCTAAGAGGTCATTATGCAAGGACTAGATAAATATTATCAAGGCTCAAACGACCATAACATATGAAAACCATCAAGAGAAATCACTAAACTTTTCACTGTAACCTCAAGTTCATAAAATAAAGGACCTTACCGCTACAGTTTAGCTATTTTTGCACCAGCTAGTACATCTAATGTGGAACCTCCTCCTAAAGGAGTAAGTTGAGTGTTATTGAGGCATACTTACTAAATCAACCCTCAATGGAATCACTGGTATTTGCCTTGAGCATGAGGGATTATGAAGGATTCAGGAAGCTCAGGACAGATATTTCCTTCATATCACAGGTAGAAACACAGGGGGTTTTGCTCCCAGAATACTAAAGCATTAAAGCATATCTAATTCGTTAAATGAGTTTCCTAAAAAGCATTGTGTTGTCTAACAGACTAGAATGCAGACAACCTCCATCGCCTGATGCAGGCTCTCAGATAGGTAGCTTGGCTTATCCTGTGGCACAGTAGACACCTAAAGTATCTTATTGACCTTTACAGTAAAAGTTGGGATGTGACATATGATTCAGAATTTTACCTTTTTCATTTTCATAGGAACTGAATTGCTAACGGTAAATGTCCGATATGAAGTCTTGGATCTCGCTTTGAATATGAAAGAAGTGAGATAAAAGTTGTCAGAGATTAGCATAAAAGTTTCAGAAAACAATAATTGAAACCAGAATTCCTACGCTGCTTCTGAAGTTTGATATCCCATGACAATGAGCTTTGATAAATCATTCTAGCTGAGGATCTATTCTTATGCTCTTTACAGAGTATGTGTAATAAATCAATACACTGACAGATTTAAGAAAACCTCTCATTCTGCCTTCATTGCACGAGATATCTTTGAAATACAGTTAAATCTTTTTTCAGTACTGGAAGTCTTCCACTGAGTGATGTGTATAGAACATTGCTGCCTTCCTCAGTAACACAAATATTCAGAGAAAATGTACCATTCTCTGTTCAGTTTTATTTAACTAATTTTTTTCTACATCACCTAAACCAATCACTACAAGTACTTCTAGTGTTGTATGTTAACACCTGATCTAATATATAAAAATTATATAAAAGATCATTAATTTATGTTAAATTATTCTTAATAAATATGATATAGCATGTAAAACCTCATCTCTGAGTAACAGAAACACAAGAGAGAGGAAAAGATAAACAATAAAAATAAGACATGATCTGATGCAATATTAGAAGAGACAAAAACTTAGTTTGGAAAGATCCATTAGGGTTGTTTCAGATAGAACAATGTACATTGCAAGAAATGGTATTACTTAAAACAGAAGCACTGCCCAACATTTAATCTCTGTTCTCAACACTAATTCTGTTTGCTATTTCACTTCAATTTATGTTTAACTACATTTCAGTAAAACAGGACTATACACTTTCTTATCTGTCCTGCCTTTTTTTTTTCACATGAAGACAAAAACTTTTGAGCTGAAGCGGGGAGGATTAGGAGTTGTGTCTCTTAGATGAACTATGAATAAAAACTCTTCTTAACAACCAACACGTACAAAATTCTTCTCAGTGTTAAATAATTCTTATTGCAACAGCATCCAGAAGTCTTGGACATACATAAGGATCCCTGTTCACCATGCACTTTGCAAACTACTCAGTAAAAACATGGTCTCTTACACCAAAGAATTAGAATTACAGGAAACTAGCTTGCTCAATTCTTTTTCCACAGATACATGCAAAATAAGGAAACTTTTTTCTTTCTTGAATTCAGGCCTTCTCACATTGAGAACAAGAACATAAGTTTTTAACAAAGGTCAATCCTAGACACATATAAATGTTTTTTTTAATTTTCCTTTTTGTTACGTGTGTTTGCATAATGACTCCTTGGGTGTTTCATCTTTTAGAGAACCCAATAATTTCACAAAAAACAGACACGGGCTTCCCTGTCTCCCCAGCTTTGAGGATGGCAAAACACATGTTAGTGAATTTAAACTGTATTCCTTCAGCATTCCTTTAGCGTTCACCAACACACCATTATATAAAGTGAAGCATAGGAAAATATAGGGCTATACTTGAATTAAACTGTCTGAATATTTTTTCATAGCATTTTTTAAAAAGAGTCAGAAATTACTGCATTTGATTTTTTTAATAAAGCGTTTTGAAAGCAGACTGACTCATAGAACTGCTGCACAGTTGTGTGTATTTCTTAGTACAAACTGTTTTCTGAGGATGCAACAAACTTGTAAAAAATAGCTAAATTTTTCTTTGCAGTGCTTTAATAAAGACAGAGAAAACCAAGGAATTTAAGAAGACAAAATGTACGTGATAAACAAAAGGCTTGCAGTTCTGCTAGACTAATAATTAAATTACCTTTCTGCTCCTTTGTAAGCACAGTTGCCACACAAAGACACAGTCTCACCAAATTGATCCAATATTTTGGTAATAGGAAGTGTTCGATGTTTTGCTTATATATTATAATAACTGAACTGAAAGATATCTGGTTTGGAAATGGAGGAGGTCTGCAAGTACCTGAGGTGTACGTGAACAACCACTATCCATTTCCAATGCCTTAGTACGTGCAAGTCAAACCACCTCTGTATGTTTGCACAGTTACCCATGTTATCTATTTTATCCCATGAGTAAGTATATTTGCACATATTTGGTGTCTTTTTCACACCCAAATGTTCTCCTTCAAGTATTAGCAACCTTTCTCAATAATTAAATCCAAAGAAAAATTTAAGTAAAATTCTTAAGGCAATGATTTAAACAGAAAGTTCAGATAAGAAAGATGATAGATTTTTTTTTTTCAACAAAAATAGCTCTATTCTATAGAAAAACAGCTTGGATTTCTCAGGCACTAACACATTTTTCCATTAAGAATTCTTCTACAGCCACTCAATTTCTATGGGGAATTTTTGCAAATTCTTTTTAGAAAGTTTTAATGATTTCAATAGTTGCACACTTAACTCCAACCATCAGATCAAGTTGGATCTGCAATTTTTCAGGCCAGAAGTTCACTATTATGTACATCACTAATTATTTTTTCAATACATATGTATATACTGATCATTGGAAGCAGTGATCAGCGGTTATTATAGTTCCATCTGACTTTATCTTGCCTCTCAAAATCTAAGCAGGTTTAGAGTAGATAATCAGAGTAGAAGACAAAACAGATGTCTGTTGTAACATAGCAATAGTAGTTAGAGTGGCATCAATTTTTCCAGCTGGCACTCTATTCTCCAGACCTAGAGCCAAATCTATAGCAAATTATTCAGAACCATGTAAAACCCCCAGGCCTTGAAAACGACATTATAATTGCTTGAATTTATCTACTCGTTGTTGACCACAAGATTTTCAGCTCCTATGTATCATGAAAAAATGGTTTTGTACTTATTTGATAAATGCTTGACAATGAGAAATACAGGAAGTATAAAACAAACAAACAAAAACATAAGGACCTTTGTAACTTCTGTTATTTTAATTTAAACCTCTTGATTTATTCAAGTACATAAGAGAACTTATTTTATCAGAGAAAACCTGTTATCTTTTCCCACTGACATTTACGCAAGAATTTTAAAAAATACACAAAATCTTCAGAGGAGCGTCTATAAACAGGGGAAAACAAAAGAATTTAAGACAAAACTTTTTGAAAAGAATTCTAAAAATAAGACAAATCACTTAAGACACAAGTTAGGCTCCATCTATAGACTACAATCACAACTTTAGACCTAAGAGCAATTGCTCTCCTTTTTCTTCGTTTTTAGTTTTTTTAATCTTTTGTGCAGCTTCCATAGTTTGAGAAATATTTTCATATGATATACATAACTCCTAATGACTCCAGAGTTCTTAGGCAATATTGTATTGGGAAGAATATGTCACTTTTTTTTTTCTGCTTTTTTAGAAATACAAAAGTTAAGCAAGCACAAAGGATCAATTAGTTTAACCTTGTAGGATATGCACATAAGAATACAGTAGACAAAAGGATTTGTGCTGCATATTTCAACAACAATATCTACTATTTGGTGGAAAAAATGATTACACCAACTGAGTTTCTAAAGCTTAAATCACGCTGAAGAGAGCAAAATGGTTATAAAATTGAAGATATATTGAACATATTTACCGGGTTTTGAGTGTGATAACTAGCATAAACAATGCAACAGAGTAATTACATTTTTATAGGAGTCTCATTCTGTTCTTCCATGTAGTACGTCAGTACAACATAAAAAAACTATTTGAATACTCCAATGCAAGCCTGCAACATGCATTAAATGCATCTTTGATGACACTCTGAAAGACTAATGCAATGTACTCCACCCCCATTATAGGAAATACCTTGGAGTACTAGAGAAAGTTGTGCACAGTGATAATCACAGTGGGTTTGGTGTGGTTGGAAACTAAGGTGCAGTAACTGTCCTTATTCTAGGTCTAATATCAGAACAGAAATCCTTATAATAAAAATAAGTATATAACCGGGATTTTTAGAGGTGTGACAGCTGAAAGGGGGAAAACAAAAATTTTGCAATGGTAGAAGTTACAAAATAGACATCATCGGAATTATGCTGCAATTAAAGTTTTGTTTTCACTATTTATAGGTAATCAAAAATGACTCCATTTTTTAAAAACCTTTTGAATGAGTAAAGGAGAATAACTTACCAATGCATACAAATAACCTAAGGGCAGGTGTGGAAAGGATGGGGCCAGACTCTTTTCAGTGGTGCTCAATAACACGACAGAAAGGAAGGAGAACAAACCAAAGCATAAAAATCTGAATGTGAGGAAAAATTTCTTACTTTGTGGCTGACAGAACACTGGAACACACTGCCCAGTGAGGTTGTGTGATGTCCTCTGGGGATATTCAAAACCCATCAAGACATGGTCTTGGGCAACCCATTCGGGCTGACCCTGTTTTTTTGGGCTAGATTATTTTCAGAGGTCCTTTCAAATGTCAAACATTCTTTAATTCTGTGTTTCTCTGAATAAACTTCTTTTTGAACTGAAAATATTATGCCAGTATGTGATAGCAAGCTTATGATGGCAAGGGGAAGCTCCATAGTGGTTTTAAACTTTTATACTTGTACCTCATATGAAATGTTTAAAATACAACACTGCATATAAAATGTAATATCTTCCAAGAATATATGCTCTGAAGCAAGAGATAGACAGTGGTGTGTTTCAATTCTTTTTCCCTTGAAATGTAGATTATTAATCTAAGCTTTACTGTAAATTAGATCTAAAGTAGTTCTATTTTAAGGATTTGAGATTAGCTTCTAAAGATTACAGATAATTACAATTTTATGCAATGCAGGGATAATTTATTCTTAAAATGAAATATTGAAGTATGCATAAACCTGAAATATTTCAGCTGAAATCTCAGGTCAGATTTGCAGAGGTTTATGGCCCCAAAAGAATTATTACTGAACATAATGAAGGCTAATCGTCACTAGAATGTAGGTTGGTTAGTGACGATTTGCCTACTTGTTTTTTAAATGTTACAAGGTTGAAATTATTAATTAGAATCTAAGTAATTTCTTTATTACTACAAAACTTTATAACTTGGAATCAATAATGAATATTAACTCTTGAATGTTCACTATTAAATTAATTATTCATCTATAATGTTTGCAATTCCTTTTCAACAAAATAAACTTAGATAAAACATTTATTTTGCACAGACAAGAGTGACTCTAATTGAAAGATTTTTGAGGGATATTTTCTGGGTTTTGTTTAGATTTTTAGATAACGGATCTGATTAGGACAATCTGAAAACTTTGAGAATAAAACTACCCTTTAGCTCAAGTTCTCATAAGCTATCTCTAACCAAAGAGATAATTTTTTTAATTTCTGCTAAAATATTTCTGAGGCCATATTTATACAGGCATCTTAAAACCACTCAGCTCACATCTGAGTTAAACCTATTTTAAGTGAACTTTTTCACTCACATTGCATCTTAATGTTTTATCTGCTTAAGTGTGGGTTCATGTTGGACTCACTGAACATTGCTGCAGTCTGACTAGAACAATGATGAACAAAGAGCCTGTTAGAAATTCGGAGGGCATGTCCTTTTATCTCTTTATCAATACCATCTACCGTCTTCTGACCTATCAAGAAGAAAACCTAGAAGTTTCTCTAAGAAAAAGCAAGTTTCAAGTAGCAACAGGTTGAACTGTATTATATATCAGGAAAGAGCTGCTATTTACTGAGTCTGCCCATGTAATTCAGGGAGCAAAAATGACAGGTAAATGCCCCACGTGACTTTTATCTCAAGTCAGTCTTTTTTACCAGACAATTTTAAGACTGAGGCAACCTATTTTCACAGGAAACGTGACCTTTTAAAATTACTTGTTTTCCTTTTAAAAAGACTTGTTTTCTGATCACTGTTTTTGATACAAGGAATTAGCAAATCCCTTCCTTTTTCAGATGAAGATGTAATTTTAAAGTTCTACTCTGAAACAATCTGCTTGGGTAAAGTTTAGACCACAGCTCTTGAACTCAGAAGCAGCGTTAATACATTCTCTAGATTTTTTGTGAAGATCTTACTTTAAATGCTCATGATGCTAGTTGCTACTTAACAGGAAAATCCTCTATATGACAAGAAAATTATGTACAAAAATTCCCTAAACTACACTGTCAATTTCATTAAATCATTTTTAATCCAAATCTTCAGTGCTAGAGGTAAATTTGCTTGAAACACAGAGAATAAAAGCATTCTTAATTAATAAAATGACAATTTTTACCAAAACCATGTCAAATTTGTGACAAGACACAAACTGCTGTTCTGTTTTTGGCAGCTTACTACTTGATGAAGCATATAAGTATCAATAAGAAGGCTCATTGAATGAATTTAAGGCTAACTGCATCATTATTTTGTTATTCAAACATTTAAAAACCTGCACAAATCAAAGACATAATACCTAGTTAATTTATAAGTTCTCCACTGAACTTCTGAAAATATTTTAATATTGTTTCCCCGCTACAGTATTTGAAGTCATAAACACATCTTAATACTGGCATAATATCACATCTTGGATACTTGCAAATAGTTCTGTGGTCCCCAACATAAGAACATTGACCTGCTGGAGCAAGTCAAGAAGAGTGTCCCAAAGGTGATCAGAAGGCTCAGCCTTCCAGAGAAGGAAACAGAGAGACATTATTTACCAAATCTGACAAAGAACACAATGTTTATTTCGAATAGCAAGCCAGAGAGAGTTGGAAAAATTCAGAAGGGCGAGTTTGGAATTCAAAGGGAAGAATAGTCTGAAATCAAAGATGTAATATTTTATGTATCTTCATTGTACTCTATTTGAGGAAGAAAAATAAGAAATACAAAAATGGAACAAATACAAGAATGGAAAAAAATTGACTAGACAAATATTGTAACAAAGGGCATGACAATAAGCAAAACAATTTCTCACTGAAAATATATGTAAATGACAATAAAGTGCAAAAGTTATTATAAAGGTATCTAAGCAAATCTGCCATGCCAGTTTATGTTTTCTCTCCAAGAAGCATTCACAGCATGATGTCATATGAAACCCACGTCACTGATCATGTCAATAAATGTCTCTTTAGGTAAGTTTTACTTTCATGTCAATGGGATCAATAATCAGGCCATTTGCACATCACACATAATGGGGTTTTTTAATGAATAATTTCTTAAGACTTTGTGGGTAGAGAGATACTGTCTGAATATTTCCAATAGGAAAAACGCAGTGTTACAAACACAATTTTTTTAACGTCACAAGAGCTCTTAATGTAACACCAGCAAAATGTATATGGGAATGGATTAAATTTAACTGAATTTTGAACAAAACTTTTAAATACAGAAATTGGAAAACTACCTTCAGTGTCCAGTGCAATTCATGGTACCAATCACAGCACGTTTTTATCAGTTTATCACATTCTTTTATTAGTTGAAAGGTAAAACTTCATTTTCCCATCCAGTCTGCCTAATTGACTTTGTATAATTAAGCGCTAAAAGTGAAAAGTAATGAGTCTAAATTACTCATACAAGCTTTACTTTATGTATGTCAAAGTCATTCAATGACACAACGTGAAGTAATATATGAAACTTATTATGCCACCTAAAGCATATATGTGTGACTTTTATCTCCATGACTATTGCACTCTGCTGTATCCTTTTTCTTCAGCTCTTTTAACAGACAGTGTCAGGAAACTGGCAGGACCCTATAGCTTTATGCAGGGGACAGACAGGAAGCTGTGACACAAGATCAGCAACTAGAACTGCTGGTTCTGTTTTCCAGGGTTAAAGCATCTCAGAAAGACCAGGCTCACATCATCAGATTTAGTCTAAATGAACAGTGTGTCCTGATTCCATACATTTTGAAAATACCAACCTATACAGTTTACTGTGTTTCAAACAATAAATATTAAAAAAGGATGTTACACTTGTTACAGAGGGACGGTACAGTAGAGTTAATGAGTTGATCTGAACAAGAGATTGATTAGAAGTTGGATCAATGATCATCTGAAATCATCTATGTGGGGTAGATGGACAAGATTTTGGTCCATCTACTTAAAAAGATAAATCATCAAAGAGCTAAAATAAGTATATTCATGATTGTATTTTAAAAATCCATATGGTGAATGTTGTTTCACAAGATAAATATTAATGTCATATACAATTCAGTCACAAGATTGGAAGAAGATGGAAGATGAAAGCATTCTAAAGCTCAAAATATCATACCTAATAGAAAGCTTAGGAACTCATGGTATCTATCCCTGCTTGTTAAATGCTGTAACTTTTGTTTACTCATTTTGTTGCTTGGCTTGTTCTTTTTTATGAACTTTGTTGTTCAGTATTTTGTTGCATTTTACATCCATTGTGGCTTGAGTTTATTGTACATTTAACTGCAAATGTGTTTATAAGAAGTGATTTTGTATTACCATGAGGGTTTTTTCTTGTTTGCCTTTTTTTTTTCCTTCCTTAACAATTTTGCATCTGAAATCTACCTTGCTGCCAAATGGACCTCACACTTGGCTAAGTGACAAGATTGTACTTGTTGATGAACATACTTTACTGTATCTAAATAATCTACCAGTATAGAAAGATTATGCTAATGTGAATCAGAACAGGTTCGAGGAACATTAATATTAATGTAAGGATAGTAAGTATATCACACAGAATCAGGAAAGCTCCAAGAATAAATCATAGAATCAGTAGAATTTGACCCTCTGTAATCTTAAATCCTGTTCCTGAAAAGTACTCAGTGATGACAAAACTCTGCATTCATGCTGAATCTGGCAGATTTTATGTATTTAAAGAAAGAATCTGGCAATGTAGCCTAAGCTTCTTTTTCTCTATCATGTAAAACAATACCCAATACTTCTTTGCTTGTTTACATGAAGCATCAACTCTACTTTTAGTAGGAGTCCTATATGGATTTTTAAAAGAACACAAAGGGTTAATGTTTTTTTTCTCTATGCAGTTTCCAAAATATTAACTTGAACCTCTCTAAGAAGACATTGCCTTGAAGATGGATAATATATTTCTAAGTCCTTGTGAAACACATTAATGGACATTATAAAAATAATTGGGAATCATATTGCCAGTATAAGACAAATATAGATTATTTGGCATATCTAGATGCATATATTTGCTGATAGCTATTTGAAAGGTGAAAGTATTATCCTAAAGCCAATTGTCAATCTAAACACAGCCAACAAGTATCGACGTACAATTAAGCATATCTGGATAACTAGCCGTGACTTTATTTTTTTCTCAAAAAATGCTTAGTTATCCCAAGGTATTACAGCAGAAATTTTAATAAAATTAGAACAGTACTGAATTCCATACTGATCTTGGATAGGGAGAAAATAGAACAACAAAAATAACTCAGAATTTAACACTATTTAATAACAAAAAAAACCCAGTGTTTCCCAAATTTGCACAGAAAAGTAAATTGGTTTCAAGTCTCACCATCTCTTAATGCTTTCCTTGATGTTAAAAGGCAGAGAAAGGTTGGTCAATGACTGTAAAGAATGTGACACATTGTTCTTGCACTTCAGAAGATATTTTGGACTGAGAAATCAGAATACTATACACTTTAATAGTACATATTAGATAGGACTGAAAAGTTTCCTTTTCCAAGCATGTGTTTGAGAAAAAAAAAAAAATTCTTTTCTTATCAATCTTATGGATAACTACAAAATTTTTTAAGTTTTAGAATGTAACTTAGTTTAGGATTTTCCTCAGAAAAAGGATTTTCCAGTGATCAGTTATGGAATGGTATTTGCAGAACAGATTAAGTTGCTAATAGGCAGATGAAAACTAGTTAGTTGGACTGAATCAACTGCAGGAAGCCTTTACTGACCTTTTTAAAGTTGCTCTGAAAATAGTGGACCAAATCTTTAGCTGTAATAAAAGAACTGTCATAGCTTAGCACTCAGAATCTAGCTGCAGTGTTCACTGACTTTTCTTTCCCTCTCCCTTTCCCCAAGGAGTTTTAGATGCAAACTATAAACTCACCTTCTCAACAAAATGTATCTTTACAATTGGAAAGCACTTTCGTCACAGGTTCTTACCTACATTTTTGTGTTGACTGTTTCATTGTAGTACCACTGGATTCATGAAACATGCATCTGCTAGAACCTGGATGGAGTTCATTAACTCATTTATAAAAAGCCTGACACAACAAGAAGAATGTGTACTATACACCACTATATTGTGCTTAGTTACAACACTGCAAATCAAAGGTACTTCTTAATATAATAACAATAAATCCAGCTTGTGTGATTTACTATTTTGTTTTGTAGGCTGTGTGATCATTCTTAGAAGTGTGCTCTCATTTAAATTTATACATTAAATACCTGCCATCAACTAAGCAGTATTTTAAAATTTTATATTCTTTGAAACTAGATTTTGATACTAAAATATGTTATAAATTACTTGTTTCATTAAATTTTCTTCTGCAGCCTGTCTGTCTCTCCCTGATGTGTCTGACTCAGTAACTGGGAAAGAAGTGTCTTCTATCAATCAATGACAGAAAGTGCTGAATCTGAAAATGCTGACTGAGCACCATGGAGGGCAGACAGGCTGCTGATAGCAGTCAAGGGGAGTTAAAATATTTCAATATGAGTGTTAAATGACTTTTTAAAAGGTATTCATAGATTAATCAGGAAGAAAAAATTATTCGCCTCAAACAAAAGTGCGATAAATTATTCTCAAACAAAAGCATAATAAAATCATTGATCTGAGATTGGTTTTTACAGGACAAAATAAAAGAATTCTATTGCCCCAGCTGAACTTTCTCCAATGACAATGACTAAAAAAACATGGAAATGTTTCATGATTGCTTTCTCAATATTGTATGTCAAATAGGATTTTAAATATTTCACAGCAAACAAGAGAGTGATTAAATAAACATATTACTACCATTTAAGAGTTCTTAAACATGGATGAGTGTTTACAGCAGCATGTAACTTCAGTAGTGACTTTCTGAGATTATAACCAATTTCCATGAATAACTGCAGTGTTATCTATTGCTATGAGACAGTAAATAGTATTAACTTTCATTGTCTATTGATTAATTAGTTTACATGTAAAATATGTGCAGAATTTAATTTGTAATAAATATATGCATATGTATAGTAACAGGTTTAATTAATGGCAGACCTGTACATTCTGTCATGAAAGTATAAAATTATCATTCTAAGAAACAACTGTAATTGGACTGCTTAGGAGGGGCAAATCATGCCTGTTCAACCTCATTATTTTCCAGGTCATGAATGAAGTTTTCACTCTTCATATACAGAAATTAGCTGTGCAAAATAGCAACTGATGCTGGGAATTGCACATGTGAGTATTGAACTAAGTTTTTATTTTATAATAATATTTACTTTATTTTGAGATCCTTGTTTTTGCGCCATATTTCTGAAAATACAGGCTTTATAAAGTATAGGGAGCTCCCCTACCAAAGAAGGATTTGGCAAGGCCAAAACTGCACAGGTAGTGCCAGCAGAAAAGAGCCATGTAGAAGAATAGGAACTGATTTTCTGCAAAGCCAATTGATTTGATAATTGTAGACCATATTGGCAGACAAATTCAAGATGTCATTTAGCAGTGCTTTTTCAAGGTTAATGAATATGCTTGTCTCTGGCTAGTAAGAACAGCATCACTATGGATCACAATTATCTTACAATCATCTGTTGTTTACATTGCACAGTGCAATGTGCCATTTCATAGGTATTAAACTACCTATTTTGTGTTCTGCCCTATACAAGGAAACTTTTGCATGCACATGGCAACTGAGTTCCTAACTTGAAAATTCAAAGTTTTTAAACAAAAAATACTATTTAGGAAAAGAAAGGACCATGGGCCAAAAGCTGGTTTAGAGTTCTGAATCTGAACTTCCAGACATGCTATTATTTTCCTTTGGTTAGTGTCCCATTCAGGATACTTGTAGGTTTTTGTACTGTGACTGTGTAGTTCCAATTAAACCATTTTGCATTAAATTCTATGAATTTAAATCACTAGGTTAAATTTTCAGTCTTAAATTTAATGAATTATTTGTATTCCATCTACACACTGTTCTGATGGAGTAGTCACTATTAAGGGGCAGAGGGTACCTGGGAAACATTCTTTAATCATATGTATACAAGAAACTGGTCATCTTCCTTCCAGAAAAAGAAAAAAACAAAAACAAAAACAAAAAAAACAAAACAAACAAACAAACAAAAAAAACCAACCAAAAAAAACCACAAAAACCACAAAAAACCAAACCAAACCAAACCAAAAAAAAAAAAAAAAAACCCACAAAAAATCAAACTAAACCAACTAACAAAACCCCCACAAAACACAAAAAAACCTAAAAATCAAACAACAAAAACCACCACCGAAAAACCCCAAAACAAAACAACACCCCTCAAAACAAAACAAAACAAAACCCCAAAACAACAATAACAACAATAACAAAACAAACAAAAAGAAACCAAACCAAACCAAAAAACGCAACCATATTCTTTGAACAAAAATATTCAGTGGCTTGTTACATTTTGTTATTGTATGTGTTCCAGTTTTCTAAGAAATTAAGTCACCCTTATAGGAATCACTCTTAAAATTGGCAAAACAACTTTTTGGAATTCTAAAGAATTTCATGCAGGCTTTCTGCTGAATAGTTTCTAGCATCTTATTTTATAATCCCATGTGTTCATGACAATAAAATTAGAATCATAAAAGAATGGTCTTGGAGACCAGATCTTTCATTCCAACAAACATCACAAGTATCACGGGCCCTTCATTACTCATGACAATATACATTCATTATTGCACTGTTTTAAGAGACTTAGAGAGCCATAATATTAAATTCATCAAGATCAAACTCTCAAATTGATAAGAGTTATCAGATATGACAAAATAAAAACCCTGACTTTTTGTCCATGATCAGAAAACAAGCTAAATTGTATTCTAAAGGAAATCCAGATATTAATGTGTTTTTCCTGATATTACCAAAGCCTTTAGTGGCTATGTAGGTTTCAAAAACAACAGCAATAACAAAATCTCATAAACTGTGTACAGTAAAAATATAGTGATTCACACTAGCTGGAAGTTCCATCACATATTTCCGTGTTTTACGATTTAATGTAGTACATTAGTGAACAAATACAATTAAAAACCGAGTAATGCATCTTAAATGCATCTTAAAATGCACTTTATTCATTTGTTTGACAAGTATAATTTTGTTATGATAGTACTTCACAGTATACTTGTAAATGTACAACAGTGCATTTGGAAAAAGTAATACAGTTTAATGCAAAATTTCATTAAAATACAGTTAGAACGTCATCTAAAATGTGGAAGTATTTATAAGTGTACAGAACTATACAGACTTTACAGAATTTACTTCAGAAAACAAGATATATATCACCCATGAAAATAATATCAAAACTCCCTTATTTTTCATATTCCAGTGGGGAGAACTCGTTCATACACTTCTAAGTGCAAGGATAAGGGATTTTAAGATCAAAGGACAAATTAACCTTTCAAAATATTTTTCCTTTTTTTTTAATGTGTGTAAAATGATAGAAACTGTTTCTTTAAAAAGTTAGGTCAGCATAATTTTGTGATTAACTTTATTTTTTTATTTCCTCATCATTCCAGGGAAGCAACAAGCTACAGTTGCACCCACCTGAAAAACTCTCATCATAGAAGTTTCTACTGGTACAATTCAAATAAATGACCAAGTAACCTGAGCAATTTGGCCACTCATTGAGTTAGTCTTATCAATACAAATGTAGGAAGGTAAGAAATGGGACTAAAAAACAATCTAGATTTGAATGCTTGTTTTGGCTAGTAACACAGAATATTTCATATTTATATTTATATTCCAGTATAGTCTTTTGGAAAAGTGAGATTACCACATAATGATCCAGAGGCAGTAGGGTGCATGTGTGTGGTACATGTGAAAATGAAAGCATTTAGTATCTGGGTACTGACAATAAACCTGCTTGGCTGAGAAAACAGTCAAAATCCTTAACGAAACAATAATTTTTTTTAATTAACAATACCACTGTGTCTGGCTAAAATATTCTTCAAATTTATGTGAAGTTCATGTTGACCTGCACTCCAGATGCTGTCCTAAATCTTGATGCCAGGAAAAGGTTTTGCTTTATTTCAGAAACTACTTCACTGATTTGTTCAAAGCTCAAATATCAAAAAAAGACATTTCTTAGTTTGCTGCTTGAACTGTTTTGTCAAAGTATGTAGCTATTAAGTCTATCATCGTGCCATTTGAAGATTGTGACTGTGAAAAAACAGCTATTTACATAAATGTATTCAGCCATTTTTATGCAGTTTCATTTTTAACCACATTGATTGCTATTGGCTCTGCTAGATTGCCTTCTTCTAGTGCAATTAAGTTCAAAAAAACCACTGACTAGACTTTCTCAAAAGAACAAAATTATTGATCATCATATTTCAATACTGGCTCACCACATCCATTGCAAGAAGCAATCTGAAGTCTTAACATTTACTTTAGAAACTACTAAACGTGATAAGAAAAATGTCATTACCTACAGTTATCCCATGACTGGTGCAAGCTGAGCATCTGATCCAATTCCCAATACTGTCAATGGAAATGTTTCCATTGATGTCACTGGCACAAGGTCAGTTCCTGCAGGGGAAAGTTGTATCCTTCTGGAATCAATTGAAAACACAATAAAGTCAGAATATTACACCCTCTTCTAAGATACCAGTGACTAAAGGAATTTTCTTAAAATAGTTCATAACAGGTTCATGGTTAGGCTTTTTTCCAATATAACATCCTCCTTCTGTCAGTGTCATTATTCTTGAGAAAGGGTAAACTTCGAAAGTAAAGGACTGCAATTATATGTCATCATGGTAACAAGGCAAGACTTACAGCATCTCTGTGTGGGGCCTGGAGAGGAAAAATATCTAATGTGTGTTTTAGGCCAGAAAGAAATGGGAGAGAGGATACTGATAGTGGAAAGCATGAGGAAACAATGTCAGTGCACAAACCTCACTCAACAAGGGCTTAGGATGGAACACAAACATTTACATTATTAAATTAAAAAAGTTAGGAGTATTGGTTTCCAAGGAGGGATGTGCTGATTTAAGGAACATCTGCAGCATTTAGATCTTCACAAAAAATCCACAGTTTATCCAGACATCCTGTGCATATCTAGTCAAAGCAAAAAGGCTTCTTAAAGATCTTATGAGAAGCTTCACATGTAAAAATATTAATATATTTTTTAAAAATAATTATGAAAAACTCAAATTTTTTATCTTGGAAACTAAAAATAATCCTCTGAAGTTGCAGAGGACCTCTGTAGGCCCCTATATCCCTTTCCGTCCTTTTAAAAGCATGATCAGAAGACAAGATGGACAAGATGGACAACTAAAATAATAGAAAGATTATTTTCAAACTTCTCACTATGGGTATCTTTTTTCCCCAGAAAAAATAAAAATAATGTGCCATTTCTTTTTTAAAAAGTATTCAAGGATTGAGAAAATATTCAAGGATTGAGGGAATTTTTTTTTTTTTTTTGAATCATGGGGGGTTTATCTTCATTTGTAGGAGTGGAAAAGCAGTCAAATGTGGACAAAAGAGCAAAACATCCAAACTAAGGAAATGCACAGATGCAGTTCTGTGGATCTCAATTCCCTCTCAGTTTTGCTTTCTGGCAATCTGGTTCATAGAGTCATATTATTCTTGATCATAGCTCATTTAAACCCATATTTCTATAAACTACATAACTATTGCTTTCACTGAAATTCATTACATGCCATACAGACTTTTATGGGAAACATCTCGTTCACTTCTTCTTGGCTAACTGCTTTTTCAGAGATTCCAGCAAGGTCTCCATCTCTCACGAAAACTCCAGACGTGAATTAATTCCCACAAACATTTGTTCAGGAAAAAGTCTGTTCTACTGAAACTGAAAAGCATAGTGCATTTTAGTTGCTCTTATTGTGCAGGTCTGATTAGTAAAGCCATTTTGCCAGCACCTGTCATTCTTGTAAAATTTCAGACCCACTTGTAAGAGTGATGATATATTATATGCTCTTCTATCAAACAGTTGTCCAGCAAGTCAATCAAATATGCAGCAAATCAATGAGAAGAGCTTAATTTTCAATCTCCTTCTGCATTTTTGCTGTTTGGACAAACAGTGAGACATTTCTAGTCATTCAATGTGCAGCCACATTATCAAATTCAATCTCTTTTCCAACAGTGAAGAAAATATTCTTAAAGGTGAAATCCTTGGCAGCAGTAGTAAATTTGACACCATTTTTATGTAATCCACTAAACAGTATACCAATCAAAAGCAACAGGGAAACCATTTTATTATTTTATTTTGCAATTCCCCTTCTCCCCACTCACAAGAGGAGGCATGAAGAACCAATTTCTAACAAGGTTCTCAGTTGTTTAAGTAGAGCTTCAATAACCTTTCAGGGTTATTTTCACATAAATGAAATCCATGTGAAAATGACATGTAAATCTCTCACAGCTGTCTTCCTAAGCTTAGATTAAAATGGAGAACAGGAGAAGAGAGAAATCAAAATGCTTATACCTGGTGACCTCTTACTTGTTGGTGTCTGGCTTCACTGTAGGGTACAGGTACTATGTTGTTTGTTTGTAAGTGCAATGTGTAAGTGGAACCTTCTGTTCAGGAGGGACAATCAGAGGAGCAATAATAACTTTATAATTAATAAAAGTTATTCTACTTGGGGGACATTAAAATAAATTATATAAGTTACAGTAACATGGGAGTCAAGCCCTGGTTGAATACCCTCCTCTAGCTGGGAAAACACTAGCCCAGAGCTCTTGATCCTATGATACACAGTTGTTAGGTGATCCTAGTCCCAACAATTTGATCAAAGTCCAGTCCAAGGAGGTGCAACACTGCAGGCAGATAAAAGCAGCCACTGGGCAGAATTGAAAGAAGTTCAGGAACTACAGCACTCCAAGGCATGAATGTAAACTATAAAGTATCAGCATTAATTTGCAGCATATCTGAGCACCAGTCAGTCATTGCAACTGAACTAGTAGCTGCCCTGGAACTGTGTGGAGCTGACAATATCCAAAGGTTTATGCAAATGAAAAATAAAATGGACGTGGATAGATTGATTAAAAGAGGATTAAATACACAGCGCTGCTCATCAAAAAGTATTTTCAAGGTTTTCCTATCCAGTATAGCAAAGAAATAGGGCATGGGCAAGGAAGTTTCAAATGAGGAAGGAAGGTTTTGTAAATGTAGTGAAAAAGAAACAGGAGAAAAAACACGCATGCTCAAAAAGTTAGATTAACAAAAGATATGTGAATCAAGGACTGCATCAACTGATACTGTCACATAAAACATTAATGTTGTTTAAGCGAGAATCAAATTGAATGTGGTTACAGGCTTCAATGACAGGCAGGACAACAAATGTTTCCCAGTTATCAAAAAGAAGTGTGAGACAGGAGTAATTAAGGGCTCTGTAGTACTTTCTCTAGGCTTGAGGCATTGTTAGAGAAATGGTGAATGTGACAGGAGAATTTTAATTTTGGATATAGAGGCACATCTGTAAAACAAAGGCAAGTGTTCAGTACCAAAACAGAAATAAAAGATGAATATTATCTAAAGGGAAAAATGCAAACTTAGAAGTGAGAGCACCCAGTCCAGACCTTTCCTAACCAATGTAAATCCAGCATGAAGTTGATTTCTACCATCTCTGGGGTCACTAGCATCACCAACAATAACAAATACCAAATAAGTGACAGATAGTCAGGTATCGCAAACAATTATGGAAACAATGGCTACTTGAGAAACCCAAGACTTCTGGAGTTACTCACATACACCTCTGCAACTTACACTGAAAAGCCAGGCCATTTCTTCAAACTTATCTCAATCATTTAAACACTAAGGTTGTCTCTGAGCTGACCAGAGAACGACACTGACCTGAGAAATAAGCATTTCTCAGTTTGAAGAAGTGTTGAAGTTTCATTAGTTTTGTTGCATGTTTCTTTCCCAGGAGAGAGAAAGAGTGGGTGATAGAAATGTAAGCAATAACAGAATTTGATGAAAGCCCATATTTCTAACTCAAAGCCATTCTCTTTTGAAAATTGACTGCAGCTGATGTATTAGCTGATGTTTGTGTGCTATTTATTTACTCCCAGTCAAAAATAAAAATAACTATAAGTGATTTTCCTCAGACTATACTTTAAGAACGATAGAATTCTTATTGCTGAGAATAAACGTTACACCACTTCAAACTGTATTCTACAAACTTTGTTTATCCCGAGGAGTATCTTGTCATCTGTGAAATGAATACAGAAAGCTGAAGGGTAAAATATTTTCAATTGGGAATACTCACAGCAGTAACTCACCTTAATTACAAATATGTTCTGATTAAATAATTGGTCTTTTCATTGAAATCTAAGAGCCATACAGTAGAGAACTCAACTCTCAAAAAACTTTTCTCCTATTTTCAGTATTCACTACAGAAATATAGTATTACTGTCTCCTATTCTTCTTCCATAAGCTGCTATGGTAACTGAGAATTAGTTGACATGAATATACCATAATTTCTCTTTGTAAAATGAATGGAAGCAAGTAAGGCTTTTAATGAGATTTACACCTTTAACATTTTCAATTTCACTCTACAATTTATATACTAGTTTTGCATAGCACATCCTGTAGATATTTCTGAGAGTTTTATATATATACACACATACACACATATTACTATGAGAAAACAAGTTCTTGTCAAAATTCTGAAACATAGCGAGCAAAGGGTCATGTGAGTTTTATTCTATAATGTGTTAATAGCACTTGTTATGTTTCCCAATATCTGATTATTAGTTTAACTATACCTAATAAACACAGTCATCCATTGTCTTAGATGTTTAAGGAAAGAGGAGGAGAACCTCCGTCTGTTCCACACAGCAAAAGCCATTGGAAATTATATAGCTGTTTCACCAGTGCACATTGCAAGATGAAAACAAGGTTTTACCCCTCTCTCCATTCTTCGACACAATGCAATGCAATGTTATTCTGCTCTAACAAGGACTGTGGAGAAAGGTGTGACCTTCAAAATGTTTTGCCTTGGAGAAGAAGAACTTAAGAAGCACCACAAAGATCAGAAGCCACTAACTAAACCCTAGCAAACCACGAGGCAGTCAAGTCCTCACTACCTATGGCCTGAACAGATGAATAGTTGGCAGTAATTGTGGGTCTGGACCCATTAATTTCTCTCCAACAAAGTACAGACTTTCATGGAAAGAAATACTTGTGTAAGTTCCACATTCACTAGAGAAGCAAACAACTCAGCAGCTCTATGGCACATGAACTGCCTTTGCCTAGAATCTTACAAGAAGGGATCCTTGCTACCAATAGCTTGGCAGAGGAGTGCATGAAGTGTCCTGTGCTGTAAAAAGCTGTCTCACCACACAGGATCTTCTAAGAAGCAGGGGAAATTATAAATTCTGGGAGACATAGTAAATGCAATCACCTGACTAAGGTCTTTCATGGCGCTCTGCTTCTGGACAGGCTGAGAGGCAATCAAGGGACATGGAATTAAAAGAAAAACAGTTAAATTTGACTTCACGATACTCTAGATGCACATTACTGCTAACATAGCCAGACTAAATAATTTTTTTTAAGTTTTTGTGCATCATTATTACAATTAGAAATACTGTGTTACAGCTCATTTACAGTCCTAAAGAGAGTATTTGGTAAGTGGAACTATACAGTGATACACAGAAAACAGAAGGAACAAAGAGAATCAGTGTTTTGGAAAACGATGACTGAATCTGCAGTAAATCCAGGGACAGATTTTACTAGGGCTATTGCTTCTTGGCTAAAACCCCTCTCACATGAGTAATATTTTCCCTTTTTCACTGAATGTGTATCTTTACCTTCCAAAAAAAGGTAAACTTGAAAAATGTTGCCTTTCTGACTGCTGTGATCCAATTTAGCTAATATTACATAAAAAATATAAGGCAGAATGTATGGTGCTTAATTTTGTAGCTGATAAGAAATTTATCTACTTTTGCCAAAGTAATTCCATTTTTAATAGAATAAGCAACAGATTAAGTGCATACATTAATTAAACAGAAGATAATATTTATAAGCCCTTAAAAATTCAAAGTAATTTTCTTTAAACTCATGTTTTTAGGAAAATTACTGGTGAATACACCCATACATATTTTATTTTTTCACTTCCTCAGACTCAGTACAAATTCATGACCTGTGATGATGATGAAGATGATTATGATGATGAAGATTATGATTATATTTTTTAGTACTTTGTTGAGAGTCCAAGACTCAGGTACCAAATTCCCACTGAGAGAACCCTTCCGCTCTATTTAGCCAACACAAGCCTCCACATGCAGGAAGTTATGTGCATATGAGACTACAAATGGAATACTAACATATTCAATTTTTAGAAATTTAATTCCTTTTGTTTCTGGCTAAAACACAACTAAAACAACAGAGGTATAAGTTTATTCAGTTTAATTTTTTTTTTCAGAGGGATGCATTAGGTGCTTATTTTATTATTTATAATTGCAAGAATGAAAGCGGGGATGTTGTCTCAGGAGTAGGTTCCCAGTCATTGTAGATATCACTGGAGTACACAAAGTACTTCAGTGACCACTAACATTAAAGTGCTTTATGCCAAATGGAGTATGTAAACAGAGCTGAAAGGCAGAGTCTCAGCCTTTGAGACAAAGAACATAATATCAGAATTATCTTACATAATCTCAATTATAAAAATTACTGATAGTCTCATTAGAAGCACCTTGCTTGCAAATTCAGGCATAAAACAGAAAAAAATGTGTGAATAGACAGAAAAATTCAATGTATAAAAGCAATCTCTGATTAATTTGCCTTTTAGAATTTGTAAGTAAATTCAGCTATTTAAACTATGTCTCATGTTATGTTGATTCTCCTCTTTCATAATAAATCCTGCCCCTCAAGGATATCTATATCCAAAGTACCTATCCCGTAATGTAGACTATAATAGCCCTCTGTGTTAAAAGGAACAGGGACAGAAATAGATACTGTATGACTAAATGCTGATTGACAGTTCCATCACACGCTCCACTCTTCTTAAACAAAACTGCAATAAAAAGACTTTATATCATACTACTCAAGAGATAGCAAAATAGTGTAAACAAGTGTAACCCTGTGGAAGAAAAAAATATACTTTCTTATTATCATGACACACTGAAACATTATTTTTCAAATGCATTAGCCAGAGATCAAATTATTCAGTGTCTAATGAGAAAGGAAGTGTTCCTTCTCAATTACCCATTAAAATGCTGTTTCTAACAAAAAAAAAAAAAAAATCACATGGAAGACTGTTACTATGTAAATACCTAAAGGAAAATATTTTCATGGCATGTGGGAAAGAAACAGGAGGAAAACAGTACAGAGACAGTGACTGAAATGTCTGCCAGGTACATATCCAAGACAGCTTAAAAGCCCTTATGAAATGAAACCTAGCTTTTGAAGCTGTCAGAGTTTGCTACCTTGATACATTATTGTACAAGTCTGAAGAATTCCTTGACAGAAGAACTTTTATAAAGAGCAGCTGAGACACTAGGAAAAGCATAGGACCTCTCTCACAAAATAATGGTTTCTAATCACACACAAGATAAAGAAATGTATCATCCCAGTGATTGACGGATACTCATAAGTGCACAGGCAAGACAACTGCAGCCACCACAACAACTGGCTCTCAAGCCTGGCAAAAGACCTATTAACATTTCTGTCAGAAATAATACCACTGACAAATTGGTACCCCAATTCTCTCTCACCCCTGCCCTGTCTGCTTTCTTTATTTCATTGTATTGTGTTAAAACCTAAGAAATAAGTACTAGGTAAAACTTCCAGTTTATTAGAGAGCTTTAAGCAAAGCCTGAAAAGGTCTTAAAATAAAAAATAATTTAAATAATTTAAAAGAAAAAAATTATACTATTTTATTTCTTATTTTTTCATCCATAAGTGGTAACATACTTTTCTTGAGGAGTAAAAGGCTCAAGAACCAATAGAAAAAAACAGATGGGTCATGTAACTGGGAATATTATATGGATGCTTTTTAAAAGCTGAAAAAGATCTTTATCAGCAACACCACAAGGCAATATTTGAGGCCCAGATAAACAGAATGGGAGCCTTTTAATGCAAACAGAATTAAACATGCAAAACTCTTCTTTAGAAAAAGGCAAGAAAATAATTATAACATTTCCTAGAAATGTACATGTAGATAGGTAATGACTGGTCTAATAGGTAAAATAAAATCGTGAAAGGACCATAAATTTTTTTTAAAAAAACATAAAAACATATGGCTTAGTAAATAACTATCGCACAGATTTCAGGATGCTATTGGGTAGAGGGATCATTACATCTCTTTCCATGTTGCAATATCATGGTCCTTAGCAACCAATATTGAAGACAGCTTCACTGGTACAGGAAAATTTTGGTCTGACCAGATGCAACTACTTATGATTATCAGGAACACAAGCTATATAAATCTTTGAAGACACTACCAAAAATCCTAAAGATGGATTAATCCTAGCACATGCTCCTCATTATAGTTACAATAACATAAAAAAATTTTTAAAAGCAATTTTTGCAGCACTTCTATTTCATCTCACTAACATTGTGATTGCCTCTATTTTTACAATTAGACCAAAATGTAAATGTTTAAATCATGATACTTGTCTTGAGAAATGAATTTAACCCAGTAGAAATTGTATTGCCCTCCAGGGAGATGAAAATCAGTGGATAAAGGCTCAGGTCTCTTCTCATTTAAGACTCTAAGCCATGTTTTATAACTAAATTTGTGTTAGTTAGAAATAGTTTACTAAATGTAATAGCTCACGCCTCTAATAACAACTACTTATAAAGCTGTGACAAGTGGAACACAATCTCACCTTTTCCCAATCCATCAAAATTCAGTGGAATTTGAGTTTATGAAAAATTTTTGTTAAAAGTTCAGTACACATGGGGCCTAGACAACACAGGAAGTACTCTACAGTCATCAGGGTGAAAGTGTAAACACATATGGAGCAAAGAGAACCTAATTATCAACTACTGTCAATTGTCCTTCACTATTTTCTCCTATTCTTTGTTGTGTGATTTTCCAAATGGTGTTCTCTTGATCACAGTAGACATCTTATTTCAGAAATACAAGACATGCACTCAGAACCCTAGAGCAGCAAATAAAGTGTAACAATTGAAAAATTAACAGAAAAATCACACTAAACAACCTAACCAAAACAACCTGTGCTTTCACTTATGACGATTCAAGTTTTACCTAGGTGTACTTGAAAACAAAGTTCCTTTGTACAGTTTAATAACCTGACAACATAATCTCACCTAGTCAATCTTAGAGTGCATCATCTTCTTAAGCAATCATGTAATAGAGCTATCACATATGCAGTTTTTCTGAATGCATGATTCAAGTACTCTAAGAATTATATCCAACATCATTATATCCTGCTCACCAAACAGGTCCAAACATGAGCTGCAGACCCTTAGACTTCTGAAATGCATGAATCATGCTGTAGAATAGTTTTCAACTGTACAGCAAAATTATTCAATTTGGCAAGTACCTAACATTGTGCATGCACAGTTGGTATAGTGCATCTGGAACATATCTAATTCTCCCTGTATTTGCATACACCTATTTTAGTGTAGGCAAATTAACACCTTAGATCTTTCTGAGCAATTAGGGTTTCAGAAACATTATTATAGCTTATCCTACAACAGTTGCAGGACAGTTGAAGATGCATAGGTAAACAGGAATCTAACTCTGAACTCCTCAGCATGTAACATGGTTTCAGCAAGATAAAAGGAATATTTACAAAGGAAGTTAAATTATTTTCTTTAAATTAAATTTAACAGAGTTGGATACACAGATGTAAGATCATTCAGCTTCACTTCTTCTTACTTCGTTCATGAAGCCTACATTCAACTAGGACGAAGTTGCTTATTTTGAGCAACCAAATGCACCTTCACTTAATTGAAGGAAACGTGAGAATTTATTCCACATGGAATGGAACTAGATATGCAGTGCATAGGTCACAAGGACTGTTGCCAAGTATGAAAAGTAGCCTAAAGATTAAGTGTGGGTTGAAAAGATGCAAGAATCAACACAAGAAGACCAGTTATAAGTGCAAGAAATCCCTTTAATTCCGGTTTAATCGATACTCAAACTGGAAGTCACCACATGTTTTCTCCAGAGAGGAAAGAATCTGACCAAAGTGGGTATAAACATTATCTTCATACAATAAAATAGCAGAGGACTACATAATCTTACAACAATATTTCAAATTAATTTCTGTGGAAATTGCATAAATCATACTATTAACTCAAGTGTTTATTGCATGTTTGCTGAATATCAATGCATCAAGAAGAACTTCCAATTAAGGTCTAAATCCTAAAATTTCTCCATGAGTTGAATTTGGTTACATATCTCAAACACTTTCAGGAATATAAATACTTTCATCTCGGACAGGCTGACCTGACCCCAACAACCTGTACTATACTGCTGATGCAAAGTATACATAACATATCTTGAGAATGAGGAAAATCATCCAGTGGCCAAGAACCAATTTAGCACTTTTCTTTCCAAAGCAGTTTCAGCTATGAGCATAGTGTTGTAGCTTGTACTAGGTGACTGCTCTGGCAGATGTCTGGTCTAAGGTCAGCACAAAATCTCCTTCTTGAGTTTCATTTTTCACTCTCCGTGTGTAACAAAAGAAGAGCTAGAGTTAGCATTTTAAGGGACTTTTGTAAACATGGTTTTGGAAAGCTGAAAGAAATCATTAGCACTGATTCAGTGCTTCTTAGAACTATTCATATATATACGTATATGTACACACATACACACATACATATATATTTGTTTTCACAATGAGTGCTTTAATCCTCCGTCTTAAAACTAAGCAAAACCCCAAAACGAAAAAAGCCCAGCACTGATGAGCAATCTTGCAATAACGAATCAGTGTGCACACATGAGGGAAAAACAAATGCAGTTGGGAAACAGATTTCGGTGTCAAGTTTCCCCAAGTGTTGTTATAAATATCAGGAAATTAAAAAATGCTCTTAAAATGCATGAACATTATTTAGGTCTTTAATCTGGAAGGGGCATGATTGATTTTGCAGGGTGGAAACTGCCAACTGTACCAGTGCCTGCAGATGGAAGGGGCCGGCACATAGCTGCCAATTTCAGGGAATATATTTCATCTACTCTCTAAAATGGATTGCAAAAGCTTGTTGTCTTCTGCTTGCTCGTCCAGGCTCATGCTGCACTAAACAGTTTAGGGGGAGAATGGCATCAGTCTTTTACTGAAACTGGGGAAGTCAAAAACATGACTATTTTAGACAAACAAAAAATTAAAAAACTAAACCTCCGAGGGCAATGGGGCCACAAGTCAAACAGGAAACAATAGTCAACTCAAATTCAAGAGTCTTACTGTTTACAAAATGGTCATTTTAAACCACAGTGACAGGAAACCTGGCCTTTAAACTTCACTTTTACATCCTTATAAATTATCATACAATGAAGAAAATTTTCTGGAAACACAAATACACTGTGTGAAACACATTCTTGAAGCCCCTCTTACCCTACAAAAACAAGTAAAATATGACAAAGTAGAAGTCATTATTTTTCAAATAATAATGTCATCTTATTTTTCAAATAAGACCATCTTTAAACACAAATGCTCTTAAATCTCAGCTTATTCCCTTTCATAAATGTCTCAGATTAGAGAATCTGATTCCTGACAAAACATTTTGGATGGCATAACTTCACACTATCAGAGCTGATAGAGTTTCCAAGGCTTCTCATAAAGCCATTATGTCAGTTTAAAGAGAATCAGGGGGTTTTTGTTTGTTTTTGTTTTTTGGGGTTTTTTTTTAAGTATCAACCTTACTTGGCTTCCTTTGTCCCTTTAGTTGGGTAGAAATACACATCTCTCTCCAAGTTTTACCTTAGCATTTCTCCTATACTGAAAAAATAATTTCCAGGGGCAAAAGGAAATTAAGCAGCATAAAGCCATCTTTCTAAGCCATTTTCTACAGCTTTGTGCTTTCAAAGATTATATATTCCTCCTCCTTCTATTCTGCACTGGAAACTGTGCTTATGCCAGCACCTTGTTAAACTGATTGCTGAGTCTTTTCCTCTGGAATTAGCACCGCTACAGCAGGTTAGCAACAGAGGCTGTCTCAAATATCTTGTGTTAAGGACAGATCTGAAAAGTTATCTGCACTGTGGAGTAAAGCTGTTTTGCTGGCAGCAAGAATACTAGAATGGATATAAAGTGTCTTGAGGAAAATTGTCTTTAGGACTGCATCCCATTAAAGACATTTGAGTGGTATTTTGTCCCACTGGTTCCAGCAGGGGCAGAACGTTATTCCTGTTTTAGTTCTACTGGTATAACACACATCTACATATGTGACATGAAAAGAACCCATTCTCCCTCTTATAAAGATTATTCTTTTGTACTCTTTCTAATTTAGATCTCATTTGCAGACACTTTTGCCACTACAGAATCAAATTCATTCCCAGTACACAAGACAAAGCAAGGTGCAAGACAAGCCCTTTGCGTTCTTTCTGAAACACTCCTTTCATGCTCACTGCAAGTTTGTGAGATATACTCCAACATCGTTTGTTACATATTTCATACTGCAATGCCATGCTTGATTACATCAATCTATACAAAACAGAAACTGGCAGCCAGTCTCCCAATTTCTGCCAACTGTAAAGGTTAACATGTACGTTGGCATAATGTGGGTGTGTAAATAAGGGAATTTGTGTAGTCCTTTATTTAGCAATGTAAGAAAACATATTTCAGGTCGGAGATGAATAGTTTTCCTTCCCTCCAGGTGTCTATTTTCTATTTTGGAAATTTCAAGGAAGGGATTAAACATGCACAAGCACTACTTAGCAACAAAACACTAAGGAACCATACTGTGTGTACTATAACTTCATTTCATAAGACTATCATCACAAACTGCCAGTATTTCATCACTGCCAAGATGTCTTTGGAGAGAGACAGGAGAAGTCAAGGAAGTGGCTCTCAAGACACACCCAATAAGCTCTCTGCCATCACTCAAGCCTCCCACAAGGCAAGTTCACCATCCCCAAGGATAATTTAAAAATTTACTTCTAGACCAATAACCTTTAAGAAAAAAACCACTCGGACAAGTAGGTTTATAGTTTCAATTTTGCACCTTCAGAAGTTCTTATTGTTCAACAAGCAAAAACATAAATCAGTGACTGTCTTATACAAAAATTGGCTGTCAGTATAAAATGAAGTTATATGGGATTCTGTAACTGTAAAGTAAATGTTTTCTAATCTGATGCTGAAATACAAATTAAATTAATCTAATGGAACTAATATGAATTTTCCTTTGTTATTTTATTCTGGAATGCCAGAAATTAACCAAACCATTTGGCATGAATAAGTAGTTATTTAACAGTACGGATAAAAAGGAATGATTGATATACCTGTGCCCTCTTGTTCACAAGCTTGGTTTGTGTAACAATTTGCGGTGATGACTATTAAACAAAATATTCAAAGAAACATCCACAAATTTTTAAGCAATAGCAGTACCATAATTACCATACTTCTACGTGTACATTACTGACTTCATTTAATTTTAAACTACAGCAATGCATTCCTCTACTAAAGTGTTAGAAGACAAAAGAATTGCAAGTGATATGAAATTCAAACAGTAGTCAGAAGGTATTTGCTTTCAAGAGTCCTAGTCTTCTTAATCTCCAGGATAAGACGTAAAAGTGTGCAGCACTCATTACAGGTGACATGAAAGTGACCAGGCCTTTAAAGATGACTGTGTAATGGCTTAAACATTGAAGGAACACCAGTCCAAAATAAAGCAGTGACTCTATACTCAGCAAAGTACATGCAACAAATGGCAGATCTTACGCCTGCTCACCTCTGTTCAAATACAGAACATTAGAAGTCTTTCCCTATCAAGAATCAAAAACCTGCAGAAACAGAAAATACCAAATTGAAGCTTTGTAGAAAAGTCCTATCTGCATCTATGGCTCTGCCTTTAACAAACAGAACAAAGCAAAAACAAGTTTTCTATTTGATAAGCAGTTAATCTGTTGACATTATTTTTGTGCTGTTTTGCTGTCGTGATGTGTAACTTAAATGTCAAAAACTGAAAAGTATATGTTCTTAAAGAAAATGAGAAGAGCACAAAAAACCCTATATCACTTTAAAATGGATAACCTGTGGCTGCATTTCTCTAATAGCAGTGATGCAAGCCACACACCTACCCTTACAAAGTGTAATGTATTTGATCTTGACATCCCTGCAACTGTCTTTAGACAAAACAGGGTAAAATTTGTAAAATGCAACTATAGAATCCTAGAAGTAAAGCAACAGTAAATGTGGAAGACTTCCACTTGAAAATTATTACGAAGTATTCTCCAAACAAAATGGCCAGTTGGAGATTTTGAAAGGAAAGCATAAATTGTATGGTTTACGTATGTTGCTGCAAGAGCATAGATCACTTTTCCTATATGCTGAAGTGCAATGCCAAAAAAAAAGATTTTCTGGGGTGAATAATAAAAGCAAAAATTAAGTTTCAATAGGAAGAATTGTAATCAGAAAAAAAAAAAAAAAGAAAAGATTTGCCATGAATTCCTAGAACTACTTATTGAAGACGCTTGTAAGTCCAAACAACAATGTTCCAGTATGCCCACAATGGGCCAGGGCAGAGAAACATTTAGATTGAAGGTTCTAGTGATAAGAAAACATGAGAAAATGCCACCATCTGATCAACACTTAATTAATTTCCGTAAATATGAAGCTATTTTAGTATGTCAAAATATGAATATACTGTAATTATTTTTCTTCTTCAGGGGAAGACTAATTTCTTGAGCAGAAATTATGCTCATCTTTACATATATTACTGTAAAATTAACAACAAAAACCTAAATCAGAGATTAAGCAAGCATGCGTTAAACAGATTCTTAAAAACATATAAGAATTATTATATTTTCAGTTGCAAATATAAACAGATAGGTTAAACTTTTTTATGCTAGCAAAGTCAGTTAACTAAATGGCATTTGTAAAGACCAGCTCAGAAACTGCAAGTACTGCAACTGTATATTTGCACAGTGCATACCAGAGTGGACCCTAACATCACCTGCAGCCTCTAAACACTACTGTACTGTTGCTCTTAATAATAATAACAACAACAGTCATCTTATTGGATACAGCAGTTCCTATTTTTGTATTCACAGTAAAGCTTTCAAAATTTTCAAGGCACTTTCAGAGGTACCTTTTCTTAAAGATGAAAAAAAATCCCAAGTGTTTAACTACAATCACTATTGGGAAAATACATTAGTAATGTACACTTTAAAGCACTTCTGAAAAGCTACACTCCTAATACCAGGTAAATGATATATGTTTTAGAAACACTTATGAATGCCTATTCACTTATTAGTCTGGCATGGCCTCAAAACAGTATTGGCTAAACAATAGTGCTTCCATCATGGTTTTGTATATGGTCAATGAAGTAAACAATATGCATTTTTTTAAAATGCTTGAATGCATGCTTACACAGCAGTTTATTCAAATCCATTATGGACATCCAAGTAAATAAATGTTCTAAAGTCCATAACTATATACTCCATAAATACAGAGCTGCTAGTTTCTACAGAGTAAATAATAAGTACAATAACAATACCACATGCACAGGGGTTTATCCAACAATCTACTTTGCCATAAAATAGATTTCACAACTTCTTGCTGGCATTTCCCCCCACTCCCATCATTTCTTTCTTTTGTTTTTAAAGAAAGGTGCTAAAGGGGAGAACATTACCTCTCAAGAAGCTGTTACTTTTTGAGAATACACAACCATTATGGGAAATAATAATATGGAAGGGATTTTTTTTCTTGAGAGGCCCTGTAAAACTATAGGGCCTTTTTCATTCTCACTACCTTACTTTGATCACCAGCTGATTTACATGCGTTCTGCAGTTTGGAGCCACAGTTTTACATCAATGGCATTTGTTGCTCTGAGTAATTGCTCAGCAAACATTCAGGAAGGGTTTTGTATGTGAGTACAAATACCAAAGGAGGGCAAGTTCTTTAATAATCTGATGCACACTTATATGTGGGTGAGAGCTTGCTTTTTCCAGCCATCCTGAAAGCTCTTTACCCTTTTTTCTCATTTCATTCATTTTGTAAGAAGTCAGGAGCCATTAAAGGAACATGAAAAACTGATTTTGGCTGCAGGAAAATCTATGCCACAGTGGCAAAAAAATCCCAACTAATTTTTCACAGGCCTTGGAGTGAATAAAAGATATGAATAGAGAGGAACAAAAAAGAGGTAGAGAGCCTAATCAAAATGGTTTCTTCAGCAGAAACCCAAAATTTAGCAATTTAGATCTTCTTGAGAGTACAAGGATACCCCATAGATATTTAAGACAGGCTTTAAATAGTCAAAATAGATGAAGTAAGGGGTTTGACTTTTAGATGTGCCTTCCACACGGACCACTAAAATGATGATTTTCCAGTGTCCAAGGCAGACTAAGTTTGAAAGGACACAAAAATGTCTTAATTTCTCAGAGATGACAGAGGATTCCATATTCCATGCAGCATGTAAATTTGTAGCAGTCTGATGATATATGTACATGACACCCTTGCAAGTACTGAAATTAAATTAAAAATAATGAACTACTTAAAGTCTATTCATGGATATTCCTGACAGAATCTACGTGGGCTTGGGAGAAAGGAAAATTTGCTAAATTCATAATTCACTTAGGAACAGTTTGCTCAGTGTATGACCCATTTAAATGTTTTAAAATGTATGGGTTTTTCTACCAGTTTTACTTTTTTAGTCTTCAACAAACCATTTAAATCACTTTTTAAAGGTCCAGCAAAAGATCTAAATGAATATGGATGTGACACCCTTGATTTCAGGAAGGCCATATATTCAGCAGTGACCAAAAGCCTAAGTCTAATGACTTCAGTCTAGTTTCAGGGATGCTAAGGTAGGAATGATTACAGACCAATTGGTTTTATGATGACCATTGTACTTCATCAGTTGCATAGCATCTATTTTTGATGCACTGTTGGGAAATACAGCGCAAAACCTGCTTTGTTGACATTAGATTTGTTCCTATAATCCACATTCTATAAATATGGGAGAAGGATATTTAAAAGTGTTAGAAGCAACCAAACAATATTCTAGGAAGTTTTCAGAACTAAAATAAAACATTAAATCAGTTCATAAATTTATCTTCAATACAGCAAGAAATTAGTATGTTTTTATTTTAATTTAATTTATTTAATTTATTTTAATTACATTATTTTTCCCATTTAATTTATCTGATTTCTTTTAGGGGATCTTATCAATGTATATAAATACCTTATTGAAAATTGCAAAGCAGACAGAACCATGCTCTTTTCAATGCACACTGTGACAAGAGAAGAAGCAATGAGCACAAACTGAAGCACAGAAGTGTCCCTCTGAAGATTGGGGAACACTGTTTTACTATGAGGATGACTGAGGTTGCCCAGGCAAGTTGTAAACTCTTCCTCCTTTGAGATATCCAAAAGATGGGGGGACACGGTCCTGGGCAACCAGCTTTAGGTGGCCCTGCTCGAGCTGGGTTGGACTAGATGACCTCCAGTGGTTCCTTCCAGTCTACACCATCCTGAGATTCTGTAAAAGCTATTTGTTGCAATTGATTTATTTTAAAATTATTGTTTAAAATTATTGTTTAGTCTTATCTCAAAGTTACATAATTTTTGTATAAATTGGGTGTCTCATAACTTTTTATGAATAATATTTTCATCTACAAAGAAATAAATTACTTTCTCACTTTGGTTTTTTTTTTCAATAATTTAAAGAGTCAACCTGAATGGCACTGAATTCCCCATTGCTGAAAAAATCTACTAGGTTACTTTTCTGTTGTTTTTATAAGTTCTGAAACTTTCTTTTGATTTTAGTAACTGTATCAGACAGTGAATGACTAAGATTTACTATACAAACCCGAAGAGAGATTCTTCATCTTAGATTTTATTAAATAGGAACATTTGTAGTATTTCATTCAGATCAGTGCAAAATTTTCTAATACAAAAATGAATCAGGAATAGTTAATTTTGAATAAACTTATTCCTATACCAAGAAAACTAAATTCTGATTTGATTCCAAAGAAGATAGCACATATTTGGCTTTTACAAAATCTGAATTGGTGTTTAATTTTACACAATGGCTCATATGTTTTGTCTTACTGATGTTTTCACAAGTCTTTTGGTTCCATGAAACCACTAAGCCACACAGTGGGGTTTTTTAAAGTAGTTGTGTTATCTAATATCATGAGAGAAGTAATGTTATAGCTATGTTTTGATCTATTATAAAACTGGAAGTGTAATCACTACATGCTGCTCTGTGTGCTGTATAAGCAGAGCTGCTTACTACTCGTTGAATCATAGACTAGAATCATAGAATATCTTGAGTTGGAACGGACCCACAAGGATCATCAAAGTCCAACTCCTGGCCCAGCACAGGACAGCCCCAAGAATCAAAACACACGCATGAGAGCATTGTCCAAAACCTTCTTGCTGGCCAGCTTGGTTAACCTTTTCCAGTGAGCTGGTAGCCACACATTTTTTCTGCTTTGCTTTAAGGATTACATAATTAGAAAGTTAGCTAGAGATGAAAAATGAACATGTAATTTTTTGTGATCTCAACCTAATAGATATTATGTTCACCGTGACGAAAATTATTTACAGACAATGTTCTTATCTCATTAGTTTGAGACGAGATGAGAAATATTTCATTACTTGTCTTGCTGGAACTGGTTATGCCTACTCTCAACACAAGTTTAACATTCAGCAGAGAAAAGTCTGTTTACTTTGTAGTAATGATGTCATCACAGGAGGCCCCTCAAATATTTTGTCTATTTCCCACTGGAAAACAAAAACAAAATTTTCTTCGAAGAATAACCAGAGTCCCTCTAAAAAATCTGACAACCATTTCCTTCCTGAGAATACTGTCTCTAGGTTCTCTCAGGAGGGAACAGACCCTTCCACAACCATTTTTCATATCTTCTTATCAAAAGATACTGTAATAAAAAGTTAATCAGATACAGATTAAGCACCCTTTTGAGTCATCTGTGCTGCATGCAGGCATAATGAGCAAGTTAATGAAAATGAACTAGTTGGGTTTGAATAAAATACATTAGTCTTAAAAAATACTGGGGATTTTCTTCACTTCTATTTTTCAAAATTGCTAATAACACATGCACTTTTGAAATCAACATTTTCAATTGCTCATACCTAGAAAAAAGTAGGCTGGTCTTTGTATTGAATACTGTATTCTGTACTTTTTCAACCATGTTTCATAAAAGGATATCCAAGGGATAGGATTTAATGCAATTTGTGATGATTATTTTACTGGTGGCGTTCAAAAACACTGCTGTTGTCAGATGAACTGAAGTCTGCCTTCACCACCCTCACCCCTGGTGTAGAACTAGGAATCCAGAAATTACTTCTCTTTTAATAATAACAGTAAGAGGCAAGTTAAGTCATTTAATAATATTTTAAAATGTTTTTCTATAATCCATCTTGACTATTTATTCACTTGTTTTTCCACCAGCTTTTTTTTCTGTCTGTTTTCTTGTCATATGAGAGCTTATTAGTGGTTCGGGAACCGTATTTTAAGGATAGTGGGAACACTTCCACTACCATGCAGTCATGTTCAAGATCTTACTAAGTATTAATATTTTTTATTTATTTATTAACTATTTTTAAACTCCTGAAGTGCTTATCCAAACAGATTTTTAAGTAAAGTCATGTAGCATCCCTACTGGTTTAAAAATGATGTAAGGTAAAAGATGTCAAGTAAAAAACGTGAGAAACTACTGGGTGAACATGTTTCTTTAAGGCATATCATATATTACTGAAGTTAGCAAACTATTAGCAGTAAACTGTGCTATTACAGCTTTAATAGGTGGTTACAAAACCACAGCAGAGGAAGGTATGCTGAGACATGAAAGTTCAAAAGATCAAAAGATAAGCAGAATGTTAATGATAGCTGAAATGAGATCCTCTGAGAAGTGAATCTTGTGCCATAATAAGAAAGTAAACCTATATGATTTGAGATCAACTTTAATATAGGATTAGATCCAAGATATACAATCTGTAAAATGCAAACAGCAAATGAAGGAGTCTTCCTCAGATCTGGCTGCTGATGTGAGAGTTATATTACAGAATAACTCCTATTCCTCCATAGACTTCCTCCCACTATTAGAGGAAGACAAAATAAGCGTAATAAAGAGTATTTTCTGTTGTGGCATAGAACTTTGACTGCTCTGGATATCTATCTTTTCTCCCTCAGCTTTTAGTGAACAGCCAAAAATACACAAATTTTTTTATTCGTGTCTTCTTTTAGAAGAGGCCACCACAGGTACTATCACAAACACTTTAGGTAAGATTCTAATTTTATCTATTAAATTAATACCATATAAGAGGCTGAATGACCAAAACAAACAAACAAACAAACAACAAAAAAAATTAAACCCAAAACAAAACAATCAACCAAACCCTGAGTCTGAGTCTGAGCATTTGTTTTTCAGATGTCATTTACCACACTGCTGCTTTTTGGACATTTCTTTAGTAATTCCAGCATTACACTTCCAGCTGCTTTGCTCAAATTTTAAGGTGTTCAAAAAGCAGAGCAAGGGACTGCATTATTCTGTTTTGAAGACACGGTGTATCTGAAGAACCTCTGATGTAGATTGGCTGTAGACATGACTGATCCAATTTTGTGCCATAAATCCAGTGCACATCGGACTTGCTGTGCGTACACGTGCTGTCTCTGACTTCACAGAAAAGAGAAACACTGCTTTTGAAAGGTAAAATGATGGCCTGTATGTTAGTCTGAGAAACTGAGATCCTAATTTGGTGTACACAAACATATTGATAAGGATGCAAAACTAAAAGCTAGAAAAGACTCTTTAGAACTCAATACCTCAGAATACCAAGCTGTTAATGAAAAGACAAAGTTAACTGAAACTGGGTTTTGGTCTTACTAGTTCAAAAATGTGATCACATTCAGATTATTCAACTAAGTAGTCAAAATTCCCTATCCAGCAACAGAACAATTTAGAAATCAAAGTAAGTCCCGTATGTTAAAAAAAATTATTTCATCTTTAGAATGTGCAGCAATGCAATTGAGCTTATTTTTCCATTTCAGAATATGGAAGGGCTTGAAGTGTTCAAAAGTTGTAAGGCAGAGTTTTGTATATATCTAGACTTCTGTTTATTCTTCCTTTTAAACCCTTTCCAAAAACTCACTCTTTCAACATGTTTATTTTTCTTCCATTGTTTTACTGTATAGACAGATATTCTTCCTTGGTCCTTTTCTCTGCCTTCCCCAAGTGAAGAAGCATTAATAGAAAGAAAGGCAAAAAGGGGAAGTATTAACAGCGGCCGACTTTGCCCTAGTCTTGGCCTTTACATAGAATTAGCACAACATATGGCCTCAGATAAGAGCAATACGTTTGACCAGGGTCTTACTGACAATGCTACCTCTAGGTATGCCAGTGAGTGGACTTAACAAACCTGAGAGCCTGACTGGATTTGTGATTTGGTCCTTAAAGCATGAGAGCCTTTAACCTTTCAAATTCTTTAGGCATCCTTGTGAACACTATAACAGCAACAGACTTTAGGAGGGTAGGCACACAAAAGGGAAACCAACTTAATTTAGAAGCTGCTTGTTGAAATGAGGAAAAAATTGCCAAAGATTCACTTGGAAGAAAGGAACAGGTCATAGTTGCACTCATTTGCTAAGATATGCACTATCACACAAAATACAACATGGAAATCTGTTAGACATGTAAGAGGTAATTCATGAAACATTGGATGAAATCTCTAACTCACACAAGTAGGCAAAGAATTCACCCTAAGATACACCCGCTCTCCTCCTCTTTCCTAGATGTTTGACAGCTACCCCTCCTCTGAGATAGCTGTCAATCACAGTCAGCAAAAGGGAACATATGCTGCTCTCAGCAACCTCAAATCACAGCCTGGCATCTTAGAGCAAGCCCAGTCTCAAAAGGTGTTCAAATTAAGGTGCTGTATAGTAAACTGGGGCAGCTGGGGCATAGACATGTATTCTTTTTTGTCTTCTGTTACAAAGATGATAACCTTGGCTAGAGGAATGAGTTAATAATAGAAAAAAATGGTACAGAAAAACTCAGCAAATATCAGGCACCTTAGGCCCACTTTAGGGTATTTTTTCACAGTGGTTCACAGACTATTTAAATTTTTAGAAGAATGTGTTTTTAATCAATGGAAATACAACTCCTATGTAAGCATGCAAATAGATACAGTATTGCCAAATAGAGTGCTAGCATTCTGAAACCTTCAGACTTTGCTATTGTTATCACTCAGCAGCTGCTGCATTTGGTCTGATCTGTTCATAAAACCTTCCTAAAACATCTTGTTGATTTTTTCTCCTTGATGAGATGCCCTTTTCTTCCACCTGTAGTCTTCACAATTAAAACTACTTGAGGTCCTTATATTTAATATGAAGAGTCATGAACATCTCACCTTTCGTCTAGGAATGTACACGTGGGCAGATGTTTTCTGTAGTGTTCCTCAAATAAATTTCTCACAACTTTCCATGACATGGAAAGAACTACAAAGAAAATCTTAATATTTACTTACACAAAGTACTGCTAGATCTAAGGAAAATCCTTCACTAGAGCAGCAATAAACAAAATAAAATACCATGTATTTCCTCCCTTTCCTCTTTCCTGACAAATGTACAGAAAGAAGTAAAGTGAAATCTAATTTGTCCTTTCTATAATGATGAATTGATTGAATACTGATAAAACTTCCTAAAGGATAAAACCGTTCCTATTTGCATGCTGATTAGACTGATGTAGTTATATTGACAGTATACGTATATATTAACACACAAACTTCCATCATTTCTATTAATTCAATGTGGAACATATATATTTAACAGAGACTCAAATTTCATGTTTATAACTTGACAAATTAGTTTAGTGCTGCTGTGGAGATAGAATCAAATGCTGTGTTTACACTATGTTGCCTCTTCAACTATGACTATATAAAAACAGCATTTACTAAAGGAAATGGAAATTCACTTTAGACATGAACGCTCTGCTCAAGTAAAAGTTCTGGAATTTAAGAAGCACTTAGTTACTGCATTAGGCCATTTAGGATGTTTCAGCATCTCAATTGACTGTAATACCAATCTGCTCAAGTGCCCTGTTAATGACCTTCAATCTCACAGCAAGCTCAGGAATTCAGTGTTTATACTTTTCTTTTTTTTTAACTATACCATTTACAGGCTGAAGGACAGATCCTTCTTTCTCTCACTACTGTGGCAGAAAGATGTAAACTGTTATCATTTCAAACAAAAAAACCCCTAAGCTTTGTGCCTCTAATGAAAATTATCATTGGCAAAAGTTAGGAAAAGGGAACCACTTTAAATTACAGGGTGTTAAATATTAAGAAACAGAGACTTTTAAATGTTCTCTCTAAATAAAAAAAAAAAAGAATTATACATTAACTCCCATGTTGCACAATGAAGCATTCCTAGTTTTGTGTTATTGTTCTAATTAAATACCTATAACACAGTAATATGTATCTAGACTGAAAAGCACCACTACCATTTCCCAAAACACTCTCCAGAATTTTATAATAACTAGTAAGAAATGTAATATATATAGGGAGAGAGGACTGGATCTTTGTCACTGAAATAGTTTCACTGCTGTGAAGCAATGAAGTATTAGTCATTTTCACAAACTTAATATACGATACAGAATATCTGCTACGTTAAATATGAATCATCTCTCCTGCTATGGCTTCACTTCATCAACTGGACTAAGAGCATGAGAAAACTTCCTTGAGTGATGTCACTAGCACTTGTCTACATTGTTTACATTTTATTGTCACAGACTAGTAAAAATCTCCATGGCAGTATTTTGGAAAATACTAAAACCAAATTCCTTTTTTTTTTCTTTTTTTCATTTTTCTTCAAGACTACTTACAAGTTTTGCATTATTTTGCCAACAAAAATCAACACATATCTGTTTTCTAAATTATCATGACAAAATTCTAAATTATCATGAAAAAAATTGAGAAAAGATATCTTGTGATGCTCTCAAACAGTTCTAAATACTGAACACTAATTATGGAGAGCAATAAAGAATTTAGAAAGTAATTGCTTATTCTCTCCCTCCAGTAGAAATTCAAGAATGTAAACTCTTGGTTTGCCTTTAGAATTTTGGGTTTGCATATCGGAAAGTAATCAAAACACAAATTCCTCTAGGATATCCATTCTTTAAAACCTCAGTAGACTACTGGAACAGTACCTGTACTAGGATAACAGCTATCCACAGTATTTCACATGCAATTATGGACAGATTAGAGCCTTTAGCATGCTGCTACGTGACAATCAGAAATACGTAAGCATACAATTAGAACCTTAAATTATGGCCGTTAAATGAACATTGTTCAGTTTAATTTTCATCTAATTCACAGCATAGATATGTCAGCCTATATGTCTAGTTGAATGCTTGGTCCCTTAATAATGCTACATAGCAAAGATCATCACTGAAGTTATTGGGAATTAGATAGCTACAGCAGCTCTGTACACTCCTGATTCTACAATCTGACTGAAATGCAAATTTTTGTGTTATCAGGAAGAACACATAGAAAGACTTAGTTAATACTAGCTAGCCTTTAAAACACTCCAGTTAAATAATTTTTCATTTTTTAAAATTATTTTTCAGGAAAATATTATTTTCTTTTTTTTTTTTTTAATATTTAATGCACATTTCTTGAAATTTACTGTGAAGTATATATAAAATGTCATTACCTCTTAATTCCCAGTTAGTTCATTGAGCTGTAGTCCTCATTTTTAGTCCATTAGCAGACTCCTTAGGAATATTCTTGTATAGGTTCTCTATGTCATATTTTTTCCTATCTTTGTGGAACTATGTTTCCAAAGTGTAGTGAATTGTTAAATTAGTTACCTTTGACCACAACGGATACAAAGGTCTGAAGGAAAGATAAGAAAATAAACCCTCTGCACTTAAGACATCTAAGCACTGCTTTTACAAAGGGAAATTTCATTTCATTAAACATGAAGCACCTGACCAGATTCAGTCACCTTGTCTTTAGCATTATGGTCACAGCTACAAATATGTGATTCCATTTCAGGCTCAAAACACAGTGAGAAAAATGGACTTACAATTCAATTAAAATAGAAGCATTTAGCAAACCCCTACAAAATTAGAAATATCTATAGAAAGAAATTTTCAAGTATGAAATCCGTAGACATTTTTGAGAGTGCTGCACAAAGGGTGCCATTTTCTGGGCATGGAGAAGGTTAAACCAGGTTTACAAAGGCCTAGGACGCCAGCTGTATACTCTGGAGCACCATCTACTGACATCAAGTATTTTTCTATTTACAGAAATGGCACTCAAGGGTGTATCCAGTTGAATCTTTTAAAGAGCACTGAAGAAACAGACAGAACTGGTAGATTTGCTTGTGCAATCTCTTGGCAATCAAGCCTACTGTGATGCAACAGCACCAACGAAGTGTTGTGCTCTAACCATTACACTCTCAGATTCATCAGCTGAGAGCCTTCTCTAGAAGGATTGGGATTGATGGGATTTTTTTTTTAAGTAATAATCTATCCCCCTAATTTTTTATGTGTTGAGAAAGACCAGTTTGGAGGGGGCATATGTTATAATGGATTGTTTGAAATTTTTGAAAATAGACACAAGAACAATTTATTGTTCATTTGAAATTTAGAATTTTCACTTAAAACACAACCAAACCTACAGTAGTAATATAAACTGTTTTTTTCTATTAAAAAATTAGAGAAAAGGGCATAAACAAAGTGGAGCTTAGTCAAATGTTAGTTTTTAAATTTATTCAGTGTAGCATTCTTACTAAGTCTGTTATAAGAGCAGAAACATCATTTAACACAATTTTCTACAGTTTTAAATGGAACAGCAATTCTCAGACTTCTAGGAGTTTTGAACCTCAGGTGTGTTTAACTTCTGGTATCTTACAGCACTGCTATGAAAACTTCCATAACCAAAAGGCAGAGAAACATTTAGTGGAAACATTGTTCTGATACATGACATCTTCAGATTTGTTCTGTCAAGTCTCTTCTTTCTTTATCAGTAAATAGTGAGACAAACTGACCTCAAAGCTGGCTCACAAGCCTAGATGGTCACTTACTTGCAAAAAAGGCTATGGAGAAAAAAGGCATAAAACTCAGAAATGTAGATTCAAGTGCGTTTCTTGTCCAGATTTGGAGTTGAGATATGACTACAGAAAACACCAGGTATTTGTCACTGTTGCTGACAAATTGTAAACATTTTTACCTTACAATTCAGAAGGCAGATATTTTGCATTAAAGCTGTAATTTTAAAATGCCTGTGATTATTTCTTTTCTGTAAAGGGGGAGAAGTTTGCTTTCTCAGCTCTTTAGCTCTACAGTAACAGCCCCAAAATTCTCATTCCCTCATTTTAAGATGTCAGCCTTAATATTTCAAGACTCCTGTGAAAAAACAGGATTTCTTCCTTAGAATAAATCTTCAGCATTGCATGAGCTAAAGCCCTGAGCCTCATACTGCTGGAAAACACCCTGTCATTTGTGGACAGAGCACGTCACAAGGAGGCCTTTAAACCTGAGTTACTCAACTGGACATCCTTTCCCCAAATCCTAAAAGCCTTTAGGTTTAGGCATTTCTGGTGCTTTTGTTAGCTGGTTTATGTTGGCGGTTTTGGTTTTAGTTCTTTCTGCTCACTGAAAGAGGCCCACCCTCTATCCTCCCAGCTCTTCCTGCAGTGCTAAAGTTGGCATCAGGGACACAATAAGCATATGCAACCCAGATTGCACACTGGCTTGGGAAACCACCACAGTAGTCTGTCTTCATTTGTAAACCAAAGAACTGAACTGTGGTTTGGAAGTTTTAGGGATGCATGTGATGTGGCAGGAAGTATTTCTGGCCAGTAGGATATAGAGCTCTTTTAAGGCAATTCGTTGGAATTTTTCACAAGAATGTCTATCTTATATTTGCTCTCTGTGTCATCATTTCATTCTTCAAGTTTGTTTCAACATGATATTAATTTATCATTTCATGTCTTGTGTTTCCATAACATTTACAAAACTATTATCCACTGAAAACAGAGACTTCACACAGGCCAACTCATCATGCAAGTAACTGAATTTCTGACCTATTTCTCCTCGTAGACTATTTAGAGCATGACTAACCTTAAATCCTATTACACTCATCTAGTAAGCTCATAATTTCTGAAAAGACGACTAACACTTGGTGGAATTTCAGAAAGTGCTTGATTGTTTAACTGAACTGACACATCTATACAGTTTTTTTACACTCATTTTAAATGACTATTTCAATTGCAAGCAATTTTAGTATTGTCACTCAAGTATGAAGACTGGGATTCTTTGCTGTGTTCTATGTACATATCTAAGTGGCTACTTGAAACAAATTTTTTCACAGACAAGTAATTTCTCCTTCAAACAAGCAAATAAAAACTGAGTTGAGAATGCAAATATAAACTGACACCTCACTCTTTTACATAATCAAAATAGAAAATTTAATTATAAGTGAACTTCAGCATGGTTTTTGCAAGCAATTGATAAGTTGCTGCAGTTTCTAGAACAAGAGAAAATATTGTAAGAGAGTGGAAGTATTTAAGTGTTACTCCAAATAAAGCACTTATGATGCTCAGAGCAAACTACAAACTATTCTCTTTTAAAAAGAAATATATGTAAGATGTGTACTAGCATCCCCCTGGCTTTAGAAAAATAAACACATCCTCCACAATGAATTAAAATTATAATGCATAAAGTATCCACCTAAAATAAAATTACCCTACAAGGTACTCTCAATGAACAGAATATTTTTCCTCAGTATGACACATCACAATAAAAATAGAACCATAAAACAAAACCTATACACGAGCATAATGAGCTCACAAGATCTGGCTTTTTATATATGGTGATGACAGGAAATACTGTGTTACAGGGTTTTTTCCCAAAAATGTATCTTCTGAAAAAAAAATCTTTAAAGTATATATTTCCCATGGATGTTCATTACAATTATTCAGCTGCACATATTGAAAAATATTTGCTTGTCACAGTCACTTCCCTCCCCAAAACATCCAAATGGTTTTTGAAAAATTTATTTGAATATGAATTTTAAAAACTATGTATTTTAAGAAAAACTCCAGGCATGGAGTTTTACACCTTGACTATAAATGATAAGTCAAAGTGTAAAAGTTTATTGTATTTCAAACCAGAAGTCTTTTTTTCAAATTTTCAAGTTGCCAGACTGGAGAAATCATTAATTTATAAGTGTTTAAAAAATGCTTACAAATGCGCTGGTCCTGAAATAAGAGTCCAAGTCTCCATCAATTTCAATTGGTACAGCTTCCTCCCACTTGGAGGAATTTTATCAGACATTTATCAGTTCAGAATTGATATCACTGCTGAACTACAAAGCAAAAGGGAAAGCATCTCTTCCTGCTGTGGAATAAAGTCTTTCATTTTGGTAATACTGTAAGCACACCAAAACATACCTTCTGGAAATCTTAATAAACACAGTTCTTTTTCAACAAACACTTTTTCTTTCTTTGTGAAAGGAAAAATTAATCACATTAACTACTGAATAAAATGAATCTGAATTTTGACTGATAAAGAGAAAATCAATTATTTGCAAATTTTTAATATGAATTAAAAAAAATGTGCATCTACCAAACTACATTTGGTTTTCATCCATTATTTTCATTTGTCACATTCTTCACATTCTTATGGCCCTATTTTTTTGCTTTTCTGTCCCCAGTATTCCTTTCTAAATTCCAACATGTTAATTATTTCACTTGAGATTTCCCTGGTGATTCACAGTAAAAAACTTTGCACCCATAAAAATAGCCATGACATTTCTTTATTTTCTTTTTTTTATTTTTTTAATAAACTAGTTTTAATATTATGTGACAAGTATACTGCTCTTGTGGGAGCTGTATGAAAGGTAAACCAAACGGTGCTGAAATAAATGATCAAACATCATCCCTATCCAAAAAATAATAATTTATCTTAGCTTTGAATAAAAAGAGTTCTGATACTCATCACATATATGTGCTAGGTGCCCATTTTAAGCCATTTGATGCATTTTCACTACCAAGTCTTTGATGAAACACGGGAAAGCACTATACTCTCCAGCAATTTATTTCACATGTCACAGAAGTTTAGAGAAGACTTGAAGTTTCTACATTTTGTACTTCTGGAATCTTAAAGTACTACTGTGAGTTGCACTGGTAATGGTTCATCCAGTGTTTCCTCTGCCCACTAATGAAAAATACACATCATCTCTGCATGTTTCAGAAACTGCTACCTGTACCATGAAATAAGTACATCCTTGACTGCCATGGGAGCAAGACGACTTCTCATGCTTCTGTTACAGAGGCTGGTAACATATCCAGAATCACAAACCCAGAAGAAACTAGCAGGAACAAAGCTTCAAGTCACTTATGTACTTTTGAAAGTTGCAAATATGCTTTTTGGGGTGAGAAGTGAAATCTTTTCACTACTCACTCACCTTTCCAAACTCCATTTTGACATCCGTAGTACAACTCCTTTTGTAATTGTTGCCCTGTGTTGGTCATTTAACTTTTCTAGCGATGTTGATTAAATTTCAGGATAAAAGGTGATAAATCGTACATGTGTAAAGAAGCATGCAAAATAGCTTCCAAATAAAGTGTTATTCTGTAGAAGCTAAAATTACTTTCCTAGTTTCCAAGTATAATTACTTTTGTTATATCAATAGGTTGCCAAAGCACAAGTCTTGATTTTTTTGAAAATTTATTCTGTCATCCTGGTCAGTCTCTCTGAAAAGCACTTGCTATATGTTGCTGCATCTGTCATACTTACATTCATTTCTCACTGGGACACCATCTGAAAAGCACTTATGGCTCAGAACAACATCGACCTAAAACAAATTTCATTGTGAAAGAACCAATCAGAATTCAAATCAACTCACTGAAAAAACAATCAATTTGTTGATCTCTGCAAATGTGGGGATACAGGGACATTAAACGTGTTGATAATTTAAATCTGTGCAGATTGTACATGCCAGAGTGGCAACCAAGTGAACCACTTTAGGTCTGTTTTTATTTTCTGCATATCTATCCTCATTAAGGGTCTTTACCTGACCCCAACGTAAATTAACCTATCCCCAGAACACCCACCCCCAATACATCTGTCTCAAAAATTAATAAGAATATTGCCACAAGACTCTTCTAACACCCTGTTGGGGTGTGCTTGGCCTGCTTACTTACTTCAGTGCTTGTTATCAAGTCTGTCTTCACTAATCAGAGTGGTAAGTCTGTCCTTCAGCACAGCTATTAGGAGTTTTACCTTTCCAGAATCCTAGGAAAATAATGAATCCAAAGCTAGTATGCAGTACTTCTGTTTTCCAGGGTCAGCATTCTCATAGGTCTGAAAAAACACTTGCCAGTTGCTTGGGGTCAACAGTTCAGTCTCGCTCATCCATTCTGCAGTAAGCTGTGAGCCTGCAAGAGCAGAAGTGGGCCCTGTGCTGTCAGCATCTTTTTTGCAGAGCTGCTGCTTACCAGGTTGAGCTTCTCCTTTCATATGCCAGTCATCACAGATTAAGTGTGGAGAACTACTGTGTCTCACTGTAACTTATCTAGGGAAGAAACTGCTTACTGGAATCTATAGCCTTACTACAAGTTATCTGAAATCTCATCCACTATTAGAATCATTCATAAACAGTGTTTTATAACCAATTGCCCGAGATAAAAAGAAACTCAAGACCATGTTTACTACATGTGCTATATACACCTGATTCTTTAACTTGGCCAATTATTACATGAACAGGATGAGTAGCTGAAATTAGGTCTGCCTAGGCTGACAAAGAAAACTTTGTTGATTATGCAGTAGAGGATCAGAGGAGAAAAAAGACCTCAGGGAAAAGAATTTAGGTATTCTGAGAAACAGAAGTATCTGGAAAAGACTAGTATATAAATTTTTGTGGATTTAGCCTGGCTAAACAAACCCACACTGCCTAAGGCATAGCCCCCAACCAGAACTTGAGTGAACGTAGGCTCAACACTGTTCATAATCCCACTGGGATCTCTGAATGAAAGCACAAGGCTTTTCTTCATTTATAGTCAAATAATTCAAACATAAATGCCTTGATGAAGAGCCGTCTGTAATCAACTGAAAGTTAGAAAGATAACTCCCAGCCATTGTGCTGTATTTCCACAAGCATTTCCAAACATAGATGAGGCATACAGTTTCATTGATCACCCATATTTGCAGTTTTCGTTATTGCTGAAACTCACGGAGGTTTGGGACTCTGGTCATTGGGTTTCTTGCAGGCACATATGCTTATGTATACCCACACAAACCTGTAACAAGCTCAGCTTCACAAATCAATCATACTTCACTTAAGTGAGGTATTGCTACCACACAACCGCTGGCGGGTACTGAAGCCACTCTTACCCAGTACAGTACAGCAGCTGTTATTTCTGCTGCATGACCTCTTTCTACCAGCTTTCAGTCACCCAGACAACAATTTTTCTCTCTTGAAACTCCTCAGCTTGTCAGGAGGACTACACAAGTCATCATCAGTTGTCAGCAACCTACAGAGGAACAATTCCCTGAGACTGCAGGTCCATGTGCTTTGCTTTCATCTTTCTCTGGAGTTCAGCTGCTTCCGATAATTAGCCAACAGAACCACAGAGTGCAGCCTAACAAAGCAGTTAAGACAATTCAAAGGCCAACTGACACACTAAGAGGAAGGCTAGCCATGCACTCCCACCTCTCCCCTACCACCATCTGACCCCTTGGCAAGTAGGTTAGAAAGCCACCCCAACAAACAAAAGAATGCAGTAATCTCCCCCAAACTAGCTGGTGGTAGGATTAAATAAGCATTAGTGCCAGGAGAAGCACAAAGCCAGGCTGCAGAGGAAGGAAGTGGGAACATCCCTTTCAGCAGGGGTTAGCCTTTTCATTGGCCTTATCTGTATTGTCAGACTGTGGTTGGAGGGGTGTGCTTCAGGAACAACTGAGCAGGCTTAACAGCTTTCTGATGCCAAAAGGAGCAGTCCCATTCTCCTCTCCTTTGCATTCCATCTCTGGCACGCATCTGACCCCTCCGCAAACTGACTCATTATTCCAACAGAAAGCTATTTGCTTTATTGGTTGGGTTAGTTTACCCATGGTTTAATGAACTGAATTGGCTCTGAGAGAGGTCAGAGAAGCAGCAAGCAACAAAGCAAAAGCAGGGGAAATGCACAGCCGGGAGAACAGCCAGCAGGCAGGTCAGCTCAGCTGTCTCATCTCACTGTACTCCCAGCCACCTAGCTGGCAGATGGCCAGGTCTAGCTTTCTGAGGAAAAACAAACAAAGAAGAATGTGGTTCTATCTCCCCAAGTTGCAGCTCTTCCTCTGGGCACTAACACCATCCTTCAGCACAGCTTAGCACCTGCTAGCCATAACAGGCTAAAATTTATTGTCCAGCACACCTCAACTGAGATATGGTTGGTTAGAATTCACCGTATTTTCTGAAACATCACAGTTCAAGCTCCACCACAAAGTCTTCCACTTCAAGACCTGCTTACTCTCCGTACCCCTGAGCCCCTTACAGCAGTAGGGTGAGAAGCTCTCCATGGCTGAGGGCCAAAGAAACTGTCGCTGCCCCCATTTACCCCTCCTTTTAACACCTCCTGCTCCACAACCCTGACTCCCTTCTTCCCTCCACCTGCAGCTGCACTCAGCAGCAGGTGCCTGATGCCTCGAGGAGGGGCCGTGGTGCTGCTCCACCAAGGCACCGTCCTAAGACATTATAGATAGAAACCAAACATGCATTGTCACAGTTTATTGGCTGAATTGAGCTTTCCTGATTGAAAAACACAGTTCAGTTCCAAACTGGCAGACAACTTGAACAGGGAGCAAATACCCTTATGTGGTCTCCTTCATCAGGTTTGAAAATCTGATAATGCTTTTGTATGCTTTTCATATTAAAGATTAAATCTTTTCACTGTGGTACAGACAAGCAATCATTATGACACTGCAAGTCCCCTCTTCTAGTATTTACAGAAGACATATTAAATACTATTTCTATATTACATTTCCATCCTTTGAAGAGCTTAAAAATTTTCATTTAAAAAAATGAGAAAACAGAAAAAACAATAAATGGTAGATAAGTGAATGTCAAGGCCATTATGGATCTTTCCTTAAATACATTAATAGAAAGCCCTGAAATGAAAGTGAATTAACGTTGTGAAAAACAGTTTGAAAATTAAAACCTTTTAGTTCTGCAGTAACTGTAGGAACATATTATGAAGTTAGGCAGCAATCATATGCATAATTAAGGAAGTGATTATATGTATATTTATACCATCAATGCATAATCCTCAATTTGTTTAACATAAAACAGAACATCAAGGAAACGAGAATTTAAATTCCACTTGCTTAATATGGAACATTAAGTACACAAAAAATAGCTTGTAATTTTAAAGTGTATAACTTGAACAAAATTTCAAGGTGGAAAATATTTGAGTGGAAGTAATGAGTGAAAAGAAAAGGAAAATATTAATATTATGCTTAATGAACAGAAACTTCATTTGTAATAATTAAGGAGTGGTATGCTCCCATTTCAAATACTTAAAAAGAAAGAAATGCCAGTTAACAAGACATCTCTTCATTTTATACAAGCAAGTTAGATGTGAGAGCTCTTAAATATTCACATAGAAATTTTGTCTGACTACAGGACATCAGGAAACATGTACAATCATCACCCATAAACCATATATAACTAAAATAAAAATCATGTTAGAAACATTTGCTTACATTGAAATTAATAACAGGTTGTATTCTGTGTTTGATATAAGAAACTGGGGGTTTTGTAGTATACATTCAGGATGACTAGTACATTATCGAGTAGTTTTCACCCCCCTTTTGCTGTCCTTCCCAAACAAGGAAGTGTGGAAAAATGCAGTGGACTCACTGAAGGAAGGTATGAAAAGATGTCCTATTCCCAGAGGTGAGTCTCTGTGAAGCGCTCCTGAGGAGTACCCAGACTTTTTTCACAGATCAGAGGAGCCACGGTCAAAGCTCTGTAATTTTGAGAAAAGGTGATATCTTATTCTGCTAAGCACTAAATTTCATGGACCCAAACACAGAGACACCAAAACATTCTGCCTTGAATCTCAGCCAAGGGCTGTAGCAAAGATTATTCCTTCTTATTTTTTTCTCACAGTGTAGAGCATACTCATCTATTTTGATAACAGTATTTACACTGTTTTCTTTTAGCCTCTTTAGAAATGGTACCCAGCTGTCTTAAAGGCAGCCTTTTTTATATTTGATTGGCAGCACTCTCCAGACCAAATATTGAGCTGTTCTCAGGAGTTAAAGAGCTATCACTGTAAATATAATCTTCTGTCTTACCAAGAGTTCTCTGGTTAGTTGGATACCAGAAATAGATATTAGCCCACATTCTCAGTGTTGCATGGTCTTGATAGGATAAAGATTCATCTGTCATCAAAATTAAAGGTGTTCTAGAACTTTTTGCACCCTTAATTGTGCTGCTCAAGGGATTCCAGCTTTCCACTGACCCTTCAGCATTCCTACTGTGCTCAGATACCTATTGTAAGATCTGAAGTCATCTGCAGCAGGGAGGAAATACTTGTAGAGAATGTGTTTATCTTCTGATGAAGAAAAACAAAAACCAACTAGGTATTTAACTTTTCATTTTCTTATATTTCAGAATTTGTGTTAAAAAATAAGATATAACTAATAATGATAATATAATTAATAAGATTTAATAATATAATTAATGATATAATTAATAATATAAATATATGAAATTTTGGTTTATGCAGCATGTGTTTGAACTTTAACTTAACATTTAACTTTACATGTATATTCAATATTATGACATGAATTATTTTACTATCTTAATATTTATTCAAACCATTACTAATTGTACAACAATTGCAGAAGAATAAATTTTAAAGCACTTGTAAACCATCAGAATACTATAGCATTAGTTGTTTATACATGTTGAGGATTTCCAGAATGGTTAATATTATGTATTATAGGAAGAGATTCTCTCTATTAATTGCTTACTTAGTATGGTATGTTTCCTCTGATTCAAAACTGTTGCTCAAATTAGTCCCTCTGGTTATCATTAGAACCATGAGAGCCTGAAAAATCAAAGCTGTAAAGCAAGCCAGAGTCAGTGAGATCTGCAAAAATGGTAAGTCAATGGAATTAATAGAAATATTTTTGTGCAAAGGACTGTTTTATTTTTATGCAAACGTATAAGCAATATTAACCAACCAAAGTTTATAAGTAGAAAAATAAAAAATACGATTTTGTGATAGCATTAAGAAAGTACATCAGTTGTTAAAAAAAAAGTTGTGTACATTATTGTTTCAAATATTTAGTGCTTTAAATATTTAAAAATGCATAAATAGAAAAAACTGAATACTCTGTTTATGCATTGGATATTACAATTATTTGTGAGTAAGCTAATGTGGAAATATTCTCAGTTCCTGTTATAACATTCATTTATTAAGTTGTACTAATAATACACTCAATTTTATGTATGTTATCCTATGTACATAGGATGACACTTAATCTGCAGACTATATGCTCCAAGGAGTGATGCTGCATGTTATGGTTTCAAGATTTTGGCCAGACATTGATGTTAGAGGTCTGCTAGTGTCTTTTGGCAAGGGTGTTCACTGCACACCTTTGCTCCTGATGTCTTCTTGTTACTGTAGCCTGAAAGAATCTATATATCCTCAATTAGATATTGCTGTAGCTGTTATGATTGACTCCACTTCTCAAATGTCTCATCATTCAGCTATCTGTCCTTAGAAATCACTTATAATAATTATGCATTGCATGATGTGATCTTACCTAGAGAATATTTATGGGATTATAAAATCAGATTTTACAGAGAACAACCCATGAGATGATCTTAGGAATAGGGAACTCTAGGGCTTGGAATATTACTAGAAGTATTTCCAATAAAGTAGACTGCTACTAGTTCTCATAACTCCTGCAGAGAATAAAGACACTGTTCCACTTCAGTGCTATTTTAAGGTCTTACACAGAATTTACATATTATGCCTGCCTTCCATGGGCCCATTCTTTTAGGTCACATTTCCTTTGAGGAGAAAATTTACAGTCTTGCAAATTAGTAAGTAAACAAGTAATTTTAATGTATTATAAAATGTCATTTTATTTTTTCTAAGTAACTAGGATTTAATAACATGAATTACACTTTTACAATACCTCTTTCTTATGTTAGTCATCCTTGTGGTTTATCTTTTAAAGAAAGGAGATCTAAGAAGAAACCTCACTGCAAGTCTCTACTATTAAGCCTTTGCATGGAATTTTATGTGCCAATTATGGAGTTTTCAGATTAGCAAAGCATGAACTACCAGTACTTTCACAGCAGTTAGTGGGGAAAAAAATATTGTATAAAATACTTAAATATATACTGACAGAAGAGAAAAGCAAGTTCTTTTAAGTACTACAATAATCTTCTTTAAAAACTGTCATGAACCAATCTGTCCTTTAAATCATACTTATTTTAGAAATACCATTTTGGAAAATCTCAGAATTGACACCTGGATCAGTTATTACCTGATGCTAGAGATGTAAAAAGACAATTGGTATTCTCAGATTTTTATTTCTATTAAATGAAAGAATTCTCAAAATAATTTTGAAGGAACAAAATGTGTTCAAACTATTGTAAGGTAAAGAAGCAATATTAATTGACATATATTGCAACACTCAATGGAATATAGTGTGAAGAGTTACACTAAGTTTGTGTGAATTCGTTCGTCAGTCCTGTCACTTCAGTTTTAAGATGTGTTATCTGGAATGATTTACAGGTACAAGGGACTAAAAAGGAAGACATCACCATTTCACACCAAGGAATGTTCCAATTATACTCTGTTACCTGTATTAGCAATTTATAATTTCAAATATCTAAAGTATGGGGCTACAGTTCCATGTTGCTAATTGACATAGACATGAATATGGTAACATAATTTGAAATTTTTAGAATATTGAACGTGAAATATTTAGCAACTGTACATCTGACTAATATTTTCAAGTAAGTAGGAAATGCCTCCACTGAGCACACAAAAGTATTTTTATTTACAGAATCATAGAATGGCTGAGGTTGGAAGGGACTTTAAAGATGATCTGATTCCATTCCCCCTGCCATGGACAGGTATGCCTTTCACTAGACCAGGTTGTTCAGAGTTCCATCCAATCTGACTGTAAACACTGCCAGGGATGGGTCATCCACAACTTCTTTGGACAACTTGTGCCAGTACCTCATCCCCTGACTGTAAAGAATTTCTTCCCAATGTCTAATCAAAACCTACCCTCTTTCAGTTTGAATCCATTCCCCCTTGTCCTGTCACTACATACTCTTATAAAAAGTCCCTCTCTCTCCTTCTTATAGGCCTCCTTCAGGTACTGGAAGGTCACAATGAAGTCACCCTGAAGCCTTCTCTTTTCCAGCCTGAACAGTCCCAATTCTCTTAGTCTTTCATAGTGGAAGAGGTGTTCCATCCCTCCAATCATCTTGGTGTCCCTGCTCTGTACTTGTTTCAACAGGTCAGTGGCCCTCCTGTGCTGAGGACTCCAGAGCTGTATTGAGTACTTCGGGTGAGGTCTCATCAGAGCAGAGAAGAGGGGCAGAATCTCCTCCCTCAACCTACTGGCCATGTTTCTTGTGATGCAGCCCAGGATACAACTGGCTTTCTGGGCTACAAGTGCACATTGCCAGCTCATGTCCAGCCTCTCATCCACCACCACTCCTAAGTTGTTCTCAGCAGGGCTGTTTCATCCCTCAGCCTGTACTGATACCTGGGGTTGCCTCAGCCCAGGTGCTGCACACTGTACTTGGCCTTGTTAAATCTCATTAGTATCTCTTGAGCTTGTCTAGATCCCTCTGGATGGCATCCCATACCTCAAGTGTGTCAACAGCACCACTCACTAGATGTCATCGGCAAACTTGCTGGGGGTGTAATCCAGTTTATGTCTTAATGAAGATATTAAATAACACTGGTCCCGGTATGGACCCCAGAGGGACACCACTTGTCACTGATGTCCACCGGGACTCTGAGCCATTGACCACTACCCTCTGGATGTAAATGTCCAACTAATTCCTTATCTACCCAAGAGTCCACCCATCAAATTCATCTCTCTCCCATATAGAGAGAAGGATGTTGGGGGGACCATGTCAAAGGCTTTACAGAAGTCTATATAAATGACATCTGTAGTCTTCCATTGCCCACTGATGTAGCCACTCCATCATAGAAGGCTGTTAGATTGGTCAGGCAGGACTTACCCTTGGTGAAGCCATGCAGGCTGTCTTAAATCCCCTCCTTATCCTCCATGAGCCTTAGCAGAGCTTCTAGGAGGATCTGTTCCATGACCTCCCCAGGCACAGAGGTGAGGCTGACCGGCTAGTAGTTCCCAGGGGCATTCTTCTACCCTTTTCAAAGATAAGTACAATATTCCCTTTTTCCAGTCACATGTGACTTCACTTGACTGCCATGACTTTTCAAATATCATGGAAAGTGACTTGGCAATTACACCATCCAATTCTCTCAGGACTCTGAGATGCATCTCATTGGGTACCACAGACCTGTGGGACATTCACGTTCATCAGGTGGTAATGAACCTGATATTTACTTACAGCGCGAGGGACTTTGCTCCCCCAGTCCCCATCCTGCTGCCCATCCACTCAAGAGGTGTGGGAAAAGAGGTTGCCAGTGAAGACTGAAGCAAAAGGGTTGGACTTGATGATCTCTGAGGTCCTTTCCAACCCGTCTGATTCTATGATTCTATGATTCTATGAAAAGATTTGCTGAGTACCTCAGTCTTCTCCTCATCTGTTGTTACCAGTTTTCCAGCATTGTTTGTCAGCTGGGGTGCACCTTCTTTGACCTCATTTCTCTGATTAACATACCTGTAGAAGCCCTTCCTGTTATTCTCTGCATCTCTTCTCTGGTTGAGTTCCAGCTTCACCTTGGCCTTCCTCGCCCCATCCCTACACAACCAAACTGGATATCAATTCTCTTCCCAGGTTACCTGTCCTTGTCTCCACTGTCTGTGCATTTGCTTCTTTCCCTTCAGTTTGACCATCAGCTCCCTACTCAGCTATGCTGGTCTCTTACCTTCCTTGCCTGATTTCCTGTTCCTGGGATTTACTAGCTCTTGTGCTCTTTGGAAGACTTCCTTAAAGATCTGCCAGCTCTGCTTGTCTCTAAGGGCAGTCTTCCAGGAAATCCCACTGACTATCTCCCTGAAGACCTGGCAGTTTGCTTTCCTAAAGTTCAGGGACCTCACTTTACTCCTTACCTGACCCATATCCCTAAGGACTGCAAAATCCACCAATGCATGATCACTGCAGCCCAGGCTGCCTCCGATCTGGAAGTCCCCAAGTAGCTCACTTGCATTGGTACTACTGGATCCAGTAACACATCCCCGCTGGCAGGGCTGTCTATTACCTGGCTGAAGATATTATGCTCCATGCATTCCAGGAGTCTCCTGGGTTGCCTACAGCTCTCCATGCTACTTTTCCAGCAGATCTTGGGGTGGTTGAAGTTCCCCAGTAGGACAAGAGCCTGTGAGCACAACAGCTCCTGTAACTGGAGCAAGAAGGGTGTGTCAATAGGCTCCCTTTGGTCCAATGGCCTGAAGTAAACACCAGTCACGAGGTTTATTTTGTTGCCTCAGCCTCTGTTTTTACTCACAGGCTTTTGACCTGCTCATAGCTGTTCTTCAGAGATACTGTAAACATTTGTCATCAAAAATATTACATACATCAAAGTGGAAATTTAAAAGATGAGAAAACATCTAGGTGATTTGGCAGGAGATGTACTTTCCTAAATATTTCACAGTTAGGCCTGTGTTATATGTAGCCATATATTGTTTTATCCTTTTTAGATTTCATTCAGTTTCTCTTTTGATTGTACAGATCATTAATTCTATATTAAAACTCAGACCAATAAACCTTATTTGGGGAAGTTACAAAATTATTAAACTCCCATTCCCCGAAATATTATGGGTCATCATTGAAAAGATTTATTTTCCTATACCAAAGGAAGAGGTCATTAGCATGTTTTCTACATTGTTCAACATAGAAATCTTTCAATAAACCAGATCTTTTGAACCATTGAGCCACAATGTCAAGAACCACTGATACTCCCACCAGCTTCTGCTCCTAAGTCCTATATAGTCTCATAGTAAGAGTAATGCTCAAGCGTGAGGTTCCAGCAGAGAAGAGCTGCCACTGAACTCACAGGATGTTTTGATTCTGTGAATGAATTATATACACATAAGTACACATTCTAAATATACCAAGTTGCACAGTCTGCAGATTACTCCAGGAAATGTTTTCTGGAGTAATCTGCCATCACTTTTCTGTGGTTATTGTGCTTTTTTAATTACAGTAACTCTGTGGATAGAAAGAAGATATTAGAATCCTTATCTGTTCCCAGTATGATGACAAGAAAGAATGATTCCTTCAGCAAATTTCATACCAGAAAACATCAAGTATTAAGAAGTCCAGAGTTTGAACTCCCAGTCCCTGTCAGAAGATGAGTTCAAACAGAATACCTCGATCTAGAAACATGAAGGCCTAATGGCTACAAGGCTGAAGTCACTCCTACAAAAATATTATACAAGCCTGCTAAAATAATAAGAAAAAATTGTGTTCATTTAATTGATATTTAGACTGATAAATTGTTAACTTTTATTCATTATCTAGTGACATGTTAAAGAAGACATTATCATCTTACAGCGCAAGTAAACTTGAATCATTCAGTAGATAAACTGCAAAGATCTGTTTGGAAGACTGGGCCTTTCCCTGATATAGAGCTCATTCTGCTCATCTTAACCAGAGAAAAGTAAATAGCATAAGGAAAGTATTTTCCATTTATGAATAGAGGGGAGAAAATTCTATTTAAAAGCTATTGAATGATTACTTTTTTGAGTTTTGTAGGTCTGTGCTGTAGTAACTTTTGATGAAGGAAAAAAAAAGGCAAATAAATCAGTTAGGAAAGAGTAAGCAAACAGAGCAAATAAAAGGAACTTATTGACATGCCTTAAATGTCTCCTCCCTTCTCTAAGGAACTAAATGCAGTAAAGTTTGGCAAGAAAACATTTGTTCTCTTTATACATTATTGGCAAGGCAGAACTAGTCTTCTAACTGCCACCAAAGAACTACTGGTCTTTCATTGAGTAAGTTTTATAAAATGTGTAAGAACCAAATTTTTCAGGATTCTTCTAAACTTATTGATGTCATAGGAATTCTAGTGCCTGAACACTTTGTTGGACTGGCTTATATAGAGCATTAATTTCACCACCCTCTGTGTGGTCTCCCAGCATGTTTCCTTCTTATTGCCTATGAACCTATGAAGTTTCTCTTTACCTCGTTGTTTGAGGTATATGCTATACAATACACTTTTCAGCCAGCATATCATGCAAAACGGTATTCCATTTATTTTTATCTGCTCATTTGGTCACCATGCTCAATATTACCTCCTTTACTCTTTTACCACTGAGAAACTGCTCGTAAAATATGTACTTGCTGCATCCTGCAAACAGAGGAGACATTGCTATGATGACACAGAACTGCTCTATGAAGCAGTTTCTAAATGAACAGACGTTTATTAATGTGAAAATAAAGTTCTCAGAGGAAGATGTAAAGGGGTTAGCTGTTGAATTAAGAAGTGTACTTTCAGAAATACTGAGCAGTTGCAACCTGACAACTGTCATATAATTTTATTCATACAGCCTTCCTTTAGTATCATAAACCTGGGGGAAAGCCATTCTCCAATGTATAGTAGAAATGACGACAATGAGTCTGGAAGCTGTAACTTCTATTCAAAGTTCTTTTCTTATCCTAAGTCAAACTCATAAGAAAATCTACATATTGTTCCTAAAAGTTTCCTGTCTGAACTTCAAAACAGTCCTGACATGAACAGTTTTTGCATAAAGCACTGATTAATTGAATTAATTCATTCCACTTAATTGCTAAATTAACACTAATTCAGTTTAACACTTGAGTGTGACTTCATTAAGGAAAAAGTTATATATAAAGTGTAAAAATTTACAAAGATCTCTTTTAATTTAAGAGTGGTAGACATTCTATACAGCAGAAATTAGTGAACCTTTCGGAGCAACTGTCCACAGTTATATTTCTTGTGGCCCACTACACTGCATATTGTCAGGTTTGTGGCTGAGGATGCTCTGAATATATGAGATTGTTTCAAAGCATTTATTTCATTGATGATTGCTCACATAAGGACCACAGACTTTGAATGACCACCCCACAGAGTTTTATTTATATAAATGTAATTTCTCTTCAACATAGACTAACCACCCACATTCTTAAAATTAAAGGGAACCTACACCCATCTTTTAGGATCTGTGGGTTAGAGCGTGTATGTGTTCAAGAGAGTAGTCTGTGATGCTCTTTATGGTGTCAGCTGCAGTAATGACCTGACTAATGGAAGAGCAAACTATTCTAAGATTTGCTATCACAACCTCGAAAAAAAAGAGATTGTTAAGACGAGGAGACAAAAATTTACAAAAGCAAAACCACCATAAAATGGCTAGGATAAATACAGAGGTAGACTGAACAAAAAAGCCTAACAAGAAAGCCACAAAGGGAACCAAGACAGATCTTGCAGTCCTAGATGCCACCTTTACAGCTGATTGGTGTTGCTCCTCAAGTGTCTGTGAATAAGCAAGGTAATAAGCTTAAAAGAATGTGCGGGTTTATATTGGATGTTTAAATTCCGCAGGCTCAGCCTCAAGGGAACTGCTTATTTGGGGAAAAGTCCTAAGAAGGCAGCAGTCTGCTTTACAGTCTGGTCAGACGAATGAAGAGCCTTAAGCTCCCTTGAATTCGCCCGGCCCTGCAAATTGTCAAAGTCCATTTCAAACAAGCTGTGGTGTATGAGGCATGTTACAACTGCTTCCTGTTGTGCTGTTTCCCAGACACTTTTAGAAGTCAGCCAATATGGTGTGCTATCTGAAATGCTATAGCAATTATGTGTTATTTACAGTAACCAGAATTGGCACATGCATGTCTGAAAGTGCTGGCTAATAACCAGGTTTCTTCGGTGTGCAATATAGGTTGCTTCTAAACACTCCAGAAAGTATAGATGGAAAATGTCAACAAGGAAATGAGAGTATTTTGCATCATTCTAGATGTGACTTTCCATAGACATATCTAGATATTATCCACAGACAAATGTGAAAGGCTGCAAAGTCATCTGGGATACTTTTGGAATCCTAGAAGCTAGACAGGATATGAAATTGTCACACACATGTTGCCTAAAAAAGCAGAGGTTGAGTGTGACCGCTGACAGGGTTAGCTGATAAAAACCAATAGAGAGAGAGAGCACAGACTCAACCATGGTCTTTGTTTAAGAACTGATCATTAAAGAATTTGAGAGAATGAGAGAAATTAGTTGCTGGTGAAACCATAGGTCTGGGTAAGACCAATTAATCTTAAGGTTATTTTGTTTAGTGAAAGGAATTTTATATAATTATAAGTAATAGTGAAAAATGAGTTCGAGAGACGCCAGTGGAAGCAGCAGTTGCCCAGTAGCAGTCAGGCTGATGTACCAATGAAAAAATGTCTTTATGGGAGGGAGGGACAGTGCAGCTACCAGCTACACTGAACACCGAGCAGCGGTAACAGCAGTTGTCTGAAATCAGTTCCGTGTCAAATATTACTGCTTCCTATTGTTTTCTTCTTTTTCTTTGTGACATCTAAGTCACTACAAACTCTCCTGTACTGAATGCACTTAACCCAAATGCCATAACTAATAATAAATGAAGACAGTTTTTGTTGTGTTTAGGTAGAATATCAGATGATATCTTTCTTTGACAAAGAACCCCCTTTTTTTTTTCTGATGCAATCTATGTTCTGGAACATATGTGTTGCTGTTGCAAGCATGACACCATGTTGGTTGTACTTCAGAGGTGTTCACTTTGCCAGCTCTAATGCAGCTTTTAACAGCTTGTCTTTTTGTGACATATTGCAATTATGCCAAACTATGTAATCACTTATTTCACATTGAAGTTTCAAGCTTTTGTACGATGTTCAGCCTTGAAACTTAAAATTCCACTAGTCAGTAAAGTAATTAACTACCTTCTGGGGGTAAATTTCACCCCAAAAAATTATGATTATTCTTTAAAAAAATAATTTAATGATCACAGCTCCAGAGATGTTGTCTCCATCTCCCTGAAGTAGGTGGGAGTTTTGCTACTGACTTCAACTGAGTCAGGCTTTTGCCTCAGGACAAGATGCTTCTCTGATGAATAATAATGAATTACTAAGAAAAGCTAAGCTGTGGACTATCTTGCTAAAAAGTTCACTTAAAAAATTATTATATAGATTTCCTTTGCAAACTCTCAAGTTTACATATGCTTAAATTGTTCACATGTTTATGAATGTGGCACCATGGACTGTTAAACAATAAGAATCCATCCTTTTGGTTAGTGAAAGTAATGTTGTTTAGCCTGAAAAGCAAAAATTTTACAAAATTAAAATTAAAAAAGTACATTACTGTTTCAAACTCCCACTCAAAGATATCCAATTATGAAGTAGTTTTGCTGCATTTTCTCAGCACTGAAGTCAAATCCCTTGAGAATTTTTTTATAAATCGAAAATATCTATGAAACTTCTAATATTAACAGAATAAAATGATTTCTGCTTAGATGTGGAGTGTGCAGGTAGAATTTGTTAATTACCCATCATTCTTTATGAATCTTTTTTTTAATTTATGAAGGATATGAAAGAGCTTTTGAAGTAGTACTGAATTATGATCCATGTCGAACACAGGAGTGGGATAAAAATAAGCAGATTAAGCCATTTGCATAATATCAAAAGAAGTTTCTAATGACCAGGTTTAGATGGGGACCTAGTTTTCTGATTGCATAATTTGCTTTTATTTTTATTTATTCAGGATCTCAGAGACAAATTTTAGTGGCTTGAAAGTTGAAATTACATAGATTCTCTCTTTTGCACGTGTGACTTGAAGCCTTATCTTGCCTTAGCATCTTTTTATTGCATTAAAGTGTTCATCCTGCCTAAATTCTGCTTTTAATCCCAGCGTAGAATTCAGACATACCTTGCTATATCCTGTTTCAAAGAGCTGTTAGGATAATTAAATTAAAACTGAGGATAGAAATTGTTTCTAACATGATACAAACTAAGGAACCAAAATGATAAAAATATCGTTTGAGAAAGACGAGATCTAAATTTTGTAAAAAAAGTATGCACACTGCAGCATTCAATTTATACGTCTAATATCTAAATTCTCTTTTAACTACAAAATAGATCTTTCAGAAGAGTGAGCCTAAAATCTGCACACTTCATAGAGAATTCCAAAAGCCTAGCAAATATGGAACTTTCAACATAACGTTATCTTGAACTTCTGACTCTCTTCAAGGCTTATTTACCTAATTCAATACATGGAAAGGACGTTTTTCACTCATATGTATATAATCTTGACCTACTGATAGAACTGGGATATGTGCAACACCATTGCAATATTTGACATTTGATATAGCCCAGATAAAATGGTGATCCCAACCTGTGTTTATATAAATGCCTAATGACTAGAGCAATATCCATGGAAAAATAGGAGACTTCACTGAAGTACCTTTCTTTTTCTGGTGCACATCAAACTTTTGGTACCAGATGTCCACCTGTGGAAAAGGAATGAGGGCATAGAGTATGCAATTTTATAAGTCAGTAATTATTTTCCTGGAAAGGGAAATCTTGAAGTCTGCTAACCGTTACGTAGAATCTGCATTTTCATTTTATCCTTCATGAAAAGATAAGAAGCCTGGCTTCAGGAATGGAAAGACAATGTGCCCCCTCAGGACCGTGCAACCACATTTTTTCCTCCTTGCTTGTTTTTTCTAGTATCATGAATTTTCCATTTCCTTATAGTGGCACAGGTTATCTCACTCCAGAGGCCTAGGTTCATCAAGAAAGATGTAAAGGGATCATTCCCCTAGTGCCACTTTATACATGGCTGGGGCGTGGAAAAGGTCACTTCTATCAGACAATTTCCGAGTGAGAGCTTTAACTATGAAACTATTGCAAAAAACCATTAGAATTGCCAGTCACTGTGTTTTATGAAACCTACAGTGGCATTTTGATGCCTACGAGATGCCTAAACCATTCTTTTAATATGAGGTGAGTTCAGAGCATGTCTCTTACATATGGTGGTTGTGCTCTAATGTATATTGTACCTACCACGAGAGGCTCATGCGTCTCACTCTTCTAAGAATAGCTAAGGCAAGTAAAGGTGCTTCTGCTGGAAACAGAGGAGTCCTTCAGCTATATTAGATATATGCAGCAAAGAAGAGCTTGAGGAATGGTGGCAACTGAAAGCAGCAAATGATTTCTCAGCTGCTACACAGGTAAACTAACCCCCATCAGTAGCTTCCTAGGGTCAGTGTGCAATGAGAGTGGATTTTGTCCCTGACAAACAAGCGTTACCTACCTAATAAGGAAGCTGGTAATGACTGGACTATTATATCCTATAATCTTTGTATATGCAACACACAGTGTGCTGAACCCATAATTGGTGTAGTTCAGGAAAAAGAATTTTAGATCTTTTTATCTAAATTATATCCTTTTAGACACAGGATAGCCATGTCATAAAAGCAAGTTTTGGGGTTACCACAAGTCCTAAGAATGTTCTAAGTATATTGTTTTTAAAATAGTTGCATAGTTCTCCTACAGACAGAAATTAAGGGGGTAACAAGTACTTTCAATTAAAGAAAAAAAACTTCAGTTTCATGGCTTCAAAAGCCCCTAGTAAATATTTTTTCAGAATCACTGCTGATGTCCAGACTTAAATTTCATGCAGTTCAGAGTTGAAACTGGACACAGGGGCCAGGTTAGTCATAAGAAGTCACAGGCAAATGCCAAAGGCTTGTATAATTTTGTTCTTATGAAATTTTGACATTATCCGTGTGAAAATGATGCCTTTAATAATGGCTAAACACAAACTGCAATAAAACTGTTCCAGTCTACTCTCTCTGTGGTAACTCCCAAGCTGTTCCCTCTCCTCCCCATCATTGCTAGTGCCGTTTGGAACCAGATAAAGTAGTTTTTGTCTTTGTTGGTTTTTGTGTCAGCATGCTGTAATTCAGTAAAGTATTTGCTTTCTGATAATCCCTATTACTCTCTCAGAATCCTAAACTTAAATTCTCTATTTTCCCTTTCAGAGACATCAGGAACCTATATTTGGAGCATAAACATTACTTTTGCTTCCTTGATTATTTTCCCAGTGTCACTGGTAACAATCTAGTCTATATTACTGTACTTGTAGTGGTTGTTAAGACATCTCTGTTGGCTTATTCTTGGGGATGTCTTTTTCTTGTCAGTGTGAGACCTTTATACTCTTGCTCAGCTGACTTCATTATCAGGTTCATTGCAGCTGAAAACAAAATAACCCACAATATAGAATCTGTTGTAAAGCTCCCTTCTATCTTATGCTCATTTTTTTTCAGTCTAGAGGTCTATAATAAATATCATGAAAATTGCTTTATAATAGTCTCTCACCTGCTGCTGCACTATGTCTGGTACTTTATTCCTTGTTTGGATTCTTATACCAACTTAGGTGGCCTAGTCTGGCCTGTATTATAATAGCAGAATGCTATCTCTATTAGAGGTAATGTTGAGAACTTAGTTCTTTTTTCAAGATTGACTTCTTAACTGCTCTAAAATTCACATGCTATACTGGATTACCTTACAGCTTGGTATCCTCATGGGGTTTCCTATTCAAAATTTGAGAACACATTTATAAAGCAGTCTCCTCCCAGCTTGCTCTCTGTCACCACAACTTTTCACAAAATCAACAGATTATACTCATGTTTTTCTGCCCAAAATAAAGATCCAATTATGGCTCTGATCACATTCACATCCTTTCAGACAGGCAATTATCATTACGCTGAGTGGATCTTGCTCATTGTACCTTTGTGGATGAAAATGATAATTAAAAAAAAAATATTTCTCAAGATAAACATGAACTTAATACACATCAAAAAGTGATTGTGTCACACAGGCTGAGTCGTGGAAAGGCTGTCTGGCTTACAAATATTGTCCAAACTGGGCAGTTCTGAAAGACAAGCTATTGTCCTTGATTCTGAACAGGCCAGTAAAAATTTGGCTTTGCTTCTCTACACACTTGGGAAACCTAAGCTTTACTCTGAAAGAACCACAAAGGATTTAAGCTTCTCAACATTTTAAGTGAGCTTAAAAACATTAACATATATGTGTGATATATATGGTATACATAATAAATATATATTTAATTATAAATATTCTACAATATCATATAAGATATAAATATATAAATTACATGTAGAGGGATGTCAAGCTCTTCCCCTACCACTGTATGTTTCGAAGGACCACTTTCTGTTCCTTATAGAAACTGTTGTCCAGAAGTTTCTATCACTCTAGGGATTCAAAGTTCATCCTCTTTCTGTCCTTGGAAAGCTGGATAGGTTTTGGATGCAGAAACCTTAAAAAAAATTGTCAGGTGCAGGGGTACATGTAGTCTGATAGACTCTCAGGAGAGTGGAATAGAAGTAGTGTGTGGGGGGAGATATATGGCTGGTGGGGGAGCAACTTGTTACAGTAGCATAATTAGGAAAGGATTTAGTAAATATTTACTATTTAGCTCAAGCTATATAACTGATAGAATCTGTGGCCTTGAGACTCTTAATTAAAGTGCTGATTGAGATGCGTTGAAATTTTTAATCTTTTGATGGTTTTTTCAATGGTAATGGTTTAATGAAATGGATAGGAGGATGCTCTAGTTATTGGAACCACCATTCAATAAACTGAAAACTTTGGTCCTATACTTGTGGGTTTTTTCACTTAATCTGTAGATGGTCATAATTTTACCAAGAAGAGCACTAGAATTTCACAGTCCCACAGAATATTTTGAGCCAGAAGAGACCCACAAGAATCACCAAGTCCAACTCTTAAGTGAGTGGACTATACAGGGGATTGAACCTGCAACCTTGGCATTATTAGCAACAGGCTTTAACCAACTGAGCTAATTTCCCAAGTGCCTTCATGTTTCCTTCAGCAGTAGCATTCCAACAACAAGCCTATTTATGATTCTATGTATGTAAAATATCACTGAGTCTTGGGAAAAAAATCTGTTGTCGGATACACAAAAAAAATATTCCTAGTCAATTTTTTTGCATTTTCATTATGTCAGGTTCAGCAAGTCATTCCTCAAATTTACAGGAAGTGAAAGAAAGGCATTTGATAATTATATTTTTTAATTAAAACACACGGCCATGCAACCTTGAATTCTACCTTCTAAGAATGATTTTCTTAACTACTCAGAATATACATACTCTTCATTTCCCTCTTAACTATATTGAAATTAAGCTTCCTCTGCCATGCATTCAATCAGGAAGAACTCTACTTGATGCCTATTTCTCATTTTGTTGTTGATGCCAGCTAACACAGTTGTTACATTTCCTCACTGTTTTATCCCCAGATCACTCTTCTACCTCTCAGCTGACAACCCCCAGGCCAGGAAGACCCATATGCTCTGCTGACACAAACTGGACATTTCAGTAATGAAATTAGATTTATGGAATCCCTTTCTTTTATTCAGTCTCTTTCATCATAAAGACATCAGAGTTCATGTCATATCCTCAAAGGTAGCTCCATAAAGTTGTTTTACTGTGCAGTATGGCTCTATCAGCTACACAGTACAGTGAACTATCTGATGGTTTTCACTTTTACAAAAGTATCAGAGTTAAGGTTATTTCTTTATTTACAGGAATAAATATTCTCTATTTCTTTTAATATTCAGCTTAGTCATGCCGAAAACTATACTATGCAAATACTCAAATTACCCTTAATCTCATTGTAAATATAGATTACTTCATCATTTTATTGTTTAACTTACCCCAAAAATGTTTTTATCTCCTCCCTGTTTCAATAATTTGTTAAATTATACCACCTGTAAGTTACAGGTCTGAAAATTAACTACAAGAACTTATTGATAAACCACCTATAAGATACATCTAAATGACATATCCTTTAGCCAACAACAGACACACTTATTTCATCAGTCCAGAAGGAAAATAGCTAAAAAAAAGAACAAAATAGTAAATGAAGAACAAAGGAAGCATGGACGGAACGAAGAAAGGAAGGATGGACAAAAGGAAGGACGGACAGAAGGAAGGAAAGGGAAAAGGGAAAAGGGAAAGGGAAAGGGAAAGGGAAAGGGAAAGGGAAAGGGAAAGGGAAAGGGAAAGGGGAAAGAGAAAGGAGAAATTTTTGTACCGAAAGTACCAGATTTTCCTGGCAAGTTTAGAAGACTTTTGAAATTAATAACTTGTTCTTTAATATTTAATAACTTTGTGTCTTTATATCTAATAAACTTAATAGTCACATGAAAAGCCATCATAGGTGACCTATTACCTCTTAATATGGCAATGAGAGAGCACAGGTGGCACATAATTTTAAGTTAGAGTAATCTCTAAGCAGCCTCCAAATTTTTTTTGCCTTACTGCAAAAGGTAAATGGTTCCTACTGTCTCAAGTATCCAGACTATACCACCATAGATTATTCCAAAACTATATCACTGATATCTTATTTCATCCTGAATAAGACCCATCTCAATCTTAATTTATGACAAGGCATATATAAACTTCTAGATGTTAAAGGGGTTCACCATTTTACAGATGGTGTATAAATAATCAGCTCTGAACCTCTGTCTGCTTCTCTGTCTTGTAAAAAGATGGTGACATTAGGCATTGACCTGTTTGGAGAATGTTCAGACTCAATTCCTTAATACGTGGAAAATTATTATTAAAAAAAAGAAGTTGATAAAAAGTATGACAGATGTGCAAAATTTTATAAAACACAATTAGAGGAGTTAAGTGAACCTGCCAGGATCCCACATATTTTATGATTTAAAAATGTGAAAGTACCTGCCAATGATTCCCTGGAAGTAAAGTTTTTGTTGCCAGGACCATTGCATTTTGAAAGTAAAACATTTGGGTATAATGATATATTCACAACTATCTTAGTTTTGTCTCGCTGACATAATATTAGCTATTGAGCCACAGCCTAAAAGTAACAAATGGACTTATGAGTGTGGTAAGCAATGGTTTTGTACCTTTCACCAAGTTTCTTCTGACTTCAGTCCTTGTTGTGATTGAGGGTGTCTTGATAGCTAGAGTACATAAAACCTATTCAAATCACCATATATATTCTTCTGTATAACCTGCTCAGAATGCTTGATGCCTAATTATGTGCTAAAATAAGAGTGAGGTGGAATTGCAGAAACTGTATAGAAGAAAATTATCCCATCTGCTTCATAATAGGCCAAACTGAAGAATTCAAAGTGGTCCCTAAATCATGGCCAAACACTGTTAAGAATTTTCTTCATAAATAATTCTTTTCCTAGGGAGTAGCAAGTCTCAATTATTTATGCTATTTCCATGAAGCCACATTTTTTTTCTTTTTTCAAAAGATAAAAAAGGAGTTTTAATCCAAATATCACGGCTACTCTAAAAACCCCAACGCTTAGGAGTCTGAAGATTTTTGCAATAAACAGATATTTCAAGCTGCTTATGACATTGAGCAAAAGAATTTCCAAAAGCAAAAGGTTTTGAATGGAAAGCTGAGACAACAGAATTGCTTCTGTTTCCAGAGGGACGTCTAGTTTCTGCCTCTAATTAGCACTATTTAGTGAAGTAGTAGTTTCATCATCTTAAAACCAAAGATGTATTTTTCCTGGACCGTACTGCATATGGTAACTAAACACAGTCAATATGCACAGTCTGGGAAAGCAGAGTACTCAAAATATTTGTTCATATTACTTATTTCTTCAAAAAAAAATTATCATTTTTCATGTTACTCAAAAATGCTTTAACATAATTTTTCAAGAATATTAATTTTATGTTCATTGCTTACCAATAGGACTGACACAAGGTTGTGTGTAGTGCACACATACAAACTACAATTTCTGGAAGAATGACAAAGTGGGGAAATCAGACTAGCTTCTTGCCTATTTAAGGAGGATTTTTTTGTGTTTGCTTACAAAGATCGAGGTGAACATGCAGGGCAAATATATGACCCTAACTAGGGAAAACATAAGGGAGATAAAAGGGAAATGAAAATATAATTTTTTCTCATTTTCTTCACAATTGATTGTATTTTTACTTAAAGGAAAGAAAACTGAAAAATACAGCTTCCAAAAGTAACATTTATAATCCCTTTGGTTTTTAATTGTCTCACATTTTTTTCCCCAAGAGCATAGCATTTTCATTTTTTCCAAATCAATCAAATTACGTTCTGTAAAGCAAAGTCATAGATCAATTGTGTTTAAATATTGCTTTCAAGAAAACCATAATGTTGCTCAAGCTGCAATACAGTGTAAATGTAAGACTTTTTTTCTGTTTATTTTTTTAATTGAATTAGTTGAATTTTCAGTTCATCTCTGATGGTGTTTCAAAAGTTGCATATATTATAGATCGAAGAGTGTTTTGTCTTCCAAGGCACAGTTTCGACTTTTGGGCTCCAGTCACGCCAGGTAGCAAAATCACAGAAGGTTTTGACGTGTTATAGCCATAATCTCTGGTGACAAACATACTCCATGTGCTGAATTTTCTCCTTAGGGCAGACACAATACAGATAAACACCTAACCTACTCTCATAAAATGATTTTTGTGATTCTTCATGACAACTTGTTTCTAAAAACACAAGCATTTAAAAATAGTTGCAATTTGTCCAAGTAGCTCCTAGAAGTGGGAGTCATCAGATCCTTTCAATCTGGCAGTTTTATGGAGAAGTATTGTTTACCATTGAATTCTTGCCACTCTACTGACTGTTTGCCAGTTTCTGATTAAATGTTTTTCTCACATTCCCTTCTACAAACTGATCCTTCAAAATAAAGAGGTATTATGAGATAAACTTCTAAAGAACTGCAATCAGGATTTTCCATTAACAAAATACTCCTATTATTAATAGGTTCATTCCATTTTAATACCCATAGGGATAGCCATGTCTTCTGAAGGACAATTATCATGCCTGATTTTTTTATTTTGATTGTGGGGTTACTTTTCTATTAGTCGCATGTAGCTGTATTTGCAATGTTGCCACAATTTTGCAGTAACAAAATCTAACAAATAATTCTAAAAAGAGATTATCAAATATTTCAAAAACAAAACCAAAAAAATATTCAGGATTTTTTTAAGAGCTTATTCTCAAAAAAAAAAAAATATTCAGGTTTTTGTTTCATGCATTTCACAGGCACCAACTTCAGAAACAGAGTGAAAGCCATGTGGTGAACAGCAACCTTTGCTGTTCAAATTTTGAATTTTAAATATAAAGTTATGGGACAAACGATAAATAAAATGGGTTTATATTGTAAAAAAGTATATACACTTCATAAAATAATATCATCTGTTCATAAGCAAGGATCAAGAATATTAAGATCCAGATTGTCAGATAAGCTGTTCTTATGAGCTATTCACCCTATTCTTTTTTCTACAGTATCACAAAATGAGCAGCTTTTCTTAGAATTAAATCAGTATGAAATCTGCCACATAATCCAGTAGAAGTATTGTTTCAATTCTTCTTAATATAAATTCAGGCAGTATGTAAATATATTTTAAATTTTAATTCTTCAACAATGTGCATTCATTATCAGAATTTAGCTCAAATCAATTTTTTTGTTACTGAATTTAAAGATATGACAAAACCTCCTGGGTATCTTTCTCACTCCATTTCTGAGCATAGCTTCCATTAAGATTAATGGCTGTTTTGTATCTAATGGGAATATATATCTTAAGAAAGAAGCTGATGTAGAAGCAAAAATTTTAGTGGAAATGATGAACAATAGAGGTCATGATTACAATAATTGTTGAATGAGAAATTTAACAAGATTCTGTGAAGGAAATGTTCCTTCCTTTAAACAAAAAGGCCACATGTTGACACTAATTATATTGAGTAGACCTGCTAAAGTTTATATTCCAAAGATTTCATTGGGGACCATTTTTCAGACTAAGATTGAGATTCTTTCACTTACTCAGTGTAAGCTTAGCTGTATTATTCTCAGTTGCTCAGTGAGGCTGGGACTCATCAATGTTCAATAGCTGAGTGGGCATGGAAATTTCCAAGGGCAAAGACATAAAACATCAGCTTTACATGAAAGATCATTACAGAAGCTGGCCAGAAGTTTTTCATGACTAGTATGGGTTTTACAATGCAGATGATCTAAATGATGCCACAAATCTGATACCACAAATATAAGCCACAAATCTGATACAATGATATAAATCAGAAAAAAGTTTTAGCATTTAAATCTTCTTAGATTATGAAAAAAACTACTTTGATCTCTACTATTTGTGCCTATGTACATTTCAGAAGAGTATTCTCCTGGGTTTTGTCATTGACATACAAACACTTTAAGGATTTATTTGACTGATTTGTCTTCAAAGTGAAGGCCTGATATGGGGACATTTAAGTCAGATGCAGTACCGAGCATATAGTCTGATTCAGGCTCTGTGCAGCATAACTTTTTTTAAAAGGTACAATGTCTAGAAATAAAAAGTATATTCTAAATATTTTCATTTCTTGAAGTTAGAAGAACTTTTCCTGTTTTCAGCCTTACTTTTTAATCTTGAAGGCATTTCTTCAGTGTGTATACATTTATGCTAATCATATACTACAGCCATGGGTTCCTCTATCAATATGAAATGTTTTGTACTTGCTGTTTTTGTGCATCTTGTATTGTTATGTGCAATATACAAAATAATGTGTCTAACTATGCCATTTATGCTTTTGAAAGAAAAAGCAAATTACTTACTGAAGAGAATGGCATTTGCATGCATGTGTGTCAGCTTTCAAGCCATTTCCCTCTACAAAATATTGCTTTCTACACTTAGAAAATGCATCCATCCATCAGTTACAAACCATTTCAAAGCACTTTATGAATCTACAGAGCAAAATGTACTTATCTTACATTGGCAGTGTCCCAGCTGTTACAAAATTGCTATTGTCCTAATACTTACAAGGCAATTTTAGCATCAGTTAATAATTTTACAGGATAGATAACTTCTAAAGCATTATAAAATGACAGACATTAAACAATAGCAACTTAGCATTTTTTGAAACAGTTCATGACAGCTTAAAAACTAAAGTGATTTTAATGTATAGTCTATGCAGTTTTAGTTTCTCATTGACAATTCCTTTAGAAGATAAAAATGTGAAAAATCCTTTTAAATAGTGGGTGAAAGAATAAAACAAATCTATCTTTAAAAGATATTCAGTAAAAATTTCAATTAGGAATAATGTCTCAAATCTTCCTGTACAGATAGTAGGTGACAAGAATTAGAATTTATTTAGGCAGAAAAAAAAATTGATGGTATCATTTAATGGTAGGGTACCACAGAATAAAAAAGGCATATCTATTCATTAAATCTAATACAAAAAGGAAAATACAGTGAAGAGCATTTTATATAAATCAGTATGCATTATTTCTTCTCAAAAACTGTTTTCTATCAATCATAGTTTAAGAGACTCAGTTAAAGGCAAGTTCTAGTTATATTGTTACCCTTTATCTTTTCTAAGTAGCCATTGCAGCCAAATGTTCACTTTTTCGTTAGACATTTGTAATTTACCTAATGTACAGTGCAATCTGTGATAGCAAAAGATTTGGTGATGTGTAAAGTGTAAACTGTTCCAAACAAATTAAATTGATATTTGAGGTATTATTTTGATAATTACTCAAAAGAACCTTTTCAGGGCAACTAATGTACATCACAGTGGCCTTTTTCACCAATGTACTTATTAAATTAGACCAGTTGTACCAATTGCTGTTGTATAGAACAGGTAATTTACCATTTCATCAAAACATAGCAAAAAGAATGCCTTAGTGCCTAATTACTACATTCTTGTGTACTATTAAAGCAACATTAATGTATTGTTCTATATACATCATTACCCAATAGTATTAGAAGGTTCTTGAACTGGAGAGAGGAATTCTGACTGCAGTACAACTGTTTTCAAAATTCTGCCAGTTTAACTTTTAAAACACATAGTATCTTGAAGACTAGTTCAAACAGTTATCCAAAGTGAATATTTCAATTAGTATTGCAGTTCCTCTTTATCCAAATACCATGAATGTTAGATATTTGAGGAGTCTGTAAAGTGAAGTATAGAACAGAATTTAGGGCTCACCAGAGCAAATACTTGAAGTGGTGACCCCAGTTAAGAGGCAAACAGGTAATTCCTGACGTATTATTACTTAGTTATTCCCAGATGTTTTACCTAATGGAACAATAAAATTTCTTGCATGGGGCTAAAGCCTATAGAAGTGTGTCTAAATGTGATGGGAAAAAGTGGAGTTCTCTTTCAGAGAATTCACGTACATGCAGCTGTTTTACCCACACGAGACAAGGTTTCTTCTTCTTTCAAAGTGATGCTCACTTATGTGAGCAAGCATACCCTTGCACATTTATTCTCACAAATAGGCCTTCAGGGCCAAATATGCAACTGAGCACAGGCAGAGGCATTGAATTTTACTGAAGTGGGCTGAAGACAAGGATCTCCAGAAGAAGTTGTGTCTCTATGAGAGACAGTTCTTCAATAAGCATCTTTGTGAAAGATTACATGTCATCACCCAAATTCTTTAATAGTTACTCACTTTAAAAGAATCTCTTCTTTTGAAGCAGCCGGCTCATGTCATCAATTCTGGCGGCACAAGATTGCACTTATGTCTACATCTCATCTTTTTGATTGTCAGTAGACTAAGACCTCAGAAACTTCACTTTGGGGAAAAAAAAAAAAAAAAAGAAAGTATGTAACTGCATCTACTACCTTTTCTGTTTCATGCAGAGGTTCTTGAGACCCAGCCGCTATCTTAATGTTATATAGAACTTCCAAACCCAAAATTTTTAGATGGGTGTGTATTTACAGAGAGAGATCACCTCATTATGAAAGAAAATAACATACAGAGACAGCTGCCATAACAATTTGCCCTTTTCCAAATTACTGTAGACTGACTCATCATCCAGTGGTATCACACAGTGGTAAATAAAAACTGGTGACAATAACCAAAATTTAACTGACAGAATTTTTTACAGAGTCACTTTCTTCCCAGCCGTTTTCTACCAATGTGCAGCTATTAGTATTTTGAATTACTGCCAAAGCCTGGGTTTTCTAGACTCATAACTAGTCACCTAAGGACAGGGGATACAGGAACACCAGCAACTACCTGTGAACCACCTTCGGCCCCAGCCATTCTGACATTCCTCAGTCCCTACTTTAGAGTCACAAAAAAAACCCCTGAAAGATGCCACAAGACTTCAACTGATTTATCCTCTCTAGATCGCTTTAAAAGAAAAAGAAATCCTTTTGAGGATAAGGTACTTTCTAAAAGCCCCTTCTATTCTCTATCACATTTTCATCTGGATGCAGCAGCCTCCGTGTTGCTTCAGAAAATATCTAATTTCTTCAAACACTATTTCATTTTGGTCTGATTGTACTGACTTTATAAACCCTATTTTAAAATTTTCCTAACTGAATATATTTTCAAAACAGGTTAGGTAAGCTGTTTTTTTACCTAGAAAAGATAACAACTAAAAAGTTATAAGACTTGTGTTGGGTTTTTTTCCCTCCCCAGTTTCAACTATTTCTATAACAGATTCCACGTCAATAATTAGCATCTGACTCATGTCTTCAGGTAATATTCAAGATGCATTACTCACCAGTAGCCTGGCAATTTCTGCATTTCCATCACAGAATATTTATTCTGTCCTGTATATATGCTATATCGCAACATTTCTTCTTGGCAGAAAACATCAATAGTTAATTGGTCCATACTTAGTATTTCACACAGAAACAGTGACATTTTGAAAAACGTAAATTGTAGAGAAAAAGTGTTGATAAAATATATTCTAGAAATAGCAAACAAATTGATCTGTGCTCCAGCCAACCATTTCAAACTCCTGAAAATGACTGTTTCATAGAAGCTGAACCTTTGTAGGAATGTCTTTTGATATTCTCTCATAATAAGAAAGTATGATTCTCTCATGCGATGCATAGGACATATTCTATTGCTACTGGTTTATTGTATTGCCAGAATTTCAAGCAAAATAAGTACTTACACTATCTCTTCTCCGCAATAATTAACAACTTTTTTAATGCTGACATAGAAAACAGCCATTCATGGCAGTCAGGTAAAGGCAAAACATGGAAATCAGAATTATGTGTGGCCATCACAGGGGAAATTACATAACTTGGATGAAGCAATATTTTCAGTTCAAAATTCTAAATGGACTGTTGAAATGCATTTGTTTGCCCCTTTATCTCTATTGCTACTAGATTGCATATTTAAATGGCTGCAAAGATCAAAGTCTGATCTTTAAGTAAAAAAATATTTATAAACTATGAAAAAATAGAATTAAAATGCATTCATATATCAATGCATACACACATACAATTGAAATGACAAAATATTCTAATATTTAATTTGAATGCTTTAAACATTCATATTATCTAGTGTGTTTTTTCTTTGGGGTTTTATAAATTTATATCTAAATTGAAATTTTTGGTTATGAAATATTGTATAGACAGCTATATATATTCAAATAATTGTTTAGAACAAGGCATGTAACTTAAGATTCAACAAAGCTGTGTAGAAGAAAAAAAAATTTTTAAGTTTAATGGATAGTTTGAAAATTTTAACTTCTTTAAAATGCTTTCCTTTAGTGTTAATGATTCAGGGCTTTATAAGGATAAATTATATATCAAAAATTCAGTTTTCTTCCTGACTGAAATTGTCTTATAAAAGATACTACTTCTTTCTCTATAAATAAAAATGTGCCTGATGCTTTTTACTGGGAATTCTTCTTACTGATAAACTAGTTGTATACCCTAGAAACTGAATAGCTGCTGAAGCAGAGAGGGATTCTGTGAAAATAATCTTAGCCAGTCCCACTATATTAATCACAGAAGTGAAGACAATTTACATATTTAACAGCTTTATTCTTATCATTGGCAATTATGTTCCGATGCTCGGCTTCTTTGTTTATGTTTTAGTCAAGGTTTTTTATGATTATGTTAAAGAAAACTTGTAGCAGATAAAATATTCTCTCATTCTAAATATGTTTTATTGTTCTTCATCCTACTTTACTCTTACCACACTCTTTTATGTTTCCAGAAGAATTTTGAAGTGATCTCAATTTAACAACAGGAAATACCATAATGTTACATGTTATTAAAAAAAAAAAAAAAGAAAAAAAAAAAAAAAAAGAAAGCCATGTTTCTCTTCTGCTGCAAAACATTAAGGAAGTTCCTTTGTATGTTGCTCATGACTTGCGGACGTGTTCCTCATTTTTCCAGTGGTATAAATGCTTTTTGATAATGTTTTTAGGAGTATCTTACAGGACCTTCTGTTTCTTTTATGTCCTTTCAACTTTTCTTTCAAGGCCACTCTTATTGTGGGCTTTCAATGGGTCAATTCTATAGGTAAAAATAGTTTAAAAATTTCCACATCACATTATCCCAAGACTAAGTAGGTAAAAATTCTCAAAAAGATGAAGTCTTATTTATCACAGTTCAAAATCTGCCAGACCTCTATTTAGCCTAACAGGACCAAAACCAAAGCTTTTTTGTTTAATTTTATTTTAAACTGGGACATCCAGAAAAAGAAAAAAAAAAGAAGAACAAGTTATTTGGCTTTTGTTGTCTCTTGATGATCTGGTTGCCAAAGACGAGGGCCAACTATATGCAATCTCAATGTGTACATTAATACAAGAAAGAAAAAATAATCAACAGAACCATTGAACGGTTTGGGTTTGAAGGGATGTCAAAGACCATCTAGTTCCAACATACTACCATATGCAGGGATACTTTCTACTAGACCAGGTTACTCAAAATCCCATCCAACCTGACCTTGGACACCTCCAGGGAGGAGGCATCCACATGTTTCATCTACATGATTCAACATAGCATAAACACAACCTGCAGTGAGTTAGGGTTTGGGGGTGGGGGTGGGTTTTTTTCAATTTTCTGCTCATCTCTTTTTAATTGCACTCCTTGATTTAAACTCGGGGAAAACGTCTTCCTGTAACTGGCAAACTTGTCCTTCCTATTTGAAGGTACAGTGAAATTCAAACATAGTATGAATGGTGCGTGCACCAAGTCAGATGGTCAAAAAGACTTGTACTGCAGCTTGATGGTGACTGAGAACTGGAAGCCACCATACACGAGACAGTTATCAAAAGCCCCATCCAGGACAAAAAAAAAAATGAGTAGTTCTGGCAGCATAGAAATAGGTCTCCCAAATCTGAGAGACTGAAATTGGTACTTGCAAGGAAGCATAAACGCCCTACCATTAGGGATTATCCTTAACACCACTGCCGCAGATCACAGCTACCATTTTCTACAGACAAAGCTAATTATTTGGACACTGGAATATTACCATCATGGGATTTTTCACATTCAGTCAACAACAACAAAAAAAGCCTTTTTAAATAATTTTAAACCTCATTTTCCAAAAGTTGTATTACTTCCTTTATTCATTAACAGAAACAAAAGTGCAACAAGAGATGGAAAATACAAACAAAATTTTATTTATCACTAGAATATTTTTTCAAGCTAAAATATTTAGATTTAAAAAAAAAAAAAAAGCCTTATGATGAACATAGTCATTCTTTGGAGGAGATTACAAAGATTGATTTGGGGTTTATAGTGAAATAAAGACTGTGGTCTTTTCTTACTTGCCAGCTAGATTTCTGGAGCAGAAATCCAGATGAATGATTTAGAAGAAGTTATTGGGTTTTGCCGGATGTCTCTAAAGTTATATGGAAAGTTGGTTCTTGAAAACTTCTCAAGTTGGATAAGGACTAAACCTTTTGTGGACATCTTATCATCAAAGATGCATTTATGACTCCTCATCAATACAAAATGGAGAAACTAATGGTTTATAAAATCACAGAATCATAGGGTCATTAATGTTGAAAAAGACTTCCGAGATCATGCAGCCCAACCTTTGACCAAACACCACCACACCGACTAAATCGTAGCACTAAGTGCCACACCCAGTCATTTCTTGAACACTTCCAGGGATGGTGATTCCACCACTTCCCTGGGCAGCCCGTTCCAATACTGAATCACCACTTCAGTGAAGAAATTCTTCCAAATGTCCAACCTGAACCTCCCCTGGAGCAACTTGAGGCCATTTCCTCTGTTCTGTTGCTAGTTGCCTGGGAAAAGATGTCAACCCTTACTTCGGTACAACCTCCTTTCAGGTAGTTGTAGAGAGCAATAAGGTCACCCCTGAGCCTCCTTTTCTCCAGGCTAAACAACCCCAGCTCCCTCAGCTCCTCCTCATATGACTTACTCTATAGGCTCTTCACCAGCTTTGTTACCCTTCTCTGGACAAGATCCAGCACCTCAATGTCTTTCTTGTAATGAGAAGCCCAAAACTGGACACAAAACTTGAGGTGCAGCCTCCCTAGTGCTGAGTAGAGAGGGACAATCACTTGCATGTTTCTGAATTTTTCTCCATAGGACAAAAGCAAGCAAACATTTGAAACAAACAACAACAACAAAAACCAAACACAAAAAAACATCCTGTTTAGCTTTCATTAGGACTGAAAGACATTCAAAACAATAGAGCAATGTTCTACAAGTGGCTAAGCAGTTCCTGCAAAGTAATGAATTCCACAGATTTCAGCTCATTAAAAGTGCTGGGAAACATGTAGTCTTAGGCCTGTGTTTTATGGTGAATGCCCCTTACTTTGAAAATAAATTAAAAAATAACAAACAAGTAAGTAAGAAATACAAACCATCAACTTGGGCCAACAAAAAGAACTCAACCTACTGATAACCAACATAAGAAACCTCAATATTTTTTTAAAAATTTCCTGAAAAACTTGTGGGTTTTGCAATTTTGTATGTTTGTAAAGAATCACATTACTTTAAAATTGTCTTTTGTTTTCTGTCTTTTATTTTAAAAATAAACTACTCAGAGAAAAAGGAGGAAGAAACCTTTTTACTAGTAGTATTTATTTCCTATATCCACATAATTTCAACTGCCATGTTGACCAACTCAGCCTAACTCCATTCTTTCCACAGGAAACAGGCTGTACAGAAAAGCACTTGGGTTCTCTACAGACAGCATGGAAAATACTAATGGTCAATACTATGCAATATATAGCAGATAATTATGAGCTGAGTGTCCAAATTATAATCAGTTTGACAAATGTCCACAAGTGTCTTCAGTCTATTTTATATTTTCACTAAGACAAGGCAATCATACAACCAGACAATTCCATCAGGGAAGCTTGTTAGCTGCTTAGTCTGTTAAACCCTGGTTGCCATAGCATCTAGAGTTGAAAAAGCTGCAGATTGGCATGAAAAAGCATGTCGACAATTGCCCTGTCACAGCATGCAAGCCAGGTCTTCTCAAAGGCAGCACACTACAAGTTTTCTTTCCCAGTTTGCACTACCCCATGCTGTTTAATAATATCCATTTACTGGTATTGGGATTGATCTAGTGCAGTGTAAAATCCACATCTACTGAGATTTTGCTTTTTCACGTGGAGGAGATTCTTTAACAAATAGCCACAGAACAACTAATTTATAAAGGAAGTATTGTAAAAATTGTAGGAGGCATACCTGATTTAACAGAGAAACAATCCAAACTTTTAATGATCAGATCTTTAGCTAGCTAATCAGTTTTACAAAGTTAAAAAAAAAAAAAATACATTGTTCAGAGGTTTTCAAATAATTTTGTTACTGATAGGTAGTCTCGTCAAACATCATAATATACTACTTTGGATTTCTGTCATCAGAAAAATCTTAACACTTATATGGATATACTTCCTTTCAATTATATGCTTTCAATAATTAAATAAATTATATATGCTACCAATTAAAGAGAATTCCATTCATAAATAACACATGATAGTCAAATAGGAATCCATATAAGTAACTGAATAGCAACAAAATATTTTTATCTGAAAAAAACTATTGTGTAATTTTAATAGAAATAACTAACATTCTTGATAACATGAAAGAACCTGCTCCTTTAAAAAGGATACTTTGGGAGCACATTCATATTTACTCTTGAATATGGATCACTACATAATAAAAAAGTTCATTTGTCATCTCCATCAAAGTGTTGGAGTTACCAAATTTTAAAAAAAAATAGCACATAACTAGTGGGCTTTACACAAGTGTTTCCTCTCAAAAGTTTACACTTGGTTTATTCACTTTCCCTTCCATTATCGCCTTCTAATCTGTTCTGTCACTTCATTTTACTTTTCCTTCAATGCCACAAGTGAAGAAATCTTGAAAACTACATACCCAGGAGCACAATTAAACTGGTAAACCCAAGAGGATTCTGGCATGGATCTTTTCCCACGTTTTCCAATAGTACTGTTTCACTTTTTAATCTATCAATATCATGTAGACATGTCTCAGTACAATTCTCGCTATCACTTATTTTATATTACTCATTACAGGTATAGATAAAGAATTAGAGAAAACACAGGAGAAGTTACATCTTTCAGTAGAAATGGCAGTCTATTACACTGTTCATAAGAAGTAAATCTTTTCAAAGGTAAGTTTCTAATGCATGTTTATGATCCCAATGGCAGAAAACATTCTAAATCTTTTTGGAACATTTTAGTGGAAATTTTACTCTAAGCTGCCACATGAATTGGAGAAGCAAAAAATCTTCAATTAATAACCCATTTTAACTTAATTTTTTTATTGTGCTATGCATTTAGTGTCTGTCATATTTGTATTTTCTTTTCATTTTCTTCATCTTTGTACTGAGTTTGCAACTTAACCATAGTTGTAAATATGAAATGTGATTAAAATTTTGCACGGGTTGAGTTCAGAAAATACTATTTTTTCTTTGAAATCTGTATCTGTGTGTATTTATAGTTCTTGCTTTCTTAATATTGAGAATATTTCTGTATTTACTGGGACTATAATTCCATATTTACTGGGAATTTTTAAGCATCTTAACAGAGTACTGAATCTATAGTTCTGCAGCTGACACCATAGATTACAAGATGTTGTCATTCACAAAAACTCATTGTAACTTATTTGTTTTTTTAATTAATAAATACTGTTTATTAAAGCACTTAGGCATTTACCTGATTCAAACCAAAATAAAAATCTCCTTTTTTGGTGCAGAACCTTTTTAAAAAACAGCTGATTTTTTTAAGACTGGTTAAACGATAAAATTATCCACTAAATACAGTCCCTCATATAAATAAATCAGCAGCAGAATGTAGCTTAGCACACAGATAAACTTTCTGGCACTTCACATTCTCCTTATAGCGTTTCTCCCAATTAAAATAAAGAATTTGCAGGATTATGCTGCCAGTATAAAACCACGTTTTTTTCATAAATCCTCAAAGACAGTCTGTATACGTTTGTGAGGAGCAGTGTTATCACATTAGAGTTCAGCTGTAAGGCCCAAGTATTTTCTTCTGCTGATTTTTGAGTGAGTATATAAACATGCATAATTCTGGATAAACAGAGGAGAGCATAGCAAGAGAAAGCCTGAATGCAGCCCTGCTTCACTTTGCTCTGATGGTGACTCTCACTATGGACCCTGTGGAGAGTGCTGGGAGGACGTGAATTGTGCAAGAAGGTGGGTGCAGTTGGTAACACACTAATGCTGATGCCCCACACAACTCTGTGAGCTCTGCCCGCACCATGGCAGAATGACAGCGCACCAGCATGTTGAGGGGAAGATGACTGAAAGGCTCCAGCATATCAGGAAAATGAGGGAGTAGGTCAGCAGTGTTCCTTCACCAGAATGAACGTTTTCTGCAGATACTCAGGCTGCATGAGAAAGAGAAATAATCTCCTTTGCTTCCTGAATATCCTTTTTGAGGGAATGAGGCAACCTCTGTAGGCCATCCCCTTATACAAGCCTTTGAAATGCCCTGAAATGGGCATATGCTGATTTGCAAATCTCAAGTCAGAGTTGTTAAATTTCTTCTGGTTGCAACTAATTCTTCTCTAACGTCCCTTTTCCCATCAATAGTGACAATTTGGGCCTAATGTCAAATTCATTTTACATATTCTATTTTTATGCGGTTACTGGTTAGTAAACACACACCATACAGGGTCACATTATGCTTTGGAGGCACTGCAGTGGGTGGTAGAGAGGAACCCTATCCTGTGAGAAGTATCTACAAACGTGAAATCCCTGGACCCACTCAGGATCCTTGATTTATTCTGGTACCGGTCTTTGCCTACTATTCCCAAGGCTGTTTTCTTCCTTCCATGTCAATGCCATGAATACTTCCTCAGTGTTGTTAAATGTAAACAAGAATTTAATTTGCAAAAAACTCCATTTGCCTATTTTTAGTCTACATTTTCTCTCTTGAAATGAGTAGTGACAGATTCTTGCTTTGTTAAACAATATAAAATTTACATTAAATATTTCATTCCTGTTAGGACATTTATTTAGAAACAGGCTTATACCTTTTTGTCTTCTAATTAAAGCAAAAGGAGGATTAAAATAGAAATTATCACACTTGAACTTCACTGACAGAAAAGAGTGGCTTAAAATAACAGGAAATACAGAGCTTTTACAATAGATGTGAATGATACTGCAAGTCAAAGAGTTCTTTAAAACTCCCACTGCAAATTTTCTCATAACAGAGATTTTCTTTTTCTTAACTCTAAACCTTTTCTGCAGTTACTGTGAAGACAAAAAGCAAAATAAAATTTGAATAACAGAACTGTTCCTACCGAGCAAAAAAAGCACTGCTCTGTAGTAGCTTATATTTTTTCTGTTACATTTTGCCTTATTGTAAAATTTTCTTCAGCTGGCTGAAAGGACATTAACTGCTAGATAGGCATCACACTGATGTCTCCATGCTGTAGCCTACAGCCGTGAATTTTCTACGATCTGTTTAATCATCAGTGTATTGATTTTCCTCAGCTTTCCTTCATTTTAGCCCCATAGCAGGCTTCTGTAATTTCCTTTGGACAAAGTGTAACCAAACTGTGCTAAGTGATGTTGATTTGCAGGCAAAAGTAAAGGGGTAAATATAAATTAACAAGCTATAAACATTTTACAAGTGGCGAGTCAATAAAAACAGTGTCTGCAGCTCTTTAAAAAAATGATTTGAAGCAGATTGTTAACAAAGGTGTCCAAAGAAACTGACATGAGTCTGAGAATAATTTTTGCGCTTTGTGATTAAGAATTGATCAGTCTAAAAGCCTCTGATGCAACTGAATCACCCATAAGCTGCTGGACTGAAAAGGCTCAGCAGGGGCTGGTATTTGTTTGTTAAACTCCCATGATTCCAAGTAGATAATTGGTCTGTGAAGTTCATGGCAGAATCTGAATTTGCTTTCTTGCTTCCCAGCTGGCTGAGCACTGGTTTATAGACTTCTGTGTACAAATTTAGCCAGCAGCAAACCTCACATCTTTAATGTAAAAGGTGTTTTGTTGTGTTTTTCAGGTGCTGAGTGGAAAGCCCACACTCCAGAAGCTCATTAAAAGGACCAAGTTACAGTACTGGTTTATTTCTGTCAAGCGTTTCAAAAAACAGTGACAAGGATTAATATGTTTCTTTGGTACTGGAAAAAGCCTGATACGATCCCTTGTGAATTTGATCATCTGTTTTGTTGCCTGTATATGATTCAATCTCCTATTATATCCTGAAGTTACAGCTGTAAACCAGGGCTGATAAGAATTCAGAAAGCACTGTCAGAGCCTGCCGAGAACTAATTGTTTTATTAAGCAGCATCTTGTTTATTTGCAATTTATTTTATACATCACTCAGAGAACTGACTCTTCTTCGAAATAATAAAGCATGATAAATCTGCTGTACATTATCTCTGACAGGCACTATATTGTATAAATATGTACAAGTAATGGAGTTTAAAAATCTCTCAAACTGTTACTTCTATTCTATTATTGCTTATGAATAGCTATTTTTGAACATTTATGGAATTCCTTCCAAGGCTTTTCACAATTCTGACAGTATACTCAGATCTACAGATTGTCTAAAAAGTCTTCTCTGTCTGAAGATAGAGCCTGACAGTGTAATTGTGGGCTCTGGCCTGGTCTGGAGAAAACATCCCTATGCAAGCACCCAAGAGATTCACAAAGGGCCCCTCCTGCAGGAGCACAGGTAGCCCCATTCTAGAAAGTGCCCTGTGAACGGTGTCCTCTCCTGAATGATGGGCAACAGAAAGGGACACCAGGTAACTTCTGACAGGGGCTAATTCATGTCAAAGTTTCTCAGAAACCCTGAGCCAACACACTTGAGGGTAATGGTGGCTTTATCATTGCCTCTGATACCTCTATGATCAGACCCAGAGAAATTACAAAGAATTACAGTATACTATCTTAAATCACAAGATAGAACAGATGGGCTTCACTGCATATTTATGAACTACCAGTATAATGGGATCATTTCTGAGAGTAGGAGGGAGAAGGCTTAAGGTCCACTTTCATTTATTTAGGATTTATGTAGGGAACAAATAATGTTGTCCTTTAAGGAAAGCTTGCTTCGTATTCAAGCCTAAAGCAGGGCTCACTTTTTTCCTTGCTCACATGTAGTAAAAAGCATTCATATGGATAGTTCCATTGGTTTCATGGCAATATTCACAATAAAAAACACTTAAACAATGATACTGTGTGCACAATTTTTATTATTTGTCTTTTTCTGTGATTCATTATTGTGTGTGTGAAAATATGTTTCAGTATACCATAGCTCAAAGCTCACACCATTATAGAGAGAAGCATCTGACTGAACATAATCAAACAAATAGTTATAGAAGATACATATTTTACTCCTTATGTCAGAAATTAGACAATAAATCCATATTATTCTTAGGAGTAGTTCTTATTCCTAATTTCTAAAGTGCCACACCAACATTTTAACCCATAATTGATTGTATATGATTGTCTGTACAAAACACAGCTAAACAGACCCTTGTTTGCAGCTGGCAATTTATTGCCCTTCTGCATTACAACAAAGAAACCCAAAATGGTAGCCAAAGAGAAAACTGCCAGTCAAAACACTCTTGCTCTCTTATTCACACTGTTGCTTTCTACCTCCACACTCCATTTTTCTCTAACAACAAATTTAACTTATGAATGAGAAAGGTTAAAGAAAAAATATTTAGTTGCCAAAAACATGGCAAAAATATTATAAAAAGATCTGTTACTGTTAAACACTGTATGTCCTTAGAAAAATGCTAGGAACCACAAGAGTTACACTTTTATCTAAGAGGTAGCATATGTGCCATATAATACATATGTTGCAATCACAGCAACTTATTTTGCATGAACAGCAGCAAACTCTGAAAAAAAATTGTCCAGTGCTCAAATGAAAGCTGTCATCATGTCTTCATTTTAAATATGTATTCAAAGGAATTGTATTTTTTTTTCCAAGGGTTTGGTTTGGGGTTTTTTGGACGACAGTACTTGCTAGCATAAAAAGAGAAGGACCTTTATCTTTTTCTATTACAGGCTGTTTTGAACAGTTCCATAATATTAATATTTTAATGCATGATGTAAGTTGAGTTAAAATAATTATTCTTGTTCACATGCTCTTATTTCATTCTTCCAGTCATCACTTAAAATGAGTACATCACATGTACTTCATAAGAGATACTATTTACTTTAAATATTTGTCATCCAATCATTAAGAATTTGTACACTCTCTTCTTCTACAGAAAGGAAATATAAAAAGGTCCTGGAAGATTCTGGAAATCCTAACTTGTGTAGCTAAATCCTGAGTAGTAAGTATTCAACACTCCCTATTCTGCATGATCATTATGTGTCCATTTGTGTCATAATAAAGGTATTTCAACCCTGTCCTTATAGAATTTGTCCACTGCCTTTATCGGGGTTCCATTGTACTAGCACTGTACAAAGTGCTACATTCATATAACAAAGCCAACATCTCAAAGCCAACAAGACTTCTGCCCCTCTTGATAATGGACTAATAACTCTCTCCCAGGCCATTCCTCAAAACCAGGGATAGTCTTACATAAAGGGGAAAACGAGAGTTCACAGTGACAAACTGTCCAGTGGGCATAGTAGTGGAAAGCCATCCACAGACCTTGAAGTCTAGATCACTGTTTTCATACATAAAAACATGCATTAATCTCAAAAATGTAACATACGTTAAAACCAGACAGATTTTTCTCCATATTCCTCCCATTAGAACACTGTATCCGGAGCCTTTATGCTGCCAGCAATGATGGCAGATAGCCCAGCTACCAGCCTTTGCAGGTTACACTTGCTTCAGACCTCAGAAAAGAATGATTGATATCAGCTTTTCAGGGAGGTCTTCCTCTTTAAAAAGCATAATGGCAGTGATCATAGAGTTTTAAGATTTGATTTATTAAACAGCATATTGATTTTAGTTTGTGTACTATAAAAATTGAGTGCAAATGAAACTAGTGAAGACAAAGTGTATCTCTAAGCATTAATTTTATGCATCATTTTTACAAAATAACCCCAAATTATCCTGAACTATGGGACAAGTGTGTTTTGCTAACTAGACATGTTGGTACAGTTTTAAATATATCAGTATTCATTCTTAGTCCTATCACTCTGAATTCAATGATCTAGACCCTCAAAAGACATGGGGGCATTTGGCTTCAAGAAAGACATTGCCCTAAATTCTTGTTATCTCAAATAGGCAGTGTCTTAATAGGTAACTGAAAGCTCATGAGAACTTTTGTATTTTAATTCAAAGGTTAATTTGCCCACCGAGCACTCTCACATAGTTGAAAAGAAAATTAACCCTCCTCCTGTCCAGTCTAAGGGACTAAAAAAAAAAAATAAAAATAATTAAAAA